>CM029554.1:15413800-16013800 GCA_017141385.1 Sogatella furcifera
AAATTGTTACCAATCCATTTGTACTTATTGTGGTTTGTTAGATTTCCAGGTTTCAAATATCCAAATTTCAATCAAAGTCCATTCTATTGTATTTTGGTGGTAGAAAATAAAATTATACGTTCATCTCTTAGAGTCCCATCTAAGTAAAGAAGAATGGCTAATAAATATAATATATTCAATCAGGCCCAAGTGTTTCACATATTATTAAATATTTAAGTTACATTTTAAATCTAAAGAAATAAAAATATTGGGTCCTTTTCAAGTTCCATCTGGGAACAAGCCATTTCAAGAAGTGAGACCAGGCAAGAGGAAAAAACTCTGTCTTGGCCTACCGTTCAACTCAGCTGTTGCGGCGGCAGGTCTACCAACGCCAAATAATAAAATATTTATAGAAAGTTTGATTGATTCACTCAAAACTAAAATTTAAACTAATAAAGATTGAGAAGAAAATTAATAAAATAATTAAAATAGTATTTCAGATATTACAATTAAAATTTTGGTACAAATCTCCTCCTCTGGGGATTTATTCAAGAAAAGTACCAAAATTTTCATGAAGAAAAAAGGTAGAAAATAGAAGGATGTATGGTTAGCTACGCCACACAGACTTCCAAGTTTTAAAAAAAAATATTACCAATAAGTGATCAAATTATTAGCAATAGAGAAAAGTAGAACAAGAGGAGAAAAACAGAAAAGTAATTCAATCAAACCTTCTACAATCTGAATTACATTTCAGAAGAATTTAAAATGAATTATATTATATCAATTATATAAATTTAGAAAATACATACATAAATGAAATATCTCATAATTATTAATACTTCGAAAATGAGAAGGGTTACTTTCTACTCATTATGTAGCTCTTAACGAATGAGAAGAGGATGCTTTCCACTCACTCATCACTTCACACAATACAATACAAAAATTTACAAAATTAACAATCAATAGATGCGTCCATCTCATGAGTGCCAATAGAACAAAAGTAAGTTAATCAGCATAAGGATTATTTCCCATTTTAAGCTGACTTACATGTGCTCGTCGCACAAAAGTTTGTCCATCAGGTGAAAACAGTTTCACACTAACTGGACTTATCCACTCTTTTATTAAATGAGGACCAGAATATCTGGGCATCAATTTTGCCGTAACATTATTACTAGCATTACTCACTGGATTAGTCTTAAGAAAGACCATATCGCCAATTTTGTATGGAATTGGATTTCGATACAAGTCATATCTCTTTTTACTAGTCCTATGCGATTTCAACAGATTGAAATATGCTTCTCTCCAAATTTTTTTCGTATCCTTAACAAATTTTGGAGGAAGGATATCATCGATTTTCCAAATATTATTAAGTGGGTTATTAACTTTATGTCGAAACATCAAATCATGTGGACAGAATTTACTACTTTCATGGAATGAACTGTTAAATGCAAGTGGTAACCACTGTAGTGTGTAATCCCATCTGTTCTGCTTATCATGGTTGTAGCTGATAAGGCAGGACTTCAAATTACAATGGATTCGTTCAACTTGATTAGGCTTTGGATTGTATTCAGTTTGGGTTATATGTTTAATTCCTTTTTTAAAACAAAAATTTTTGAAGAAATTAGACTTAAACTGCGGTCCATTGTCAGAGACAACATATTTTGGTACCCCAAAATTGACGAATATTCTTTGAAGTTCTTTACACATGGATTCAGCAGTTGCTTTTCTCAAAGGTAGTAACCAAGTATATTTACTGAAAGCATCAGAGCAAGAGAAAATAACCGTATTACCCTGAACAGTTCGAGGTAATGGCCCAACAAAATCAAGAAATAATTTCTCCATGGGCTGAGTAGCAATTGATGAACATAAGTATCCATAGTTTGTTTTCTGCGCAACCTTACTAATGGAACATAATTTACATGATTTAATAAAAGCAGTTAGATCCTCAGAAATACCTTTCCAGATGAACTTTTGTTTGATTTTATTAAGTGTTTTTAAAAATCCTGAATGAGCACCATATAGTGTTTCATGATAATACTTGAATATCATTGGTTTCAATACACTTGGAAGAACTATTTTAGGTTCTTGATTATCCCTACTGCTATAAAGTAGAACACCCTTTTAAGAGAATAAGGATAAATATTACGACCAGCTTCCTTTTTGTTGACAATATCCACTATGAAAGGATCTTGTTTCTGATACTCTAAGATGTCAGTGAAACAAAGTGGAAAATCAGAAAGAGTTACATTACACAATGGAATACTATCACAATTATTTACCATAGAATCAACAGTATCATCATTATCTTCAGCACTATTAGGTTCATCTTCATACATTCTACTAAGGAAATCAGCTACGGAATTATCTGTTCCTTTAATTGAAATTACATCAAACTGGAAGGAACAAATGCGTAATATCCATCTCCCTATTCTACCAAGAGGTTTTGGATGTTTTAATACCCAATGTAAAGCACTGTTGTCGGTATGTAATGTGAATCTGGTGTGTTCAAGAAAGAATTTAAATTTCTCAACACCGAACAATACAGCAAGAGCTTCCTTCTCATAAGCAGAATATTTTCTTTCAAGAGTAGACAAAGTTCTCGATGCATAGGCAATGGGAGCTAATGCACCGTCATACTCTTGACATAGGACTGCTCCTAATGCTACAGAAGAGGCATCAGTTTGAAGTATAAACTTCCGTGAAAAATCAGCAATCTTCAAAACAGGAGGTTGAGTAATAATGTTTATTAATTTCTCAAAAGCATTCTGGCATTCAGAAGACCAAACAAACTTTACGTTCTTCTTCCTCAAAGCATTTAAGGGGGCAGCAATTTTCGCTAAGTCAGGAATAAACTTGTGATAAAAGTTTAACATACCCATGAATTTCTGTATATCCTTAACCTTTTTTGGTGCCGGAAAATTGATAATAGCTTTCGTCCTATCAGGATCAATGGAGACAGAATTGTAGGAGACAATATGTCCTAGAAAAGAAATCTTAGGAGCACAAAATGTACATTTATCCGGATTAAGAGTAAGGTTTGATTTTCTTAATCTACTGAGCACTTCATGTAGAACTTTTAGATGGGACTCCAAAGTATCAGTAAAAATAATCAAGTCATCCAAGTAAAAGAAGACATTATTGAATCGCATGTCACCAAATATTTTTTCCATGAGACTAGATAGTACTTGAGCTCCAGATGAAATTCCGTTTGGAATTCTTTTATAATGATAGAGATCAAAAGGAGTTATAAAAGCAGTTAATTTCCTAGATCTAGGAGTCAGCTCAATTTGGCCATAAGCATTATTAAGATCAAGTGTCGTAAAATACTTAGCATTAGAGAAGTGGTGAAAAGATGTTGCCAAGTCACCAATCGGCCCAGACTGTAACTCAATTATCTGATTTAAGCGTCGGTAATCAACAACAAGTCTATAATCTTTCTCATCTACTGGAAAATCTTTTTTAGGAACAAGAAAACATGGACTACTGTATTGAGAATCAGAACGCTCAATTACGCCATCATCCAGCAACTTTTGAATTTTAGATTTCATCACCTTGGTTTTAATTGGATTTAGAGGAAAGGGTTGACATCTTACTATCTTATTAGATGTAAGCTTGATGTCATATTGAACTAAAGAAGTTCCGCCTACTCTATGAGTTAAAACATCAGGGAATTCATCAATGACAATTTTTAATTTTTGTAACTCAGAAGTTGAGAGATGAGAAGTATTTCCAGGAATTAATTTCTGAATAACATTATGTACAGATAAATCCTTATTTTTCGAATAAACAGAAGAATCAGGTAATAATGGAAAAGTCATACAAGAGTTGAACAAAAAGAAATAATTACGATGAACTAAGTTAACCATAAGTTGAGTTTTTGATACAAAATCGCCTCCCAAAATGATACTTACAGGTATGTCCTTACTCAACAAAAATTCGAATTTCCAAGATAAATGTTGTATCTTCACCTTGAGAAAACAACATTTACTTATGACTAAGTCAGTAGAATTAGCAGTAGAGCAATTTAGATCTTTATCATTTATTACTACATTGACATCATTGAGAGTCAATAATTCATTAAGTAAGTCATGTGAAATAAATGAAAATGTAGAACCAGTATCAACTAAAGCGGGATGTTCTTTCTTATTATTTCCAAAGCAGATTGGAAGAAAAGGTAAATTAGTATTAGCATTGATTACACCACATAAACTTTTCTTAATTTTACCTACATACTTTGCTTTAGCAGGCCGTGTGGTTCTATCTCTAACTCTTTTCATACTCTGTCCTAAGTTTTGTCTTTTGAGGCTGGACGCTGCCAGTTTTTTTTTATTTTGGTTTAATTTAGAGTAGCAATTTCTCTCTATATGGCCACCTTTTTTACAAAAGTTACAAATTACATTAGAACGATGCTGGAAATTCCTATTACCATATCTGCTATTATGAGAATGATTCAAACTATTTACAACACTACGATTTTGCGAATTACTATACAATCTGTTGCGCTCATTGTCGCAAAATGCAATGTTTTGTGAGTGAATGCACAAAGTGTTCAACTGTTGAAAGGTCGTTGGCTTTTCCATGAAAGTCAACCGACTGCGTTCAGCTGAGTTAATTCCACTACAAATCGTATTGACAATCTCAATTTCAGTTTCAGTCAATAATAATAGTTTTGCAACTTCTTTGATAGAAACAATATAACTGGATAATAATTCACCAGGTGCTTGCAAACGATAGAATCTATCTCTTTTAATATTTTGAAGCAAACGATGAGGTATGAAATAATTCAAAAGATCAGAATGAAAATCATTGAAGTTGGAATTATTATGCAAAGAATGAGTTATTTTGTCAGACAAAGCACCCACAGTATATGGTGACAATATTTGAAGCAAGTTCATGTCAGAAATAGGTCCTAGACTTTTTATTTTCAAAGCTGTACTGATAAAATGTAGTAGGTGATCGATGTTCAATCCGTCACAAGGCTTCAAATCATTCAACAAACTCTCAATAGGATTACGTAATTTGTTGTACATACTGCTTTCAACAGCATGAGCAAAGTTTGAAATCGTAGGCCTGTGTTGAGTTTGTTCTCTTTGAGAATTAGTTACAACGAAATTTGATGAGCAAGGAGCATGTGATCTATCAACTTGCTGTGATTGCGACAGAGTACCTAAGGCTAAGGTTTGGTTAGTTAAACTACTATTTATTCCAGAACAACTTGGAATTGGATTGGAAATCTTGTCTATTTGAGAAGAAGTAGTTTCCGAATTAGGAACAAAAATACTAAAGGCAGATGTAGTATGAAATCTAGTTGGGCTAACTATCCTAGTTGTTCCAACTTTTGGAGTAGGAACTCTCATAAGTTTTTGAAGATTGAGAATTGACTGGTATATTCCAAGCATAGTTTCACTGAGTGTAGTTAAGCTTACTACATAACGACCCATTTCAAGTTTAGTACCATTAGGATCAGTATTTTGTTCAACTTCATTATTTCTAACTTCCTTATCATTAGATTCTGAAACATTTTCATCATTGCCATAGCTTCTAAAGAAATCTATTATTTGCTTAGTTCGATTCAAGTAGTGAAGGAATCTAGTTTCAGCCTTACTAACATTTTTCTTAGTTACCTCTTTGTCATTTTCATTAGGAAATTCGGTGATAAATTTGATTAGTAATGGTATGTCTTTATCAAGTACAGAGAAGGATTCATTTATATCATTGATACCTTTCATCAAATTAACATAATTGATCATTGTATTATTCACTAAATTTCGGTATCCAGACCTGAGATTACTAACGTCCCAAGTTGAAACATCTTCAACCTCACCAATAGATAAAAGTTCGAAAACAAGGTTATCTTTACAAAGATAATCTGGGTTTATTCTGGTTGTGACAAACTTTGACACGTCAATATCATGATAAATGACTTGAATTATTTGTTCCATGTTGCCAAGATATTCTAGTAATACTTTCAAATAAAAATTTTAAAATTATGAATAAAGTGAGAATAGCAGAGCATCACCCTCTCATTCGATAATATTCATACAATATAATCATACAGATTTTAAAGACACAGAATTTATAATACTTTCAGACGATTATCCAATTACTTATAAGTTAAATAAATTTCTAGGTTGAAGATAAATATCTAAATTGAAACTTTCATAACATGATCTTGTCACCAATCTCAAGTCATGAAAAGCAAGGTTCACCAAACTTAACCACGTTCTGCTACGAGTTGTAACCCTCCCTTTTCAGCAATCCCCGAATAAGCTCATGAATGTAATCAAAGTAACAATTAAATACATTCAATAACCACCCAAAACACTGCTGAAAGGAAGTGTCCAATTAGGAAGTTACCATGGATCTGGTTGAGATGGATTGAACCCCAACTTAACATGATCTAAAATTAAAGTTTTACTGACCAGGTTATGAAGTCATTAAAATACAAGATTGAGCCAATAGAATATATTATAAAATCAGAAAATAAAAGAAAAGAGAATTTACAAATTCAAGAGTTGAATACATTGAATACATAATGATTTTAAAATTTCATTGGACGAAAGTCTGTGATCACTGAAACTGTAGCACGGTATTACATGATAGTTGAAGAAGTTACGTTGATTTTCTCGTTGTTTGAATTTACAAAATCGTTGCCCTAAACTTGATAATTGTAGGTCGAATTTAGATAATCGTTGCTGAAGGTAAATAAATTCTGGTCACCTTACCGGTTGTTGTTGTGAAGAAATTGTTACCAATCCATTTGTACTTATTGTGGTTTGTTAGATTTCCAGGTTTCAAATATCCAAATTTCAATCAAAGTCCATTCTATTGTATTTTGGTGGTAGAAAATAAAATTATACGTTCATCTCTTAGAGTCCCATCTAAGTAAAGAAGAATGGCTAATAAATATAATATATTCAATCAGGCCCAAGTGTTTCACATATTATTAAATATTTAAGTTACATTTTAAATCTAAAGAAATAAAAATATTGGGTCCTTTTCAAGTTCCATCTGGGAACAAGCCATTTCAAGAAGTGAGACCAGGCAAGAGGAAAAAACTCTGTCTTGGCCTACCGTTCAACTCAGCTGTTGCGGCGGCAGGTCTACCAACGCCAAATAATAAAATATTTATAGAAAGTTTGATTGATTCACTCAAAACTAAAATTTAAACTAATAAAGATTGAGAAGAAAATTAATAAAATAATTAAAATAGTATTTCAGATATTACAATTAAAATTTTGGTACACTTGGACAATAGAGAAAAATAGCAAGTGAAAGTAGGAGCAATTCTTGTTGATGTGATTCAGTACGTTTCGAAGAAGAATGTGGATTGAATATGTAGTACTAGGCCTGTATACTCTTTGTAGTATGACCTCTTTTGGGAGATTGGCTGTTGTTAGTAAAGACAGTCAGTTGTTTCTCGTCTCAGGAGAAATAGTAATTATTGTTGCATTACACTCTAACTGATCAACTGGATGTTATTCAGAGGTGTTCTGCGCCTCCACTTGGTTGTGAAGCCTAGCTTATGGTTGAGAGGATCACCGTGCTGACCACACGTTACCTCTATCCTAGTTGATGATTATTCGCTTGCTGTATGGTCTGTTTGGGCAGAGATGGTATTCTTTCAGGGTGGGGGATGTCTTTCGGCTTGGTCGGTGTTGGTTGGGGGCCTGTAGGTTCTGTTCATGAATTTATGGCTTTTGAGCAGGTATTGGCTGGGCTGGAGTCGTTTTCCCGTCTTGCTGGGGTGTCTTCTTTGCTTGGACGGACTGTATAGTGGAGTGAATATGAAACTGGCAACCAGCTCGTAGGCCTAGGCCCTTCTTGGGATGTTGAGACATTGACAAACAAACTGTAGTATACACTGCTTTCATTTCTTGAAAAATTCCAAACAACTCATATCAATTGTCATTGTTTCTATTAGTTTATTATGAAGCTTACCATTGAATTTCCTATTTTTCAAAATTTGAAATTGAACTTCAATACATTAAGCTGAATACTCTAAATTTTTGATAGGTTTAAAAATAATTTTACTGAATATTTTCAAGTTTCAATTCATTATCAAATTACTTCACTTTTTTCATACAATCACTTTTTATAGTAATTGGAAATTCAAATGAGAAAGTAAGATCATTGAATTCTATAGATTCTCAATACTTGATTAATGATCAACAAAGTAATATGAAATGTCTAATTGATGAAATTAATTATCATTAGAATAATATTGGTGATGCTATCGTCACACGAGGGCGCAAGGGGCGTACAATTGTAGGGTGCACCGGCTCACGGGCTGCTGTTGGCCAGTCTGAGCCTGTTTTATTCGATCACGTTAATCTATGCATGAGTACCATTTGTTCTTATCAGTATTCATTCTACAAGATCTATTGTTCTTTCTAAGAAAAGAACAGGTGAAATCAGATTGAACACTTAATAGACGAATACAAAAGAGAAAATGTTAATAAATTATAGAAATTCTCTACAATACTGACACCAATTTAGGTTCACATCAATTCTGGAAATGTTTTTTTCAAATCCTTTTGAAAATACGCCCGTAATCAGGTTTTCAAAAGTTTGAGATGCATCGCGGATTGAATATTTTGGTCCTTAGTCAATTATCTATTTCATCTTAATTAGACCTATTTTATTAATTATCTAAATTTATCTATTTACAATTCGCGAAATGGCACTCATTCATGCCATGTTCGGTTGGACTTTAAAAAGCACTCTCAGAACAGCTTTTTGAAATTCTGCTGAGTTACGCCCAATATTTAGGCCTAAGTTTCCATAGTTTTTCCTTTGCTTTTTTCGAGAACCAATTGGGAGAAAATGTAAAAATTTATTAGACAGGTTCCGATTGAATTTAGAATTGTATGTTGAAAATTTTTGAAATCAAAATGACCCTGTTAAGTTATGTGAGTAAACAAAGCGAGTCAGTTTTAATTGGAATTTTCAGGCGAGCGAAGCGATCCCATCTGTCTATTGACACTCCAGATATTACCAGGGGTCCAGGTGAATAGGCGAGCTTGGTCTGAGTCTTGTTCTGGTCTGAGTCGTACCAATGCGCGTTAGGCCTAACGCGCACTGGTACGACCAGACCAGACCAAACCACTGGTCTGATGCAGTCAGACCAAAGCTCAGACCAGACTCAGACCAGACCAAGACCATGATAGAAAACATATGATTAAAATCATTGCATGTTCAAGCAGTTCCATCATTAGCAAAGAGATAGCGCCAACTTTGTTTTAAATTTGTATCAATCATTCCCGGGTAATTTAAATAATGGAATTCTGAGATTGACCACTGTTATAACCACGAGATCATAGGACCGGTCTCTGAATTTCGGAGATAGCTACCATTCCAAAAGTATGGCAAAAAAATTGTTTTAATTTTAACTGCATCTTCATTACAGTGGAACGCCGATTATACAAACTAATTGAGACCGGGATCAATTCAGATAAGCAAAAATTTGGACAATTGGACATGTAATTGGACTGTATTAAAGAAAAATAATGTGTTAAACTTATTGGAATAAACTTTATTACATTTGAAAAGTACAGTGTAGTGATTTATATCACTACAGTGTAGTCAAATTAATATGGAAAGCAAAACACATACTACTGTACTAAACTACGGTACAGTAAATACAATTAAAAAAAAATAAAGAAAAGCTACGATCACGTCGTAAACGCTGGTTTTTGATTCATTACTATGCTTTTAATACCGATTCGGATAATTGACAATTTGGTTAATCGGCGCTCGGATGATCGGCTTACTACTGTATATTATTAAAGCGAGCTTCTCGAAATGAACCTTATTTAAAATAATTATATCCACTGGCGGCTCGTACACACAAAACAGGTGAAGTGCCCGTATCTTTCACTATATAGCACTTCACCTGTTTCGTGGGCATGAGCCACCAGTGATTAGAACCTATTGTTTAAAATTTGATACATCTATTACCGGTACAAGAAAGGTTGATGTTTATCATTTACTACTGAATTTACATGATTGATCAAAAGCCTGGCTGGCGTTGAAAATAATCTTGATTACATTATTTATTTATTTAGCGTATGGCTTTTAATACGCTAAATAAGACCCAAGGGTTGTTCCACTTCGCCAAATAACCTCATTTTCCACAAACGGAGATATGAGTTATAGTTATTTTAAAAAGTTTATTTGAAAACATAATTTTTGATTCCAAAACATTGTTGACCACTAAAACTGAAGAACTTCACAAAATCACTACACCATATAATAAATATAATAATAATAATAAATAACGATTATTACAGAATTCAAAACGCATTTAATTCTATTGTACACACTTACAATATGTTCGTATAGTTACTGTATATTATATATAGTATGTATGTTAGTATAGTTAGTGATAATTAACTAACTAACCAATAGTTTGTATTGCACTGTACCGCATTGTTTCGCTTGCCTATCCACCTGGACCCCTGGTAATATCAGGAGTGTCAATAGACAGATAGGATCGCTTCGCTCGCCTGAAAATTCCAACTAAAACTGACTCGCTTTGTTTACTCACATAACTTAACAGGGTCATTTTGATTTCAAACATTTTCAACATACAATTCTAAATTCAATCGGAACCTTTCTTATAAATTTTTACATTTTCTCCCAATTGGTTCTCGAAAAAAGCAAAGGAAAAACTATGGAAACTTAGGCCTAAATATTGGGCGTAACTCAGCAGAATTTCAAAAAGCTGTTCTGAGAGTGCTTTTTAAAGTCCAACCGAACATGGCATGAATGAGTGCCATTTCGCGAATTGTAAATAGATAAATTTAGATAATTAATAAAATAGGTCTAATTAAGATGAAATAGATAATTGACTAAGGACCAAAATATTCAATCCGCGATGCATCTCAAACTTTTGAAAACCTGATTACGGGCGTATTTTCAAAAGGATTTGGAAAAAACATTTCCAGAATTGATGTGAACCTAAATTGGTGTCAGTATTGTAGAGAATTTCTATAATTTATTAACATTTTCTCTTTTGTACTCGTCTATTAAGTGTTCAATCTGATTTCACCTGTTCTTTTCTTAGAAAGAACAATAGATCTTGTAGAATGAATACTGATAAGAACAAATGGAACTCATGCATAGATTAACGTGATCGAATAGAACAGGCTCAGACTGGCCAACAGCAGCCCGTGAGCCGGTGCACCCTTCAATTGTACGCCCCTTGCGCCCTCGTGTGACGATAGCATCACCAATATTATTCTAATGATAATTAATTTCATCAATTAGACATTTCATATTACTTTGTTGATCATTAATTAAGTATTGAGAATCTATAGAATTCAATGATCTTACTTTCTCATTTGAATTTCCAATTACTATAAAAAGTGATTGTATGAAAAAAGTGAAGTAATTTGATAATGAATTGAAACTTGATAATTTTTAGTAAAATTATTTTTAAACCTATCAAAAATTTAGAGTATTCAGCTCAATGTATTGAAGTTCAATTTCGAATTTTGAAAAATAGGAAATTCAATGGTAAGCTTCATAATAAACTAATAAAAACAATGACAATTGATATGAGTTGTTTGGAATTTTTCAAGAAATGTAAGCAGTGTATACTACAGTTTGTTTGTCAATGTCTCAACATCCCAAGAAGGGCCTAGGCCTACGAGCTGGTTGCCAGTTTCATATTAACTCCACTATACAGTCCGTCCAAGCAAAGAAGACACCCCAGCAAGACGGGAAAACGACTCCAGCCCAACCAATACCTACTCAAAAGCCATAAATTCGTGAACAGAACCTACAGGCCCCCAACCAACACCGACCAAGCCGAAAGACATCCCCCACCCTGAAAGAATACCATCTCTGCCCAAACAGACCATACAGCAAGCGAATAATCATCAACTAGGATAGAGGTAACGTGTGGTCAGCACGGTGATCCTCTCAACCATAAGCTAGGCTTCACAACCAAGTGGAGGCGCAGAACACCTCTGAATAACATGCAGTTGATCAGTTAGAGTGTAATGCAACAATAATTACTATTTCTCCTGAGACGGGAAACAACTGACTTGTCTTTACTAACAACAGCCAATCTCCCAAAAGAGGTCATACTACAAAGAGTATACAGGCCTAGTACTACATATTCAATCCACATTCTTCTTATTTCTCCCCTTTATTAATCAAAATGCCTTTTTTACCATTTTCGAAACGTACTGAATCACATCAACAAAAATTGCTCCTACTTTCACTTGCTATTTTTCTCTATTGTCCAAGAAGCCAGGAAGGCTTTTCATAATTGAATTCCTGTATGATGAAAAATTGATTGTGATGTTCGATAACTTTCTTCAATGGAAAATGACATAGAAATTCCATTTTCAAGCTTTCAAACATCAATAAAGTTCACCATCAACAAAACATTCAAGGTCAAAATTTAATTTTTATCCAGAGACGACTCCCAAACCCCTCAATTTTATGGGCTGAGACTAACCCCCTCAAGGATGCGCCCTTTCATAAGTGGAAGGCAGCGCCCTTTCAGGAGTCCTAGTCCGGCCCTGGAATAGAAGTCGATATACATAATGAATTTATAGATATCAAGAAATAGTACAGACTTCGACTATTTTTTCTATCCTAGTTATATTAATAATAATATTATTATAATTTGTATTGTATTATCAATGGATAGATGAATAAAATGGAATTTTAGTCCACTTTCTCATCTATTTCTTATCTGAAAGAGTTTTTTTCACTTTTCCTCTAATTCTATAATTTTCTACATTTTAATGCGGTCTTCTATTTTTTTTCTTTCCTTCTTATCTCTTTGATTTCATAAATTAGCCGTTCAGCACCAAATATTTCAAAAGACATTTTGAGAGAAATGAGAAAAAAAGATAAAATGATACAAAAGATGACTATTCCGTTTTGTGAAAAGCAACACAAATTTGAAAACGAATGTACACCAGCTGGTCTGATGTTTGATCTTGCCAGACCAGAAAAAAATTTGTGGTCTGGCCTGAAACGCAATTCTCCTATCTTCCAATGTTTTCTCTGGCCGTAGTGATTTGGTTCCAAATTTGGAATGGTGGCCGCGCTAGTGTACCTTTAACATTGAAAGTATACAGCTGTGGTCTGGCTCTGGTCTTGCGTTTGGTCTGGACTTGGTCTGACTAGTGCGCGTTACTTCATGTGATCTCCATTTGATCACGTATAATTCCGTGTTTCTCTGGCTGCAAGTTAGTCTGGTCTGAGTCTTGGTCTGGTCTGAGTCGTAGCAGTGCGTGTTCAGCCTTAGGCCTAAGGTGTCAGTAACTTACGGTTAGAGAAGCAAAAAATACATATTAGATGCTTTTTTGATATTTCTAAACACATAAATGAGGGAATATCAGATAATCAACGATTAATGCTGATATTTTCAGTCATTAAAAAGCATTTGACTCTGTTGATAGAAACAAATCTATATCTATGAAAGCGAAATGGCACTGACTGCATGACTGACTGACTGATTCATTCATTCATTCATCACCAGAACTAAAAATCCACTCAACCAAATACATTCAAATTTGGCAGGCATGATCGTTTGGCAGTTGGACGTTTAGACGCGCGCTAAGAATGAATTTTGAAAACTTTTCAAAGATACGCCAAATATTTTAGTTTTTCCAGAGTTTTTTGGCCTTTTCCTCATTTTTTCTAAAACCAATTGGTAGAAAATGTTGATATTTGGTGGGCAGGTTCAGATAAGGCCTAGGAATGTTGTGTTAAAATATTATTTGCAATCCGTTCAAGATTACGCCAGTGATCGGGTTTTCAAAATTGTAGATGTGTTGCGGGTTGCATATCTTCCGCCTTGATATGACCAATCCTTACTGTTGTTCAATGGTTGAGCGAGATTATAGATGAACTAATTTGGAAGATATTGAATCAAGTTTCAATCTATGTCTGATTTACTTCCCAAGGTTACGCTCAATATTAGCGTTTTATTATGTTGTGTAATTTTTGGAGTTTTTCTTAGATTTTTCTAGAACAAATTGGCAGAAAATGTTGAAATCAGGTGAACAGGTCCATATTAGGTGTAGAAATGCTCATTGAAATGTATAGATGTACTTACAGTGAATAAAGCTTCTGAATTGGATGGATCATGATTGATGGCGCCAAGAGTTAATAGGAGTGAAACAACGTCCTGGGTCCGACATAAGCTCAAGTTTCTCATTGTCCATACACATAACGAGTCCATAAGCTCTGCAAATTGAATCATAAAATATTATGAATAGTTTTGATTTTTGAATTGAAAACGTAATAGACTTTGATCGAATGATTTTATTATAACCTAACAAATAAATTCGAAGTAAATATTAAGCTGAGATGAATGTGGAAGAAATATGAAGAATATTAAACATACTATTAGGCTCAAGGTGTGCTTTCCAAAACTACGCAGCGCACAGCGTACAAAGAATTGAGTGCTTCTAGAGCTGTGCCATTAGATAAAAGCCCTACCACGCTGTCAGCTGTTGCCTATATTATAGCTTAGTGTTTGTACGCTGTTCGCCTGTGCGCGGCGCGTTTCGGAAAGCATACCTAAACGTAAAAAAATAGGTCGCACACTGGATCATGATACCAATGGTATTGAAATTTTAATGGGAATAGTTTTGAAAATTGACTAGTAGATTGAGAATAGAGAGGTTATACTTCCAAACTTGCGTTTGAGAATGCAAGAATGTTAAGACTGGGAAACTAGAGAATTAATTCCTAATGCAGTGGAATACGAATACAGTTTAATTCATGGAAACTCTATATGAATATTATCTTTCTAATTTATTGACAATTGGGAAAAAATGTTTTCGCCATACTCGTATGTAATACACAACTTCCCAAGCTAGATTTGCGTTTGGAAAATTGCTGTTTACAGGAGAATCAAAGATCAGCTGTTCTGAATGATCATTTTGATGATTATTATGGCACTAGTCATCATCACGATGATAATTACAGCACTGGAAATCTAGCACAGCTGTTTTTTCCGAACTCCGACTTATGAATAAACGAGTCGAACGAGCCGCCATGACAGTTCACTGTGTGCGTTTGTTTTGTGCTACTGCTAGTGTTGTGTTGAGGTTATGTTGGCTTCAGTTAATGTTTTCAGTTGTTTGAGGTTTTAATAAATCCTTCTCAGTCTAGTATGACGAAAAAAATGTACATAATTCGTGTGGAAAAGTTTACAAACTCATAATTATTTTCCAAACTCGCGTACCGCTCGTTTGGAGAACATAATTATTCGTTTGTAAAAACGCCTTTTCCAAACTCATTATGTAATATACTATTACAAATCATAAAGATTAGAGAACTATGAAAATTTGAATGTTTCTGATTACCTCTGTCTTTATATCGTAGCATTCCTAAACTAGTGCAAATCGACCCAAAAACGGCCGACTTTTTGTTTTCTTCAATGCTTTTACCGAGATCGCCGCAAACTTTCACAAATAATACCTGAAAACACGTTATTATATTAACAATTCAGTTGCGTTCTCAATAACAACATTCTCAAAAAAGTTTAATAATAAATAATAGAAATTGAATATACCATAATTCAAAATTGATTTTCGAATAAAAAAATTTTGTATCTCATTCATGTCAGAAAGAATTAAGTTTGTAGCTTCATCTTTGCCATTCAACAACGAGAAAACTATCATGAAAAAATTATGTCATGAAAAAACTAGTCATGAAAAAATTATGAATTTCAGGGAAACACTTCATGTCACTTTTATTTAAAATCCCCAAAATTCACATTCAATTCAAAGAAACAATGAGATTTTGGATACATTGTTCCATGATTCTCAGAAAGATACTTGACAAAATAAAGAAGGTAATCATTACATTATTAATTCATAAAGTGACTACAGGGTTCTCTACAGAATAACATTTTCGAACTCAACGCCATATTCTATTGTTCACCTGTGCATAAGAAGTAGACAGATGAAAATGATTCTAATAGAGGTGATATTCCTGATCAAATCAATTCGATTCATTTCTCGAGATAACACATGAAAACTTGTGATTAGATTTTTCAGGAACAATACACTATTAGATTGAGTATCAGATTTATTGCTTAAAAAATTAATTTAGAAATTATTACAATTTGTTTTTATCGGGATTCTCCCTAAAGACTATGCATCTGTGAGTGAAGGTAGTTCCTGCAGGAAAGTTGTAGAAAATTAAGAATAATTTTTATATGCATCGTTCCTATGTTTTGTTTTAATTACCGAATTCATAAATATTTAGAGATTAAGTCATGATCAAGTTCATATCCTATTCCATCAAGTAACATTCTATTCTATCAGTATATATTCTGAAACCAAATGTATCTCATCAAATTGCTCCTTTTATCAGAATATAGGTTCTAACGATTTTTCATTTTTGTCTATGGGTACTATCAATAGGCTATAATATATTAAACTATGAACATCGAAATGATAGTACCTTTCAAGTATTTTTTTCTATTTGAATACAACCTCCTTTGAGAGATAGGCTTGTCGTTAATACAGCTAGTCAGTCGTTTCCCGTTTCTGGAGGAATAGTAGGCTAATTGTTGCATTACACTCCAACTGATCAACTGAATTTCATTCAGAGGTGTTCTGCGCCGTCACTTGGTTACGTAAGCTAGCTTATGGTTGAAAAGGAGCAACGTACTAACCACACGCTCCCTCTATCCTGGTTAATGATAATTCACCTCTGCTGTATAGTGGAGTTAATATGAAACTGGTAACCAGCTGGCAGGTCTAGGCCCTTCATGGGCTGTCGAGCCATAGACATGCATACATTTGAACACAATATGTTTCGCTCTCCTAAGAAGCGTGCTCAAGTTTGAATGAACAACAGAATGCTTCTTAGGAGAGCGAAACATGTTCTGTTAAAGTGAAAAGTACTAAGAAAGGTACTGTGATTTATATTTTTATTTATCATCATAGGTTCTAATAAATAGGTTAGTTATTTCCTATGTCAGTTATCTATAACCAAAACACTGAAGAATAAGTTCAGTTTATCTCACCTCATCGAAGAAGTTGAGTTGAGAGCATGCATACAATACATCAGCTCCTTGTTTGATATTTAAGGGCTCATCGCATTTTCCTATGTTGAAAGCAAGCGACCTCAATAACGGCAAAGACCTCCTGCGTTTCAACGAAAGTGATGTGAGAACCTACAACACACAAATACAATGTGATTTTCAATTTCTTAGCGACCGTAAAAAATATCGATTTGATTGTTATATTGTATTATATATTGTATTTTGTTAATAATCATAAAAACCACTTCTTATTGATAAACGATAGTTTATTTTTATAAATAGCTCTAATGACACATAGCATTTCAATTGAAATAGACCGAACACTTTCATCAACACAGCTCAAACTTGGGAAGCAGTTTGTCCCAGTGGTAGAGAGCGTCTAATTGGTGAGATTAGATAAGATACTTGCCTCTGCCACCACTGTTGTACTGGTGACCGGTTCCTCTGAATTCAATTTATGAGCCTCAAAAATCGCTTCCCGGTGGTTCGGAACCCACCGAAAGCAGTAGGTCCATTCATTTCTCATCATCATCATCCTTCCCATTACCCACGCACAGGCCCAAAAGCCCATGTAGGCATCATCCTTGAAAAAAAAACTAACAACATGCTATAACCTAATGCTAACCTTGACCATCTGTGGTAGAGTGATGGTGTTAATCAGCTTGGCCGCCTCATCATCCCCTGCCACCCCCAACACCACCCCAAGGTCATTGAGTCCTCCTCCCCCCGACGCCAGTTTCTTGAACGACTTTGACGACTTCTCCTCAGGATTTCCCAGCTGTTGGCACAACTTGATGAAACGTGGATCGCCCTGGAAGTCGACTATCTTCATTTTGCCCTGGTTGGTCAGCTCGGCTAGCTTTGAAACTATCTGCAACAATCGATTAACAAAAAATAAGCCACAATAATTTTTATTGAATGACATTTTGGACTTTGATCTTTTATCTCTCTCCTAAATCATATAGGATATATATTTATGTTTAATTCATGAAACAGATGAATAAATAATCTCAGTACCCTTGAATTAAGTTTTCGACTGATACGAAAACTTTATCATATTATTCACACATTGAGTTATTATAAATAAGAATTTACTATGTTGTAGTTGGAAGCTGATAAGCTTCACGTTGTTTATTTTGTTCAATTTCACTTGAAAATGACTTTAAAGTCGAAACTAGTCGTGAAGGAAAAATAAAATCATTTCAAGAGCACTGTGATTATTTATTCAAGTACACATTACTAGCCCTAATAGCAGAGGGAACATGAATAAATAAATAATTCAAGGGTTATAGCTAAACCCTTAGTATAGGTTAATACTTCCTGAATAGGCTGAAACAAAATAACGAGCAAATATATTGAAGGCATGAATAGTAAGGGCTGAGTTTGTTCACTATCCCAAATCATTATCTATATGTATAGCTTATTAAATAAATAAATGTTTCAAGGATTATAGGTCAATATACTTTCTGACAGAGCTGCAACAGAATAAAGAGATGACTAATTCAATAACTTGACGGCATGACTAATCTAATAGACACAATTAATTTAGTTATTTTGATTTAATTGGAATAAGTATTCTGAAATATGTATAAAGCACTAGTTATTTTCCCTACTTGAGTAGCAGTCTATGTGATGTTACGATAGTAATTCATATTTACCAGATTCTAGTTAGTACTAATAGACCTACAGCAATTAGGAATGAAAAACAGGCAATTCCTCAAAACTTCTTCTGAATTTAGGCACATAAATCAATAGTCCAAATAGTCGAACCACAGATTCACAGTATCAAGAATTCAAATTATGGTTTTCACCATAATGGATTGCTAGGAACTTTTTTGTTTGTATTTCTTGTTGAGAACTTTATTGTTTGTTTTATGACTCAAATCTTTGATAAGAAGAATGTTTTTATTCCTTTAAGCATTGTTTACATTGCAATCGGAAACGTCAAATAAATAGCCTATACAATCAACAGATCAAATACTGATATGAGTTAGTGTACCTAACAAAAACTTTTGATTAGATTAGAGAATCTCACTTATCAATACAATAATCACAGAAACAAGATCAATGTACCTTGAGTGCATCTTTTCTTTGGATTCCCAGTGTCTCTGAAGCGGCCAGAAGTTCTTGTGGAGTTGTAGCCGAGTCGATCTTGTTTAAAAGTTTTTCGTCATCAGAGATATGTTTCAGTGAGTTGAAAACTGACGCAGTGAGCTTACGATTGATTTGTTTTACTTTTTTTTCAGCATCTGGTTGCTGAGATTTACTCGGTTCATTAGCATCTGAAAGATGATTAACAAGGGTTTTAAAATTACATTCAAAGCAAAGAAAGTAAGATTTTTTCAAATTGATAAAAGTAAGGCTATATTAGAATGAATGTATTAATAATAACTTAACATGATTATCGCAATAATTCTTCTCGAATTTTCTCAAAATAATCTCACCTTTTGTTTTCTCGCCCGCAGGTGACGTTGTTGATTTTCCTGTTGAAGCCGCAGGATTTATTGCAGTTGAACTTCCGTAAGCAGAATGTTGAAGAATTCTCAACGATCGATTCAAACTTCTATAGTGAATCATCATAGTTCCCTGCCACAGCACCGACCCAAGACACAGTGACTCGATTTTTGTCCTGAAGAATTAAAGTGCAAAAACGTTAGATACTATGCAGGAAGACAGCAAATGAACCAGAATTTGAGTAGTGTCAAAAAGGCTGAAACGGACTTAATGACCGAGTGGGAGGGTTTACATTTTGTATATGCGTCTTGATTTTTTAATGTCCGTTTGTTTCGTGACATGTTCTGCCTAGCCAAAAAAACAAGCCAAAAAACGGCCAAAAAACAAGCCTAAAATTCCACTAAAATTGAAATTTATAATAAATTACAAAAAAAAATCGAATTTAATAAGCATTGAGCACTAGGTATATCAATTATTGTGATACAGTATAAAAGGGAATTCAAACACTGATACAATAACCACAATACACAGCGCTTATGACAGATGTTGTTCTATTTGGTCTGTTTTATTAGTTTTACTAACTCCAATGCTAGAGAAGTTGCACTTCTTATATAAGCAAATATTTTTTTGTAGTGTAGGCTGTAGGGTATCCCACTCTTATCAAACAATTCTACCCTATAAGTTGACTTATTCACAAATTATTATCAATAGGCCGTTCTTAATGGATTACAGGGAGAATCGATATCAAATTAAAAACAAGTACCTACATTCCATTTACTAAAACTCTATTTATGAATAGGCCTGCATACAATAAAAATCAAAAGGAAACCCTTAAACTTTTCATGATATATTATTTTTATGATTATAATTGTTTCATTATTTGATAAATTGTATTGTTGTGTCAAAATGAAGAAATATTTGATTTTGAATTAATATGAATAAAAATAATAACGGGTTGCAATAATAATGGTAAACCGGATCAATCCTTCATCTGATTGTTTCATCACAAATCATTCAATTTACTAATTTGAAAAAATAAAACCGTTTGGATACAAACAGAGAATTACCTTTATATTGATAGATTTACCTTTATATTGAAGACAAAAATCACATTTTCCTAAATTCAATGTTAATAACGAAGAGGACAATCCAATGATCAAAACCGAAAGGTGTGATTGAGGTTGGAAAACACCGAGATCGAGATTCCAGAACAGCTGTTCATTGAACGGCTCCAATAGAAGTGGAACAATAGAGTATGTACTAATCTCTTGAATCTGGAAGCTCTTATCAATTATTTCACAATAAAAATTGAAATTTGAAGAAATTTTATATTCATATTTATTTTTAAATCATTCCATATGATCATTTTTACATGCATAAGTACAATTGTAAAGAATAATTAGAAAAGTTCCAATACTTTTATCAGTGCTCTCTTCACTACTGTACTGTCTATGAATCAAAAACATATTTACATATGGCACACGCACGTTTTGCCAAAAATGTTTTCGTGAGGTTGGGTTTGATTTTCCTATTTCCTTGTGAATGATCGTGGTAAATTCCCTATTATTGCTGACATTGGATGTGTAATTTAAGATAATTCACAGTAAATTGGTTTTCTAGATTATGAAAAGTCAGAACAGTTCATCCGATCAGTGAGAATGAACTTTTGAAAGATGTCAACAAACGACTTATTGACGTGAGTTTATTTACTTTCCTAACCGAAATAACATTATTTTGTGATAGGTAAAATTTTCCAGTACGACTAATAAAATACGTTTATTGATCTATTTATTGAGAGACAAACAGGCAATCATGATAATGATAGGAGAGGCAACACCCTTCACCAAGTTTACCAATCCCAATTTTGTTGTAAATTTTTAGTCCAGAATATGTTTGGTAAGATAATGTTAGTCTGTAACATCACAGACTTTGTCAAAGTTTAAAATAGTGGCTCCTCAGCCAACTCAGTCAATGAGGCAGCAGAATATTGTGCGAGGTTCGTTTCTCACTTCCATTATGAGTGTTACAGTCATTTATTGAGGAAAAACCTGGTATCTAGAGTGAACTTGCTCCAGAGGTTGGCAGGTTCTTCGTGGGGGAGTAAGGCTGACACTCTGAAAAATGCAGCTTTGGCTCTCATATACAGTGCTGCAGAGTATGGTGCCCCTGTCTGGCTTGGCAGTTGCCATACACGTCAGATTGATGTAGCCTTGAATAGTGCAATGCGTGTGGTCACTGGCTGCTTGTTGCAGACTGAGACAGACTGGCTCCCTGTTCTAAGCAATATTTCTCCACCTCATCTCAGAAGGGAAGAGTTAGCCTGCAGAAAGATGAGTAAGATTTGCAAGCTACCAGAGCTCCCAATCCACCAAGATTTGCTCCTGGACTCACCAACCCCACTGAGACTCAAATCCAGAAAACCTTTCTGGCAGATCCCCCCACTGCCAGTAAACTCTCAAACAGCTCAACTGTGGACCGAGTCTTGGCAATCTGTTTCAGTGAGAAACAAAGACATCATAAATGACCCAACCAGGAAGGTATATGGTTTTGAATTGCCTCGTCAGTTGTGGGTACGCCTCAATCGTTTTAGAACAGGACAGGGATGATGCCAAAGAAACATGCATCGTTGGGGCCTCTCTGACTCCCCTCTCTGTGAATGTGGCCAGGAGCAAACCATGGAACATATTATAACTGAGTGTCCATTGACAAAACTTCAAGGAGGGCTACAAAAGTTGCATGTAGCAGATGACGAGGCCATACTCTGGCTAATTAACTTGAAATTACAAGTATAAATGTATCTCTTTTCTTATTGTACTGCCACTGTTAATCCATACGATATATATATATAGTAATTTATTGCAGCTTGCAGCCTTATGCCTTATCTTAGTGCTAGCCAACCTGCTGCCAGGAACTTCCAGATCGGTAGCATGGCGACTATGCGAGTGTTGAGGGTGTGAATTTCGGTCCTTCTCACCAACCTTTGCTGATTGTCCCTGACATAGATCTAGGTGGACAGGATATTATCGTTAATATTGGTCGAATCTCTAGCCAACTTCAGCTGCCCTCTATTCGCAGTATGACCATTCGATTGATCACACTTTCGATTGTTTTGCTTGGTCAAATTCATAATGCTTTTACCAAGACTTATTGTCTTGAGTGATTTTCTCATGAATATCCCTGCTTAATCTAAAAAAATAATATTGCCGCATTTGGCCATAATCGCGTTACATACATAGACCTCAAGACATAGAACTACATAGCCCTAGGCCTACATAGAGAAGTAGGTCTACACAATTCCCTTAAAAACATAAACCTAATAATCAAAACATAGACCTCATGTAAGTCACGTTTGGTCAATTACCAGAAAATTTTTAATTCAGAATTGAAATAATATGTTCAACTTTCAATAAAACAAGATGTAATTAGTCGATTTAAACAGATTATTCTTGTAACCTAAGTAAGTATGTCATGGGTCCCCGCATACAGCATTTTAGCTCTTCTATAACTCAACATTTATTTATTTATTCATTATGTAACATTACAAACACACTGTCATAATTTTGACGCTATCGCACACTTAATTATAAGAAAATAGACGAGTAATAAATAACTTATAAGTGTAGATTCAAGTAGGAATACTATAGAAACATTTTTTAGAAATTTACATTATCAGTGAGCGTTCTCTATGAATAATATCAATTTTTGTGGTTCAACTGCCTATCCAACTTACACATTTTCATATAACTCAGCCTAATATACTACATATAACTTACAGAATTTGATTTTTATGTTGAATGTATATGCAGTATGGTATGGATACTAGCTGAAAGGTTCAATTCAGTGTATATCAGGCTGATAGAACTTTCTTGGATTATGTAAGTTACATCCGATGAGGCTGGGCCATGTTAAAGACCTTACCAATGCCCCATGTTATAAAGCGACAAATTTTTTAATTTCTTGCAAATTTATTTGACTCATTGACTATTCAAATAAAAAATATTGTAATCCGAGATCAATGTTAGAATGTCGTCGTACGGTACTGTATCGTCAAGAACATCATAAGTGCATTTTTTTAAAGTAGTTATTTATCCTAGTATACGAATTGTAAGCTCATTTTTATTTTTTTTCAGGGGTGAACAGTTGATTAGTCTCAAATCTAAAACTGACAGGGATCTTCCTCTCGTTGGTGAAAAAGAATTTGCTCCAAGCAACTCATGGCTTGAGAAAACACAGATTGAGAATTCTTTGGTTGAAAGAAAACATCTTCTAGAAGAGCAGCGTGTTGAGAAGAAGTAAGTGTTATAAGGTGAACTATTTTTTTAGAATTGAGTAGAACACATTCTCTGTCTTCCTACAGGGTGGCGCAGATATAACATTTTGTTATGTCATAGAAAGTTTATTGTGAAAGCAATACAGAAAAATGGTATATAATGTCTACTGCACACCTGTAGATTAGTTTTTGACCATTACATGTTCAATGTGGCAGCCTTTTTGCTTGATAACTGCTTCAACACGAACAACTATGTATTGGTGACTCGGCGACACATAATATCCTCGGTTATCTCTTTACATGCATCAATGATTAACACTCGCAGATCCATGTGTGTTAGGCAGTGTGTTAGGAAGTTTAGCGAAGATATTCTCCTTCAGAGGTCTCCAAACAAAAAAAATAGTTGCACGGATTCAAATCAGGACTGTTTAGGGGCCAGTTATGCCCACATGCAAAGCGATTCGGAAATTGGTTTGAAATGACATTTTGGTTGAAATTTTCATGCAAAAAGTCTAAAACAAGATCAGCCGTGTGTGGTCTGGCTCCATCCTGCATGAACCACTGATTCTCTAATCGATAAGCTGAGGAACAAAATTGTCATGCAGCATATTTAGGTAACGAGATAACAGAGGATATGTGTCGCCGAGTCACCAATAACATAGGCTTTCGTGTTGAAGCATTTATCAAGCAAAAAGGTGGCCACATTTAACATGTAATGGCCAGAAAATAATCTCCAGGTATTATCCTGCCAAGCACAGAAGGCCCTTCGGCATTCCAATGGCTGCCAGCAGTCGAAATAAAAATTGTTCTAATATAACCAGATTTAGGAAGAAATAGTACAGGCTCAGACTATTTTTTCTGCCCTAGTTCATAATTAAGCTATGATTTTGTCAATAATTAAATAAATAAATATTTTCATTTGTAAAATCAATATGATTATGATTTTTCTGGAACACAATATTTCATAATATTACAGTATGATGCTCAAACATAACAAACAAACCTATTTGAGGTTACCGTACTGCTCAGTATCAAAAATGTCATGTGGGAATGTTCTCGTATATTGAAAACAGCTGATATTGTAGAATTTTCGTTTATTGGAAACGTTTATGAGACAGAAACTTTAATAAAGTCCACCAATTATGAATAATTGTAGATTGTAAATCTTTATGAGACATGGTCCTGTACTGTAGATTATGTACTACACAATCATATTGGCAGTTGTATTGTGTGCTTTGTTGATTCAGCCTCCCGGACCTATTATTTAGTGCAAAAAACGGTAGTTTGGCTGAAGTGATTTTACACTGAAAATTTTAGATCTGCGCATGCGTAGTTACACTCTCACTTTCCTCCGCCATCTTGGAAGAGGCTCTTCTGTGCTTGGCTCAACTATATACAGTAGACAAGTTATATCTCATTTCTCTGTATTGCTCTCAAAATAAACTTTCTATGAAAAAACTGAATGTTGGATCATATTGTGCGCCACCCTGTAGTTACAGTTAGGCCTATAGAAACATATGAACCTATCCATATTCAGAAATTATTGTATTGATTTTGATTGAGTTTTTTGCCTGCTGTAAGTTAGTTAATTTGTGTGCTTCATTTTTTTAATATTGTGCTGAATTACTTAACAGAGTTCGGGAGAGAAATAGGATAGGCTCAGCATATAGTTCTTCTTTCCTATGTCATAATATTATGATTTCAGTGATTGTACAATATAAAAATAAATACATTTTTTCTAGGAATAATTTATCATGTGTCGCATGGATACCAGAAGTTGGCAAAGCAAAAGTATTGAAAAAAGTTGGGAAACACTGGGAAAGTGTAGGCCACCACATGGACGGTAACGAATGGCTTTATCCCGAGGAAGCTCTTGTCTTGTTGGAAACAGTAAGTTTTATTACTATTCCAAATTCGCTAGGTCTTTGAATTTTCTTCTCTTCACTGGATCATTGCTACTATCGCCTTGGTTTCAATACAGGCTACTCATAGCGTAATATATTAGTTTTTCAAACTGTATTTGTAGAGGATGATGCTGCTTAATAGCTCATTACTATCTGATTTGAATATTATATCTGCTCCACTTGAAATTATTATGCACATAATTAAATGTTGTATGGAAGTTGTATCATTAAAAAATAATAAACGGATAGAATGAACAATATGTTCTGCATTTTTGTGTATATTAACATTTATTTTTCTTCATTTTATTATCAGTACTAACTTATATTAGATTGATTTAATCTAATTTTATGAAGTGACATGCATATTTTGACATATATATACGTCAATATTTATATACGTATATATTGATATTCGTGAGGTTTGGATATTACAATATTGTTTATGAATTTAAGAGTTTTCACTTGGTTCGGCAGAAACAATATCAACTCTCGTTATTCTCATTTTTGTGCTACCTATCAATATCTTGATTTTCTACACTAAAGTCTTATCAATTAAATTGGATTTTCCTCATGATAATGAATGAATTTTATGAATGACTTGTACTTGTTTGTTTGGTCTCAACCATCATTATTATTATCATTCGTTTTAGAATCAATTAAATACATTGTGAATAAAAATTTTCGAAAAAGTGAACAAATAAACAAAAAAGTGAATGTAAAAATTTAATGATGGGAGGATTATTAGATATTGCAGTACACCAACTGCTAATCAAATAATAATAATTCATTCGAATCTTCATTTATTGCTACATAATTAGACAAAGGACTTCTGCAAGCTGCAACTTCAAATATTGACCAATGTACTAAATAGCAGGCAAGATCCGTTGAACATTGGTCAATATTTGAAGTTGCAGCTTGCAGAAGTCCTTTGTCCAATTATGTAGCAATAAATGAAGATTCGAATCAATTATTATTATTATACAAATTTAATGTTGATTTTATAAATTTAAAAGCTTAATTTTCTATGATTTGGCTTGCTGTATTTCGCTATAATTCTATTAGTATGCTTGTTTATTCTCATGAATGTGATCTTTATAGTTTGATGGTTTATTCTCATAACTGTCACTATAATATTTCAATCATATGAATAAAAAAACTATTCGCTTGTACAAATAACAATTTTTTCAAATTTAATCCCTATTATAATGACTCTTGAATAGCTTTGAATGTAAAGTAGCTTTGAAGAATAAATCAGCGTTACTGTAGCCTAAGCTGTAAAATGTTATCTCTAAAGCTTATTCCATTTTTCTAAACATTTAGTACTGACAACCAATTCAATAAATAAACTATCAATTGAATGAACTATCCACTGGAAAAGTGGATTTAAAGATACGTAACATGACAACCTAATCTTTGATTTCACATTTTTTGTTCTAGAACTGCCTGGAGCTCATTTTGTATGACGTGCCTCTCAGTATAGAACGAGCGTATTCCACACTTATCAGCGATAAAAATGGCTGCAATTTGGATGAATACAGAGTTTATTCACATCTAGTACGCAATGGCTACCGCCTCTTCAGACATGCTTCTACAGTTTCAGTGACACGTTACGAAAAGGATATTAATCTTGAACAACACGTTTTGAACGATAAAAGACTTTATAGTGCCGACTTTGATAAGTGTAAAAAAGCTAACAAGGAAATACCAAGTGATAATCATGAACCCAGTACCTCGCTAAAATTGAGATTTGCTAGTCTAAATAGCGGATGCAATGACTTGTCAAAATTGTCGGTGGATAGACCAAATAATGAATGCAATGACTTACCAAAATTATCGGTGGCTAATTCAAATCATGTAAGCAATGACTCGCCAAACTTTTCATTAAATAGTGTAAATATTGAAAACAGTGCCTTGTCAAACTTGTCAGTAGTTACTGTAAATAAGGAGCAGAATGCCTCAACAAACTTGGCTGTTGCTAGTGTAAATAATGAAAAAATTGCCTCTCCAAACCCTTCAGTGACTTGTGTTGATAATGAATGTAGTTCTCTACCAAACTTATCAGTGGCTACTGTAAGTAATGAGCGAAGTGTCTCACCAAATTTGTCAGTGGATAGTGTTGTTGAATGTGGGATTGAGTCAGAGAATGTCGAGGAAAGCAATAGCTCCTTGTGTGATATAGTTACCGAGAAATCGGCGTCACCCATACATGCTGTCTCAGATCATCAATTGGTATCATCTAATCATCAGCCAGAATCATCTAATCATCAACTGGGATCATCTAATAATCAGCAAGAGTCATCTAAAAATCAGACAGTCTCGGATCATCATTCAGGATCATCTAATCATCAACAGGAATCACCCAAGCATCAGTTAGAGTCATCTGATCATCAGCCAGTCTCAGATTATCAGACAGGAGATAAATCAGGTACTGAAATTGAAGCTAATGTGGATTTTATCAACCTAGAGACAGAAACCCCTGATGTTTTGTTCGTGGAAACTGTAAAAACTTCTCAGGCTGCTAGTAAAGTCAGCAACAAACCAGATGTGATTGATGTGAGTAGTGGTGATGATGAAAGTAGTAGTGATGACGATGTTGAGATGGAAGAGGAGGTGGAAGAGGTGGAGGATGATGAAGAGGAAGAAGAAGATGACGAAGAGGGTAGTGATGATAGTGAAGAGGTGGTAGAAGTTCCCATTAAAGAGAGAGAAATCATCTATGCTGAGATATCGTCTGATGAAGAGAGTGTAACTGAAGCAGATGTTGGAAATCGTGATAATGGACAAAATGTAGAAAATGATAACGACAATGAAGAGGAAGAAGAAGAGGATGACGACGAAGATGATGATGGTGATTCTGAAGATAGCGCCAGTGGGGCCAATTGGAAAAGAAGACCTCAACAATCTAATGTATCAAATGGTACACAAGTTAATACCTCTTCCACTAATCAATCTAATAGTACTTTTAATGTAGTACAACAAGATCCTGTTCCGGTAGAACAAAATACCGATCTGATACAACAGAATCCTATTACTGTACAACAAAATGCTGATCCAATACAACAAGATGCTGATCCAGTGCAACAAAATCCAATTCCAGTACGTACTACTTTTGTAACTGTTGATGAGTTCCTATTTCCAAAACCAGATCGACCCAACTACAAAGTGGTCATTGATATGGCCGATGACTCATCATTGAACCAAGAACTTGAACGGTTCTATGAAGTTATTGAACTGGACAGCGACCATGAAGATGACCCAGCTGCCTCCCAGAATGAGATTCTCCCCCGTGCTGATATACTGCGAATGTTACCTGTGTTGACAGGACACTCTTTCAAATTAATCACACCCAATAAGTATTTACCTGCTGGTGTAAAACCGGTTCCAACAAATAGTTATCTCAATATAAGTCTTGATAACTGGACTCCCATACCAGGTGACAATTCCCACCAACATAACACTAGACAGAATAACGTGACCCATGTTAATAGACATCTTGAAAGTAGGAAGAGTATGCAGAACAATGTGATTGTTCAACGAACAAATCCAATACATCAACAGTTGAACCATAATCCAAGCAATCGCATTCACCCAGTGAATTTTCAGGGAGCGCCATCTCCATTCATGAATAATCCTATGTTCAATCGATTCAACAGACAGCAGATGATGAATGGAATTATTATAAAAAATGAATTTCAACAGCATACAGCCAATATGCATTACAATAACTTTGCCAACAATGTACAACAGATGGTCTCCTGTATGGTAGATGGGGTAGTCAAAAATGAATTTGAACAGCAGCTATTTAATCAAACTGTTCAATTCCAACAGCAACTACAACACCAGGCCTTCAACAATCATCTACTCCAGTTTCAACAGCAGTTCAACAACAACGCCATGATGCAACCCGGTATTCTGGGCAACCCTCTATTCCCACACAACAATCCAGTGCCACCACTAATGGTTAATCCTCTCATTTTCAATCAGATTAATGCAGGCCAGACCGATTTCTTAAGCTTTCAAGTGAAAACTGAAACCAATCAAGCTTCATCAAACCCAACAATTCAACTGCAAAATTCCAATTCAAATTTTCCTGAAAATTCCAATTCAAATTTTCCTGAAAATTCTAATTCAAATTCGCTTGAAAATTCTAATTCAAATTTGCCTGAAAATTCTAATTCTAATTTGCCTGAAAATTCCAATCTGAATGGCATGAATAGGGATGCTAATTTAGCCGGAACGTCAAACAATGCTGTATCAATTGACAACCCATCCCCTCAAGAATACTTGAAAGCGTTGATGGATCTCCCTCTCGGAAAAGGAGGAAAAATACCTAGAGGAAGGCAAAAATTGATAAGAATTTTTAAACAGATTTTGTCCAACTCCAATGCAAATGAAGCTCCAGTTCTTCAAAACGTTAAAAGAGTCAAAACAGAAGATCAGATCAATGGTAACAGTAATACTAATTTAGTTGGAGGATCAAGCGATTCTCAAGTAATTAGACATAAAAACCCTGAAGAATACTTGCATTACTTGACAAATCTCCCTTGCAAGAAAGGGAAAATCCCTAGGCAAAGGCGCCAGTTGATTAACGGTTTGAAACGGTTTTTATCCAGTTTCAACTCGAATAGAGCAAATATTCTGGAAAATATGAAAACGAACGAAAATGTTGTTGTTAAAACAGAAAATCTAACCACCAGAACTGGCAATGTGAAAACTGAGAAGAAAGCTAATCAGAAATTGAATAACCTGACTGGAAACGATCCTCTCTCATCTCAAATAATTTTTGATACAACTGGTGGAGATCCCGCCGTTTTTGTCAAAGACATTCCTCTGGTTGCACATCCACAGACCCAAAACAAAGTTATAAACTCAAACAGAGGTATGAAACGTAAACGGAAAAACCGAATGTTGGACAAAATACAAAAAATTTTCTCCAAGAGAGTGAAACCCGATCCTGAATCAGTTGAAGAGGTTACAATCATTTCTGACAAGAGAGTGAAATCTGAACCTGAATCAGTTGAAGAGGTTACAATTATTTCTGATTCGACTGAAGAAAGCAACGGTACGTTCAGAAGACAAAGGCTTGGAAGGTATTTTGGCTTCAAGAATGCAGAAAAACTTATGAACAGGAAATCTCAACCAGTTGATCGAGCCAATGTTATTCTCATTGATCAGCCAAATATGCCAACAATCAAGTCTGAATCCAATACTATAACTATTGATGATGATGATGAAGTTAGTAATTCCAACATTATTCCTATTAATCAGACAAGAATCAAATCTGAATCCAGCTCTATAACTATTGTTGATGATGAATTAAGTAATTCTGATGTTATTCCTATTGAACAGACAAGAATAAAGACTGAATCTAATACTATAACAATTGATGATGATCAAGCTAGTAATTCTGATGTTATACTCATTAATCAGACAAGAATAAAATCCAAAACCAATTCTCTAACTATAATTGATGATGAAGAGAGTACTTCAAATGTTATTAACAATGATCAATCAACAATCAAGTCCAAATCCAATAGTGTAATTATTGGTGATGATGGAGAAAGTAATTGTGATATTATTCCTATTGATCAACCAATAATCACATCGAAATCTAGCCTTATAACTATTGGCAATGATGAAGTTAGTAATTCCAATAATATCATTATTGATCAGTCTCAAACCAATATTATAACTATTGGCAATGATGAAGTAGCTCATTCCAATGTTATTTCCATTGACCAGGCAGAAATCAATTCTGAATCCAATCCTAAAACTGTTATTGACAATACTAGTCAGCCAACGGTACGTGATCCAAAACCAGTTGTCACGAAATCACAAGTGGAAAGTATGGAAATACTTGAAGGGAATAGTGATATTGTTAACAGAGATCCTTGTATAGGAAGTACGGAAGGGATTAGTTGTGATGCTGTGGTTGAAGTCGAACTACAAGTAGAAAGTATAGAAGGGACTATTTGTGATGCTGTAGCTGAAGTTGAACCACAAGTGAAAAGTATGGAAGGGACTAGATATGATGCTGTGGTCGAAGTTGAACCACAAGTAGAAAGTATAGAAGAAACTAATTGTGATGATGTGGTTGAAGTTGAACCACAAGTAGAAAGTATAGAAGGTACTAGTTGTGATAATGTTGTTGAAGTTGAACCACAAGTAGGAAGTATGGAAGGGACTAGTTGTGATGCTGTGGTAGAAGTTGAACCACAAGTTGAAAGTATGGAAGGGACTAGTTGTGATACTGTAGCTGAAGTTGAACCACAAGTAGAAAGTATAGAAGGTCCTAGTTGTGATAATGTTGTTGAAGTTGAACCACAAGTAGGAAGTATGGAAGGGACTAGTTGTGATGCTGTGGTCGAAGTTGAACCACAAGTAGGAAGTATGGAAGGGACTAGTTGTGATGCTGTGGTAGAAGTTGAACCACAAGTTGAAAGTATGGAAGGGACTAGTTGTGATACTGTAGCTGAAGTTGAACCACAAGTAGAAAGTATAGAAGGTACTAGTTGTGATGATGTTGAAGTCCAACCACAAGTAGAAAGTATAGAAGGGACTAGTTGTGATGCTGTGGTAGAAGTTGAACCACAAGTTGAAAGTATAGAAGGTACTAGTTGTGATGATGTTGAAGTCCAACCACAAGTAGAAAGTATAGAAGGTACTAGTTGTGATGATGTTGAAGTTGAACCACAAGTGAAAAGTATGGAAGGGGCTAGTTGTGATGATGTGGTTGAAGTTGAACCACAAGTAGAAAGAATGGAAGGGACTAGTTGTGATGCTGTGGTAGAAGTTGAACCACAAGTTGAAAGTATGGAAGGGACTAGTTGTGATGCTTTGGTTGAAGTTGAACCACAAGTAGAAAGTATGGAAGGGACTAGTTGTGATACTGTAGCTGAAGTTGAACCACAAGTAGAAAGTATGGAAGTTGAAGAAAACGGGACTGCTACTAGTGCAATAGTGGAAGAGGAGCCGCAGACATTTGAAAAGGTGTCTCCCACCTTACCTGAGAATCTTGAATTAATTGAGGATTCGACAAGTGTTTCCAGTGAAATGCCAATGGAGACTGGAATTGCGGATGAAAGATGTACTACTCCCGTGGAAGAGGTGTCAGCTGATGCTGCCGTTTCATGGGCGCAGTTGAAGGAGAAGTCTCCCGCACATGCACTCCCACCACAGGTGTCGTCTTCATCCAATTCGGAAGATGACAGCAGTAGCTGTGATGACTCTGACGTGGTTAAGCCAATACTCAAACCGAGAGATTGCCAGACTTTGGGTAAGTTGGAAACCGTTGAAATCTAGCTAAAAACTTATTATTAATAGTTTAAAAAACTGTAATGAGCTATAGTCTTGTCGAGCAAAGAAGATATCCCTTGAAAATGGCCGATCGAAGCGAGAGTGTAACTACGCAAGCGCAGATCTGAAAATTTTAGTTAGAAGTTGGCATAACTTCAGCCTACATACTGCTGGTGAGATGTAATGAGAGACAAATGGATCAGAGATCGAAACTAACCAGCTAATAGCGCCAAAAGTGTTTGATATATCAATGTGCGGTATTCCCCATCATATTGTCTTAGAACTGAATAGTTTCTCTTAGGTTTTTTATCGAAACAATGTTTAACATAACACCTTACTTTTTTATTATGTTAAATCCAAGATGGCAGACTAAATTTGAAAGGTCACTGATGAGCACATGTTGTACATGACTTCTATACAGAATTTTAAGAAAAAAATAATGACAGAAACCATGTAGGCCTATGTTTAATACTGTCCAAATCCAAACAGAAGTTAGCATTAATAACAGACAATCGTAAGCTTTGTCTATAAAAATTAATCTGTAATATTTGCTCATTTCTTGACAGAATATAGTAATGGTCATTTTAGTTTTTATATTATTGAAGTGAATTTTATTATTGTATAATTTCATTTTCTAAATTTAATTGTTCTATTTTTATTTATAATTTGTATTCTCAAAGAAAATAAATTCATTTATTCAATTACAATGAAACTAATTATTAATTTTTTTTCAATCTTCAGGTACAGTATTGGAAGCTCTACAAGTGGTTAAACCAGCGTCTTTCCCATTAGAGGATATCGAAAGACTGGAAATAACGTTTGATGTATACAAACCCTCTCCGTCATTCAAGAAGTCGAATCGGGGTCTTCCAAACTACAGGCTAGTAATTAGAAGGTGAGTTTTAATTTTTCAAATACTTAATCTACCTATAATTATAGTCTGTCCAAGTAAAAAACACATTCTGGCAAGATGGAGAAATGGCTCCAGATCGGTATTATATTGGATCTAAAACTAAAAATTATAAGTCTAAAATTGTAAATTTTCTTTACAATTTGAGAACAAATTTTGAACCAATATCGACCGGGCTGGAGTCATTTTCCTATCTTACCAGAATTTATTCTTTTCTTGGACATTCTATAAAGAAGATTCAAGATTCTAAATAATATTTATAATTTATTATTCTCCAATAATTGAAGAATATAAAAAATTTTCAGAAAGTCAACTGTTCTTTTAATAGTTATTATTTATTTCTTGATAAGATTTTCAATTTTTTTCTGTATCTTAATTAAGCGGGTGCGGGTTGTATACCGCTTCATTCATTTGTGAAATACCGGTGATTCATTTACTTTCAAGATGATACATTCAGGAAAATACCCGTGTCTAATTGAACAATTTATTGTATATTGTATAAAAACCAGGGCCGTGTCTCATAAAGATTTACAATCTACAATTACTCATCATAATTCGTGGATTTTATTGGCGTTTCTGTCTCATGAACGTTTTCAATTGAACGAAAACTCTACAATATCAACTTATAAATTAGGTCTCACATTGTAGAAAACATGTTCTACAAATTTACCTCCTCGACCATTTCCAATTAAAAGAAAATTCTACAATATCAGCTGATTAACTCAATATTAGAAGTAAATACATCAAAATGATCTTCTGACTTTTCGATTTAATGCATGAAAAATTATGTCATGCATGTGTCCTCCTCTACTGTGCTGGTACGCTTCAATCATGTCCATAATAATTCACTATTATTGTCTGTTCGAGCAAAGAATACATTCTGACCACAATGGAAAATGATTCCAGCTCAATCAATATTGGTTCAAAAATTATAAATTTGGTTTCAAATTGTAGAAAACATGATATTCTACAAATTGACCTCCTTGACAAGACTCTAATAGTGAATCACATGTACAGATTTGATGCGTAGAGGACACATGCATTTAATCGGAAAGTCATATACTCGTATGATTATTTTTGTGTATTTATTCTCAGTTTTTCGTTTGAATAACCCTCCTAATTCGATTCATTAGAATTGGCGCTCTTTTTGAATCACTCGATATTATTTTTTCCCCAGAAAACTGATTTATTTAATAAACTTCAGCTATTAATTTTAATTCCTATTCACAATCATATAACAGCTCATGCTCTCAATTTTAATGTAGAGGAAGCAATTCTCTAGGGTAGGAGCTACCCCTACGCTGTAATGGCAGAAGGGGGTTACGGAAAAGAAGAATAAGCATTCTTTCATATTGAAATCGCAAGAATTTTTGTTATGATTGGTGTATCTACTGTTATTTAACATTAGTTCATATTTCAGTTGCAGAGACCCATTCCTCAGCGCAGAGCAAATGGCTGAGATAAACCAACGTTTCGAAGACTGCGTACCAATTCTATTAGCTGTTGTTCTGCCAGATAGCATATCATTTTCCAAATGTGGGTTAGTCAATTTACCTACTCTGAACGAAATCGACTAATGACTACTACGTACCTTAGTCATTCTGTAAAAGTGCCGTACTCATCATTGCACGTAAACATTCTCTGTGATTGATTGAACTGTAATTTTAATCGAGTTTGTTCGACTTGAATATTTACTACTGTAACTGTTACCACTTGATAAATTTTGTAACGAAGCACTCAGTTTAGTCAGTTATATTAGCAATATTTCCTAATGCGTTATTTTTTCTGTGCATTTGTCAATAAAGTGTTATTGCTTCCCTGTGACTGGTCCACAGAAAAATGACAAAGGAAATGATGCCAATATTACTGAACCCTAAGTAATTTATTTATTATAATAGTTTCGAAAGTGACACTCTGTGTGATAAAAATTCTTAATTTATTATTGACATTGATTATACAATACCTAGTTAATCTTATTTCTCAATACTCATCACTGCAATATTACCTTTCAATTTTTGAAATCCCCTTATTTGTTTGTATTTTCTATTTAGAGTTTTTTACAATGTTAACTGTTCAGCATATATACGATTGTGTGCCACTGATTGGTTTGTATAAACTTGTGAATATTGTAATTGATATTATTGTTTTCTATTTATTGCTGGAAAAAGTTGACATTCTTAAGTTATAAAGAAGTTAGAAATAAATAAAAACTTAGTTTGTTTTAAATTTTTTAGTTCTCTTTTCATGCCATCAATCTACTAGAACTGTCATGTCTTTTAGTTTCCATGAAGGCTACATTACTTGAAATGTCAGTAAATGGTTCAATATTGGTTTTCTACGGTTTGGGACTTGTTTAATGGAATCTGCAAGCACATTATTTTTATGATGTTGAACAGGAAGTAATGAGCACGCGCGCACACTTGGTTAAGCCCATTAAACTTCAAGATATCGTGAAATAAAAAATCGTATGAGATTATTCACAAAAAAGTAGAATAGGGACATCTAAAGGACCACTGCCCAAAAATGCACCGCTATAGAGTAATAAAACATTGAAAGTTGATGAATATTCCACAAATTTTATTTTTTCCTGGCGTTATTAAGATTCAATAAGTGACTACAGTCCATTCACGATGACTTGAGACGAGATAAAAAAAAATTCGCTCCGGCAGCTGGCGGTCGGAAAGAGTGCATTTCAAATTGTATGATGGCTCGAATCATATGACTTATAATGAGCTATTCAGGGTATGAATTCAAAGGTGCCGTTTTCGAAAAACCCATAAAAACACAATTTTCGGCATATTATTCGCCATTTTCTCCGCCATTTTTGAATGGATTTTTTTCGTTGATGGCTCACATTGTAGGGCATAATAAGGGTATTATACACACCAATTTTCAAAACGATCAATTCATTGGTTGATTTGTAGTGATTTTTCTAAATTTTCATCCCCTTCCTCTGGACCAATTTGGCTGGTTAACGAACTCGACCGAGATTTTAGCACTAATGATTTTTGTGCAAAATTTGGTCGCTCTCCGACAAGCCCTTCGAGAGTTATCGTGTTAACAAAAATCTGTACATATATAAATATATAGAGAGATATATGAATTTGAAAGGACATCAAATTCGTGTTCTAGGGGCTCGGAAACGTGTAAAAAATATATCACATCATGAATTTTCGATTGTCAGGGCAAGACCAATAGTGCATTTTTTCGAATGAAATGCACTAAAAGCTCTGCATGTGTGTGGGTTCGTTTTAGCCACGACATAAACAAGTCACAGCAATGTCGAAATCCCAAATTTTGTTGTAGGCAATTCAAAATAAGTATCTTTAAGTAATCCTTTTAATAGATACACATTGGGAAATTGCTTGTTTCGGTTGTCTCTCGACTGCATGAACCTAAAATGAACAAACAATTATAGTAAAAGTTTTTTTGTGTCAATGCTTTGGTTGCAGTCCCGACAACGAAATTTGGGATTTTGGCATTGCTGTGACTTGTTTACTGTTTAGGTCGTTGCTAAAACGAAGCCACTCCAGTCGCACACACATACACACACACACACACACACACACACACACACATGCAAAGCTTTTGTTTATCTCGTCTCAAGCCATCGTGAATGGACTATAGTCAGGTACTGAAAAATGGGAAATGATCTGAAGAATCGATTGAGACCAGTTACAAGTTCATAACTGCAGTGGTTTCCGAGTTATTGTCAAAAAACCGCTACATTTTAATGATTAATTTTATAGTTTTTTCATTAAAACATTCATTTCTCAAAACTACGCAAGTGCTTGAAACTATTTTTATTCGATTCCTCAGTTCATTTTCTAAGTCCTAGTGCATTTTCATAACAAGGAACGCACTACAAGCTTCAGAATGATGAGTTTTTTCAGAGGATGCACTGCCTTCAAAAAATCTAAAATCGATTATCCTTAAATTTGTGAAGGTTTGAAAAAATGTCTATAGCGTAGGAAATTGTATGGGGAATCTATTGAGAATATGCCCAAAGACGTAGGATGAAAGGTTTTTCAGAAAAAAATAAAACATCCATAAAAATTGAAAAATTATTATATTAAAGCAAGAGGGGTAGGGGTGGGGACTTTTGGCAGAACACTTTTCGATATGTTAGTTATCGATGTGGAAAAAATCAGTTTCATATGTTTTTTTTCCCAAATGTATTATTTCCGTATGAATTTTCCTCAATTCGTGGTATTTTGGCACGCCAGGGGGTATTAATCGCATATTAACCGGCTTTTTCCCCCCTTACATATGGGCAAAATATATTTTTCTATAATGCAAAATGTAGGTCTTGAAAAGCTCTTCAACTTTCATATCAGACATTTTTCAGTAAAACGAACCGGTAAACTTTTATTTGGAAAATAATAGCATTTTCAGACATACATTTAGGAGTTTCTCTCATCCTTACATGTATAACTCTTGAACCACAGGAGCAAGAGTGAAATGGTAATGACATGAAATGAAGAGAATTTAATTTTCTAAATAATGAGAAAAAAATTTGGTTTTTTATCTCCAATGGTGCTGATTTAAATTCAATATAAAAAATCCTTGCAAATAGAACTTTGAGGTGGTGTGCTGGGGGAAGCAGGAGGGGGAGGGGTGGGGACTTAAGGCAGAACAGTTGTCTATATGATAGTAATCGATGGGGAAAAAATTAGCCTCCTATGGTTTATTTCCCCTAACGGGTGTATTTTTGCACTCATTGACTGGACTGTATAAGTTTAGAGTTTAATTTTCTATATAGGTTGCTATATTTCCTTTATCTCAGAGCTACTTTATCACTGTTTTTTATTTCAAATAAAAATTTATGTCATGCATAAATGAAAAATATTTTGAAAAGGGTTCTGCGATTTTTATTTGAATTAAAAAGCACTTGATAGCTATGTATTAGTGTGCTTCAAATATTCTTGTGCCACATTTTTAAATAATTATTGTCTTATTTCTCAAATTTTAAACTTCAAGATAAAATCGTGAAATAAAAAATCGTATGTGATTCTTCACAAAAAATTAGATATTGTAGAAATATACATTAGTTGAAAATAGTTTTTGCATAAACGCAGACATAACTTTAATTTGAGGGGTTTTCCGAGTTATCTAAAAAATGATGTATTTAGGATTGCATATTGATATTCGTCCAAAACAATTCCTCCGGCTATTAAATTTTTTGCAACAAAAAAATAATAATTTGAACCCTTCATATTTTTCTAGAGCTTCAGGTCTGAGACATGTGTTTTCACCAGAGCCTTAGTAAAAATTTAGAAAGTGTAACGTTCGTGTGGTTGAAAAGAATGAATTTTTTGAATAAGAAGGTATCAAAATTCAAAATATTTACAGAATAATATAATAAATTCTGAAACCATCAAAAAACACACCAGACTCAATACAAGGGAATCGTGAATAAAAGGAAAATTTTAAATCAAACCATAATTTATACTTGAAAATTTATTTTAACCTGAATCCTCCCCGTCCACAATTCAAAAGATGAGTCCGAAACGTTATCTGAATTATTTAAAGAGTTAGGCGCAGTTGTAACGTTCGTGTGGTTGAAAAGAAACTTTAAATTAAATTATTTGATCCTTCGTATAAATTAATACCTGACCTTGCATTACTTCAGATGGGCAATAAGAAGGTATCAAAACTTAAAGTACCGTATTTACAGAATAATATAATAAATTCTGAAACCATAACAAAACACACACACACAAAACAAACGTTACAAAAGTTAGAAAATTAGTTATAAAGTTAGAAAAATCAATGTCAGATCTTAAAATGCTTTAGAAACCTCTTGTTTTCAACAGCTGGTAAAGTAAAGTCAGCTGATGGAATTATGAAAGCGTTTAGTTTACCTCTTGCTCCTAGATGCCTGGTATCAGAGCCAGAACACCTCTGAATAAAATGCAGTTAATCGTCAGTTAGAGTGTAATGCAACAATTACTATTCCTCCAGAGACGGGAAACGACTGACTGTCTTTACTAACGACAGCCTCTCATAAAGGAGGGAGAAGCCTGGTAGGCTTGCATAATAAATATTCCATTCTCTGAGTTTTCTATTCCATAATTTTTCTTCTTCGGACTGGTTCCGATAGCAGGCTACCAGAAGCATGGAAAAGATATAGTCTGTCCAAGCAAAGAAGACCCCTGGCAGGATAAGAGACTCTAGCTCTGTCAATATTTGTTCAAAAAATATTGATTTGGTCTCAAATTGTAGATTACAATGTTTCCTACGATTGAGACCAAATCAATAATTTTAGAACCAATATTGATCGGGCTGGATTCATTTTCTCAACTTGCCAGAGGGTCTTTTTCGCTTGGACAGACTATACTTCCACTGAACTTCCAACAGGGTTTCCCAACAGTTGACTATTTTCCCGGCTGATTTTATAAACATTTGGTAATATTATTATGGTAACTGCCATCTTTGGCGGAAAACATTAAAATTTCTCTGTTATATTTTTGACGTTCTCTCGTCCATTTCAGCTTCATTTATGGCGGTAAATTCAAATTATCACTGATCATTTATTGGTTGCATAACAAGTGACTATTTTCCTAGTCTGATTTTATTTTTCGGGCTGCTTCTCTATTCTAAAACCTATGCTCTAAACCTATGCTTCTAAAACCTCTGCATCTATGAGGTGCAGATCCACAGAATAGGTAAAAAGGGAAATAACTTCACTTATTAATATAAATGTTTTATTACAATTCAAGTAAAAAACTGCAATTTTAATCAGCTATAGAATAAATACATAATAACTTTACAAACAGCAATAATTATTATAAACCAGCCATTCACAGATATTTTTTACATGAAATAAGATAACCTTGGGTTATAAGTAGCCCCACCAATAAATACCTTTCAAAATTTATTTGAAATAGCATATAGCATGATAATGAATACCGTATAGACTGTATAGAGACATTAAAGTCATCAATTACAGAGTAAGGTAATAAATTTCATGGTCTGGCTGACTGGATTAACCTGAAGCTGATGAAATCCTAATATTATGATTACACATTTATAAATCAATAAAAACAGTTCTTTTATACTAGAGATTCTAACAAAGCTCAAAAGAGTATGTTCAATGAAAAATTTCCAGTAATAGAGGAAATTTATGTGGAAACTTGCTAGCCATGAATAAATAATCTAATATGATCGCACACAGTATTGTGTGTCCAAGCAAAGAAGACTCTCAAAGAGAGAAAATGACTACAGCTCGGTCAATTTTGGTTCAAAAGATATTGATTTGGTCTCAATTTGTGGATCAGAATGTTCCCACGATTGAGACCAATTTTTCACAAATTTTTATTTATTCACAAATCCATAATTTATGAACCAATATTTACCGAGCTGGAGTCATTTTCTCATCTTGCCAGAGGGTCTTCTTTGCTTTGACAGACTATATGCATTCCTTCAAAATTTCAGCTGGCAGCAGACAAAATGAAAATAGTCCCACTCTCACCATCTAACCAGCGGTAGGTTGGCAGAAGTGGTTTTATACTAAAATGTTTAGATCTGCGCATGCGCAGTTACACTTTATTCGAGTACTGTCTGCGACCATACTATAACATGTAACGAATTCGGCTTGTTTCCGCCTTTTTCCTGTATTAAAGGACTTTATAATTAAACAGCACTCAGGTAATCTCCAGCTCAGAATAGAAGTTTGGAAAATGACATTCGTTGAAACTTATTATTCTATCACACATTTATCAATCTAATCTGTAAATTGAATTATTACTTTTATTTCGAATTGTTGAATATTATTATTGCTTAATCATTATTTATCAAACTTATACGGTTTAGGATACTGATAATATTCCTATTTTATTTTGTAAATACATAGTGTTCAAGTAAGCAAAATAACATCGTTTGTTTAATAACAAATTTCATCGTAACGTATCACCTGCTTGTTTATTAGATTGAAAATGAATAATATTTTTAATATTCATCAATCCAATAAACAAGCAGCTGAATCGCTAGGATGAAATTTGTTATTAACAAACGATGTTATTTTGCTTACTTGAACACTATGTAACAAAATAAAATAGGAATATTATCAGTATCCTAAACCATGTAAGTTTGATAAATTATGATTAAGCAACAACAAACACACACAACTAATCTGTAAATTGCATTATGGTTATAGTAATATCTAGTAATGTAACTAATACTTAAGTTACTATTCAACCTACCCAGTACCAATATAGACTTGAAATCTTTCATTATAATTTTGTATAAAATAATATAAAATTTTATACTAAGGCACCTCTCATAGCACATAATACATAATTATTACATATCACATTTGATTTAGTAGTACACTCAATAGAGTTTCTTGAGACATATAAATTATTGATATAATACGAGTATAAACTGTTATTCTGTTACTACAAAACTTGGAATGAAATTTGTCAATCCATAGAGACTGTATAATCAGTCCCTATCAGATTATATAGTCTCTATACATCAATCTAATAAACAAGTTTAATAAACAAGCAGCTGATACGTTAGGATTAAACTTGTTATTAACAAACGATAATATTTAGCTTACTTGAACACTACCTACGTAACAAAATAAAATAGGAATATTATCAATAAGCCGTATAAGTTTGATAAATAATAATTAAGCAATAATAAATCAATTAATTACAGTTACAATATTCTGGTAGAAGCTTATTCTAGAAAATAAACAATTATTCAACTTATTGATCTGTAGTAGCGAAAATTAGAATTGAGCAATTTGAATAGATCATCAAGTAGCTGCACAGAACATCAAGTTTTTGCAAAATTTATTGTTTCACCACAATTGATCAAAACTATCAATTATATGAATTTTAATATTCTTTCAGATTAAAGAATAGACTGAATTTTGATGCAGTAGTTAATGATATTTAAATGGATGAACAGTCAAAAATGAGTCACTAAAATTAAAGATAATATTTTAGAGGAACAGAGTTGATGTGGCTGTGTTGAAAAAATAGCATGAGAAATTGAAGTACCTACGAGAAAGTATTCTAAAAGTGTTTATAGAATTTTTCAACAAGTAAAACTCAATAAGAGAACAAGGTAAAAACTTGAAATTGGAAGACAAGGTAGTCTCGATACTTGAAATACTAATTTGGGTGAAAAACATTATTATAACTTATATCCTGAACCAAGACACCCAGGAAATTCACTTGATGAAAATCCATTTTTGGAAATATCTATAGGTTATATAAATATTGCTGTACAATACTGGAATTTCACAACAGTTTCCAATCGGTAGGATACGGTAATCATTTGAATTATTACAAAATATTCAACGTTGATGTCAGGTTTGTACTAAAAAAAGTAAACAAAATAAAAAAGATAACAAAAAGTAACAACAATAAGCTTGTTTCAAGAACGATGACTGAATGGTTTTTCATGATACAGTACGGTAGCCCTAATATAATTTATATTCTTTACAAACAATATACTTCTCGTTCACCTAGCAATTAATTAGTAAAAATTCCTGCCTATAATGAAAAGCCCGTTCATCACAATTTCCATAAATGGAATTCAGTCAATCAACGACCATTGTTATTTGAATAATTCTATGCTAATATTATTCAAACCAGTGATTTTGTGAACTCCATCAGAAATCGAATAATCCTCCAAAGATTGGTATTCACTCTGTAAGAGAAATAAAAAATAAACATTAAAATATAAAATATTAACTGATGATATGAATAAAAATATTCCTCAGTAGTGGAAAATTTAAATAAGTTGCATAGTTGGATGCAAATTATAAGATAAGTTGCAAATTTAAATGGATGCACAGTTGAAATTGCGAATATTCAAGTTGAATGTCTTGGGTCAATAATCAGTGAGGAATAGAAGTGAAAAATAAAAAGTTGCAATATGTGATTAAGACTACTAGAATAAAACCCCATTGAAATGTTGTTGTCATTGTCATTGAAATTCCATGTAAATATTATTTACATTCTACAATCTACATTCTTACAATCTACCAAATACAACCTACACCAGTATTTTTAGGACAGGAACAATTTTCCATATTTTTATACAATAACTACAACGATAATATTCTTCACTTTTACCCAGAATGGTCGAAAAAAGGATGCAACTGATAAAATTGGGGTCTTTATATAATTGATTTACATAAGTAAATTGTATCAAGTGACACAATCATTCTTATTAGGGCTCTATAAAAAGGGGGTAGACGCACGGTCCGCCACTCTGTGGTCAACTTTTAGCGCCGGGTTTGAATTCATATAAATATTTTTGATGATAGAGACGATCAACAGATGTTTATCAAGTTGAGCAAATGAATTAAGTTATTGTTTTGATATCTTGGAGGTTAAATTGTCATATAAAATGGTTCAAATTGCAAAAAATTAACCATTTTTATCATAAAACTGAAATTGAAAAAAATACAAATTTACCAGATTCAGGAAGATGAATCAAGGTTAAAATTTTGACTTAAAAATTGCCAGACTGGAAATTCAATGCTCTGTGAAGTGAGTACTATTTTTTTCTAACATGATTTTTATCATTTATCATATATGTATGACTGTCGAATTGAATGAATTCAAACCTGGCTCTAAAAGTTGACCACAGAATGGCGGACCGTGCGTCTACCCCCTTTTTAAAGAGCCCTAATTCTTATTAATGCGTATTAACTTTCGTGGATGTATAAATCACTCAAGTAGGCTAAGTGAAAATCATATGAATCTAGTCGATAATTCTGTTGTATTGATTCTATATGCAACCATCAATAAGATGAATTTGGGGGAAATTTGGCCTACATCATAATATAGGATAGCAAGAGATCCAAAATGAGTATGAAAAGTCAACAACAGAATAGAAAAGGGACTGAATTCCAATATTTGTTTATTGAATTGGAATACAATAATTTAAAAATGACCAACTAACTTCATTCTTCATTATTACCATTACAGTTATACTCAAATAACAATAGAATATTAAATGAAAAGACAAGACATTGTCAAACCACTGATTTATTACAAATCGAGATACCGGTTTCGGTTGTTACACCATTATTAATCTCTAGTAGACGCTTGAGCCAATGACCGTGAACGTCTGCCAATAGCGGTACTTCACTGTTAGTATAAATACTGCTGCTCTGTACTTCAAGTTTTAGTTTACCAAAGATTGATAATGGTGTAACAACCGAAACAGAAATCTCGATTTTTTAATAAATCAGTGGTTTGACAACGTCTTGTCTTTTCATTTAATATGGATAACTACCACAATATCAGCTTCACAACAACTCAAATAGTGGAACAATATAATAAGTTTTTCCTACTTAATTTAGGATGTCAAGGACTCTGGTCTAAAAAAATAAAGAAAATTTTTCAAGTACATAGTTATTGGAAAAATTAATTAATTATTTTGAATACTTGGTGGCAAAATTTGGAGTACAGCAATATTCGTATAAGAACCAATGAGTTAGAACACCATCTAAATAATCGATAACAATCCTGATACAGCACATTCAATGCAATAATATTTGAATAAATAGTAAAGGAAATTGTATTTTAAATTATTGAATTACCTTTGGGAGCCCATTACCTTTTTATAACTCATCCTTGATCTTTTCCGGTTCATTAAGTAACGTTTTGAGATTTTCCTCTGCATTCTTCATATATTTCACGAAATCTTTTGCCTGAAAAACAAAACACAATAACATTTATAATGAATAGCATGAATACATAAAATGTCAGTACGTACAAAACTACAGAAGAATATAATTTAATAACATAAAATAGTTTCAAATCTTGTAAAACCTATATCAACGTGATCAAGCTTTCTTCCAACCAGTACTGTTCTGCAGTACTCTTTACTGTGTACTGTTCTGCAGTAGGTACACTGATTCACTGATTTCCGAAGCCCTAAGCTTCAAACATTAGACGCAAAATATCATAGAGATGCTTCTCATGTTTTTTAAATAAAGTCACTTCTAGTGTTTAGTGATATATAAGTGTTAATAAACACTTATAGTGTTTGTGAAATGAAGTAATTGAAAGTAATCATTATAAATTAATTACCTCGAATAAAGTACTGTAATTACCTTACCTCAAATTAATTTACACTACTCCCTCGGGAAAAAAGCAAAACTTTAGTTTTCGATTCCGGAGAGTAAAATACGACTTTATAGAGAGTAGAAGGAGGAAGAATATGAACAGATTGAGCAGAATAAACTACGGTACTGAATAGATGGAAAATTCACTGGTTAATTCAAAAGCACACTGCTGTATTACACAGAAGACTTGGGTCGGAATGTAACATCCCTCTAGTCAAACACATCAGGAGCCACTTTGGATGATTTATCTTTCATCCAGTTAGTTATTTAGTTTTTATCATGCCCTGAAGATCCATGTAAAGTGAACAGAGGATGTGCCAACATATACTGTAGGTGTAAAAACACAATAAAATTTTTAAATAGAACAATACCAATTACACAAATTATTCTGATAGTAACCTGCAGTACTGTAGGTACTAAAAACATATATATCTAAACAACACGATTATAAAACTCATTCAACTCATAGAATGGTCTCACAATTAGCCAGTCTCTGAGATTAATTTTAACTTCATTAATGCTATCCATATTTTTTAGATTGACAAGCAGGGAATTATAAATTTTTGGCCCGCTATACTGCGGCGACTTTTCCAAGAGAATGGTTCTAAGATTTCCTGAAGAAAACATATTAGTGGCGAGTATTATAGTTATGTGAATCACCATAACGGCTGAAGGTGTTTATATTTTTCTTAGTATACACACATATCTCTAAAAATATAATAATTATTATAAAATAAATAGAGATAAATTATTATTAATGCACTGACCGTCCTGCCACCGGAATAGTCAGCGGTGGCCTTGTTGAGGTAGTGGAAGTACTTGAATGTGGGATAGCCTCGCACGTCGTGGGCCTTGCACAGTGACACCTCCCGGGTGCAGTCGACCGCACCCAGCACCATTCGACCGCTGTCAGACAGCTCTGCTGCCGCTTCAACGTACTCTGGCTTCGCACTTTTGCAGTGGCCGCACCCTTATCACAAACAAAACATAATGTCAGATGAATGTAATAACTGACATGTTTATTTCAGCTAATAGGGTATTTTTATAAATCTATATTATTATTTATTTTAGGTCTCATTTATTTATCATGGATCTTAAATTATTGGGTCATTTATCATTTTATGGAGTCGTTTTCCCGTCTTGCCGGGGTGGCTTCTTTGCTTAGACGGACTGTATAGTCAACCCTTACAAACAAACAATTAAATAGGGTATTTTATTATCCCTATTCACCCATTTCATCCAATAACTTAACTGGACTTATAACGTACAATAATGGTATCTACTATAGGGACTGTATAATCAGTAAATACGAAGTGTCTGCAGTAACAACTAGATCAATTTTTTCGAATAATTTAGTTAATTATCGACTGAAATCTATCACGCATTGAAATCTAGAAAATAAGGAAAAATTAAGGTTCATCCTTAAATTACAAAAATTTTCACCGTTTTTTCTGGGCTAAATTAAACGGTAAAACTTATAAGTACAGTATTTATATTTCTCTATTTCCCTATCATCCCTTTCATCCGGTCATATTTTCATCCCTTTTCATACTAGTAGTTTTGTGAACAGTAGACCTAAGGCGGATTTACACAATAATAGTTCCATTCTTTATTCTTTATTCATACATGGATACAACTTTATTTGAATTGGGAGGGAAAAATAGGCATAGAAAGAGCTATAAAAAGAGATGAAAATACGAAATCAAAATTTTCAGTTCTTTCCATCATAACCATCTATCATTTCTCAAATCTATCATTTGTAGAATGATGGAAGGTTATGTTTCCATATGATCAACTATGTCAATAGAACTATTATCGTGTAATACCGGCCTAACGCAGTCACCCATGTTCTTTGCATCTCAATGTTATCCCTGTCTGTCCTAACGGTACGTTCAGAGTGTGCACCAATTCCGAAAGTCGGCGCTTGAAAGTCTGCTGTTGCAGTGGACACAGTGACGCTCTAGTTTTCTCGGCCGTCACTATGGCCATAGCTAGTTTTAAACCCTTACGTACAGAACAAGCAATCAGCAAAATTGAATACATGCAAATAAATATTGCATGCCACATCAATCCTTTACTTCAACTTGAAAAGCTCAGCTGTATCCAAGTTTATAATAAACTACTCACATCGAAGTCAATCATAGTTTTTTTGGTAAACAAGTTACAGTCAACCTGCCATTCATCGAAAGCCCCTATTTTCTGCACTGGTGCGAAATATTCGGCTGATATGCATATTACAGCCGTACTAGGTGGGGAAAATCGGATGTCATAAAATAACGAAAAATTAACATTACATAGACCTTTGTTATTGTTCTTAGATGAATCTGCAGTAGAATAACTCTGATTTGAACCACTCACAAGGCGCATAAAACATGACCAGCGAATGCCGTTTCCTGCGCAATTCGGGTTTGTAGGTGTCGAGGGTGAGGTGCACAACATCGGAGGGTGTGTCGGCCCAGTCAGCATCGGGGGGCGGAGGGGGCGGCGGCTGCTGGGGGCTGCGCATAAATTTCACAAGTTTGTCGGCGTCACGCAGACTGGGCGTGTCGTAGGCGAATGCACCCGCCTCGAAGTACTTGATGGTCGGGTAGCCGGTCACCTTGTACTTGGCGGCGAGCGACGGCTCTTTGGTCGCGTCCACTGCTGCTAGCACGCCCAACTGCAATTAGAAAATAAATTAATTAAATTGAGTTTTTAATTGAATTAAATTGAATAAATAATTGAATTGAGCCTGCTAAGTAGTGGCGGTCAGTAAAACAGCAGTAGCCAATCAAAGCTCTTCTTGTTCAAGTAAAGGGCAACACAAAGGCTGTGATTGGCTACAGCTGTTTGACTGGCCGCCACTACTAACACTGTCAACAGCAAGCTTGATGGTGATTCACGAAATACGGACGTGAATATAGCCTTACATGTAGCTATACCTCATTCACGATGTCTTGAGACAAGAGTTAAATCAAATTTAGATCTTTTCAATTATTTTTATTAATACATTACATGGTAAGTAAGAGCTTACTATTAATTACTATTATAGAGCTTACTAATGCTATTTGCATTTTAAAATGACTGAGTAGTCGAAACATGGAAAGCATTAATAAAAATAATTAAAATGGGTACTGCGATTCTCATTTGAAATGAAAACCAGGAATAAAGTAGCCCTAAATTAGAGAAGATATCAAATTAAGATCTTGTTTATTCCAAAATCAATATGGAGTATATGAGAAAAAATATTTCTTTCTAATAATGCAATCTTATAAATACAGCATATAGGCAAACTGGCAACAAGAATATAGGCAACAGCTGGCAAAGTGGTAATGCGGCTATCTAGTGGTAAGGCTCCAAAACAAGCCAGTTCCCACTTGAAATTGTTGTAACTCAATTCTATCTACGCTGTGCACCTGAGCACACTGTTTCGGAAAGCATACCTAAAGGAGGTTTCATCAAGATGGGATAGAAGTTTCTTCCTGAAGCCAGCTGGGGGTAACTTTCACAATAGATTGAATCACGTCAAATAACGCCAATGACTTTATGGGTTTATATAGTACAAATTCACAAACCTTTAGAGTTGTTTATAGAAACTAGTGGTAGGAGAAAAGTTGAAATAATATATTAAAACCAGGTTGAACTCCACGTTTTGTAGTATTTTCAAATATAGAAAATCATAGTTTGAAGAAGGTTCTAAAATCACTCCAAAATTAATAAGTTTGATAAAATTTTAGAATTTTTATAAAACAGTATTCAACATTTGTTATAAATTATTTTTTAATCATTATACAATCAAAATTTTCAAATTCATTTTAGAGGTCTAACTGAGCCTGATACGAGCTTAACTCAAAAGTAATAGGAATAAATATATAGAATATTCTGTTACCTTTAGCTCCTTAAGTGTGGTTGCAGCCTTATCATATTCCGGCTTTAGTTTTTTACAGTGTCCACACCAAGGTGCATAGAACATCACTAGAACTGAAGGATTGTTCTGAAATCAAGCAAATAAAAAATCAAACTTGAATTCCAATAAGAATCTATTAATTAATTTATTTTGATGGAATTAACATTGAAGAAGATTTATTTATTCAAAAACTTTAACCGATTATAATGTGGGTATTATAGGGATATAGAATTGACTTACAAATAACAGGATACCATGAATTGTCTGGTTAACACATGGATCATTATAGGTCTCATAGGATCATTAAGTATTCATGATCCATGTGTTAACCAGTCAATTCATGGTATCCTGTTATTTGTTAAGTGAATTCTATAGTAGAAAATTGCATCTTCTTATGCTGTTTCGATTCAGCAAATACAGTCTTGTCGAGCAAAGAAGACATTCCTTCAAAATGGCCAATTGAAGTGATAACTTCAAATGCGTAGATTTGAAAATTTTAGAGTAAAATCATTCTACCAACATATCGATGGTGAGATGTGATGTGAGACAGATGGTAAGAGTGGGAATATTTTCATTTCGACTACTGGCAGCATCGAACAGCTGCCATTTTGAACTTTTAAGTAATATATTCACTCGACAAGACTATACCATTATTTACCAGGTTCCATTATTTACACCTGGATCGTGAATACCCATCAAAAAATGAATAGTTATATTCAATCAAAATAGCTAATACCCTTACATGGTATTTCTATAGGTATATTTTAAGATTATCGATACAATTGAATAAAAATATCAACCAACCTCAATAAACTCAGTGAAAGTGTCAGTTTTAAGATGAACGACATCCGACTCTTCATCTGCCCACTCGGGTGGAGGCACAGCTTTTGGAGGGGGCCGGGGATCCTTCATGAACGCCACCAGCTTATCCTTGGTATTATCTCCCTCGTATACCATCTTCTGCACACCGTTCCTGTCAATTCATGATTACATTCTAATATGAACTCATCTATCCAAATTGAAACGTATTTCATCTCAAAATAGCATTATTTATAAAAGTAGCATATAACAATCTGACAAACGATAGGGTGATTCAAAAAGAGCGCCAGTTTTGTTATAGATAAAATCAAGATTTTTATTTAACCCAAATATTGAAAATGAATAGCCTACATCATAATGTTTTATTGGGTTTATGAGGGTGAAGCTCACATGAGCTCATAGGCTTGTGCGTGGGTAATGAGATGAATGGTAGATGACGACTACTTTTTAGGTAGTCGTGACCGATGTCTCCTCCAAAGAATGTTGATCACTCTTTCCAATTTCATGTACAAAAAATGATATAATTCATGTGGCCTCCTCTACTGCGCTGGCACCCATTAATTCTATCCACGACAAGTTTCAACTTCCATTTTGCCGATAACCCGTCGAATTAGCTACCAAGGTCATGTGGCTTGACGCCTAGTTACTTTCATTTTTGGGGTCATCTGAAGTCATTGGTGCATGTTTTTATTTGCTCTTATTATTTTCATATCTCATTTTATTCTATTTCATATTTTTCATTTATTTATTCAGTACAGACTCCCATCCAAACACAGACTTTGGCCTTCTTGGGTGAGTTGCATAAAATGTGAATTTTTTCATTTGCATTGTTGTATCTAGAAAGGCAAATATTCCTTTGCATTGACTTATTAATTTAATTCCTGTATTTTCGTCTAGCTAGAGAATAAGAAATTTCTACTTTCATCATTAAATGATTTTATATTATTGTAATGTTTTTTATCATGCAATAAATAATTTGAATTGAATTAGAAGTGGAAACTTTTTGTGCAGTAATATTGAATTTCATGGACAAAGTTGATGCGTGCCAGCGCAGTAGAGGAGGACACATTAATGATATAATTTTTCATACATGAAATCATATCATTCTCCCAAATCAATGGTTAATGATACAAAATCACGAAGTTTCAACTCTAGAAGAATACTTACTCAAAATAGATGAGGGTCGGGTATCCAGTGATGTTATACTTGGTTCGAACGATGGCGTTCTCGGGCCTATTGATATCAATGGCCGCCATTACACCGATTTCCTTCGCTTCAGAGGCCGCTTCCGAATAATCGGGCTTCATTTTCTTACAATAGCCGCACCACGGTGCATAGAACATTATCATCACTCCGCGCTTCTCCTTTTTCAATAACTTTTCAAGGCTCTGGAAGCACGGATCATACAAAAATTTGAAATCATTTGGAGTAGGCCTACTTATAACAAAATATTTCATTCTCTATCTTAAAATTAGGACGATACAATTTTTCATAATTGCTTCACTTTCAATACCTTTTAAATACCCTTAAACCCCCTTTTAAAATCTATTTTTCAATAATGATCTTTCTAAATTCTCTGCTAATTATTTTGGCATTAAATTATAGAAGTTAAGAATATTTAAAGAGATATAACCTTTTCTGGACATAATTTTTCATCAAATTGGGATCGAGATAGTGGAGAGCCAGTGCCTGTTTTCTCTTTCCCTATCATTGTGAGTTTGTCTCTCTAAATAAAATAAATAATCCTAAGCCGTGGGCACTATGGAAGCGACTTGTAGCGAGTCCATATGGCATTAATATAAATGATTTAAAAGAAAAATAAGGTGACTACAATGTATAGATGGCCTTGATCGCTAACTCACTCCCATAGTACCCACAGCCTCAGAAAGGCTGATTGCACTCTTATAGACAGTCCAAGCAAATAAGACATTCTGGCAAAATGGAAAAATGACTCCAGCTCGGTCAATATTTAATTAAAAGTTATAAATTTGATCTCAAATTGTAGAAAGCTTTTTGCTCTACAATTTGAGTCCAAATTTATAATTTTTGAACCATTATTGGCCGACTTCGAATCATTTTCCCATCTTAACAGAATGTCTTCTTTGCTTAGACAGACTATATTAGTATTCGAAGGAGGAACATATATTATTATAGTCTATTTTACATAATACAAAATTATATGAAATAGCTGCCATAAAGCCAATAAATAGGTACCATTCTAATCCATTTCATTCTTAAACTAAAAAGAACAAATCAGAATCAATAGAAGCTGCTTTTTACAAAGTTAACAATCATCGCGTTTTCATCATAGAAGGAAAATTTTAACTTCAAATTTCTCGAATTAATTAGAAAGAGAAATTTCACCATGTAAAGGTAGAATAAAGTTGAGGAAAACTCAATAAACATGAAGTCTAACAATATTAAGGTAAAAGTCTCGACTTTCAAATTTCCACGAACATGGAATTTAATGAATTCTGTCTAGATAGCAATATAATAACTTTCGTAAGCAGTTGTCATACAATCTGCACTGGAAAACCTGCTCTCTGGCAAATAGATAAATTCATTTTGACACATCAATCAATTAAGTTGATGAATTAAAATAGCAAAATATATGTATAACACAAAAACAGTAAATATTATAATCATGATAAATTAGAATCATCGAACACTGTATTTTTGTGGTGATGAGAAAAATTCATGAGGTAGAATTCCAACAGACTAACCTGTAAATTGGGGAGATGAACTACATCAAGAGCAGTGGGCTCTTCATCCCATGGCAGATCTCCTTTCGGATCTCTCATGAAGTTCACAAGACTGGCAACTGTCTCTCGACGGTCGTAGTTCTTGTGGAACTCACCATCTTTGTAATGACGCATTTCTATCACCTCAGGACTGGCTTTCATCTTTTTACACAGCTTTTTGCCAGTACTGTAACAAAACGTTTTGATAAAACTTGTAAATGTTGAGAACAATAAATACATAGCCTATTCATGAGTAACTGCTAATAACTTATAAATTTTCTTGAATGAAATAAAAACACACAGCTTCTATCCTGTGTTGCTACGAAACCATGTTTCTGAACCATAAATGAAGTGTAAAATTGACAAAAACTATTGTTTTTGGAGTGGAGCTTAAGGGAGGTTTCACCCAAGGTTATTACAAGAGAAGGTTGCTCCATAACTGCCTGTTATTGGGCAAAGTGAAAAACTGGTGGGGAAGACTGGAATCTGACATAGTTCAGATCAGAAATCCTAGTACCGTGTTCATACTCTAATATTTTCAACGAAAAATGTAATAATACATAAATACAACGATAATATGTTATTGATCTGAAAAATATAATATGAAGTTGATAATAATTTTCTGGCCCTTACCACTTTACTAGTCCCCTTGAATTTGAATAACCTTCTTGTAATAACCTAGATGTTCACTCCTTGGTCGCTCAAGAAACGAGAAATTCAAAATAAATAAAACCCAGGGGATGCATGGATATCAAAGAAAAGGAGATTATTTAAATTTGATCTCAAACTATAGAGAAGAATGTTTTCTACAATGATGCCCGGTTTTTCCAAGCACACTCAAATTTGAGGGACCCTCAAGTTCACTACAGATGGCCTATACTTATTATAGCAAATGTCAGCTGTTCATCAGAATTTGAGGGTCCCTCAACTTTGAGTGTGCTTAAAAAAACCGGGCATGAGAGACCAAATTTTTAATTTTTGAACCAATATTCACGGCGCTGGAGTCATTTTCCTATCTTGCCAGAATGTCTTCTTTGCTTGGACAGACACCATTTGATTTCCAAAACGTCCAGAGGAATGGATTGATATCATTTTTCTTTTAGCACGATTACATCATAACATCTTCTTCAAACATGTTCTTCACAGAAACCTCTAGCTCCCAGTTAATAGGCTCACCCTTGGTATGTTTTAAGCAAGGTGCATGAAGAATCAAAAAGTGTGCATACGGAACAAATATTAGAGCATTGGTTCACACTTATAATCAACAGGCTATATTGAAATTAGTATTGTAGTTTGTAGTATATTGAGCTTTTGAGTACCATCGCACGTTCAAGTAAACTTAGTTTTAGCTTGGATGTATTATAATGTAGTCATAAAGGTCTTAGGGCAAAATACTGCTCAATGGAACAACAAAAAACGAAAACTGACATGTTGAGTCGTTGTAAAGGTAATGTAATATGGTGTTGTAATATATATATGGTAGTTATAAATTTTAAATAAAATACAACATATTGTCAAACAGATTTTTAATAAATCTGAGGTTTGACAATATCTTGTATTTTCATTTTATATGATTAAGTTAACTAATGTTTCATAACCAAGTTATCTGTGAAAAATTTCAAGTGAATAATTCAGTTATTCTGGTTACGAAACTACAATAATAAGCATTTACAACAAATGTTTATACTCACCCAGAGCAGTCAATCAAGACCATAGTTCCTTCACCCCTAACAGCCTCTGCAGCATCATTGACTACTTTCAATGATCTCTCAGCTGACTTCGGCGATGAAATGAATGTTAATAGTACGTTTGTTTTTGTTCTCAGTAGCTGCTTCAATTCCTTGTGATCCGACATTTCAATTAACGCTTTCTGTTTCTTCCTTGCATTGCATCCGAAATAGCAGGATGATATGAGTATGAAAAATAACTGCAAGTGCAAGAATTGAAATGAGGTGTAATTAGTAGCATACGTAATACATCTCTTATGGCGGGAATTAAGTTACTTGCACTTAAAAAAATTGCAATAGATTTAAAAAAATATAATTATGATTTTGAAAAACTCAGGCTGAGTTCAAGTCACCGAGTTTTAGTGTAAAAATATGTCAAAAAAGGTATGGCTGTGAGTCAGGATGAGGGTGTTACATAATATATACATAGTTTTACATATCTATATAATATAAGCATCCTTTGAAGTATATTCATTTATTTTTTGAAGTTTTTCAGTTTACCCATTGACAATTTGACACCTTGTGAGATCGGACTCCCTAAAGGAGAGTCCTATATGAGGGTAGGCTTATATATGATATAGATATGTTCCCGTCTCTGGAGGAATAGTAATTGTTGCATTACACTTTAACTGATTAACTGCATGTTATTCATAGGAGTTCTGCGCCTTCACTTGGTTATGCTTCACTGCGCTTGGTATAGTTTATGGTTGAGAGGATCAAAAATATCATATAATATTATGATTTCTAGAGTAAAGTATCAACCAACAGCCTCAGCCCAAACCGCAGCCACACCTGTTTTGACATATTTTTACTCGGTCCGTGAGTTTTTAATGTTGGAAAGCAACTTGCTAGGTCCTTATTTTCTCATTTGATATCTGCATAAGTTATCGATATTTTATTAATGACTTGCCTTATAGCGTTTGTTTTATCTTGAGTGCCCCAATAGGTATGTCACTTGTGACCCCTTCTACTGACTGAGCCAAACTTAGCTAGATAAAGAGGTTGATAAAATCAATAACTATTTCATCATACATGAGTAACTCATGTATCTCAGTAAGGTACCCTTTTTACATGATAATACAGTTAATAACTTTGTTATGGTAGACTACTATCAAGATTACTTTTTTGCGGATGATGCCCACATAAGATTAGAAGATTAGTGTTTCTAAATACATTGACACGTCATACTTTTTCTGATGTATTTTTTATATTAAGTTATTGATTTTACCAAATTCTGTCCAATAGAATACACTGATCAGATATTTTAGCATCACCATATTTTAGATACCCTTGTAGCACTACAAAAATATGAGCACAACAATTTTAATTGATACTTTTCTTCACAGATATTTTTGTGTATTCTCCAGAAAACCTCCTTATTAAAGCATTGCCGCATTGGGCTTGATACAGCCATTATCAATATGGTTAGTGTTTTGGTTTGATGGTATCTTTTCTATCCTATTCATAGATAAAGTTCAATCCAGTATTACCCTCATTTCGCACACCACGATTCGGACGCCAGGTATTTTGTCGTCCTAATAAATTTTACTAGATTGCATCAAACCAACAGGTTGCCGGTGTATTTCCGTGAGCAGGAGAAGGTCTTTGAGCGGGTGCTTTGCACAAGGCTTGTAAATCTGCCACTCTATTCCTTGGATGAAGAGGCAATACAGTGTTTCCTGAGTTCCCTATGACGTTCCACCCATCTCGATCATGAGTTCTTTGTAAATAATTTTGTTATATTGACGCAATCTATCCAGCAAGTGCTGGTCATGGATGGAGATCACTGAATACTATATAATAATAAATCATAAATAAATACTGAAAGCCTGAGTTGCGCATAAGATATAATCAAGTTGTGCACAGAGTCATCATGTGTTTTTTACGTTATGTTCAATCCACTAAAATTTATAAGGATGGTAAAAACCCGGACGTCCAAAAATTGTGGTGAGTGAAACAGGCTCATAGTAATTTCTCCAGGGGCAGTAAAATTGATTTCAAATCGTAAATCGAAATGACGATTGCAATACATTACTAGATTTCATTTCAAGTTGCTTAACATAACCAATAAACCAATAATATTGAATTATCCTCTATAATACTTACCAATGAAGTAAGTGAATAATGAGTGAAGTACATATTGATCCTAATATTATCTGAAGTTACAAGATATTAACATTATTTTAAAGTGATAGCTCAATATTTAATAAAATAATAGGCCTAGACTTCATAAAATCACACCAGAACTCAGCATACCGGTAAACGTAAACATCAAAACATCAGATCAGCAGAACGAATCAGAATTCACCACCGATTGTTCGTCAGTAAGGCAAACATTAACATTAACATGACCATCAGAAGACGAGTAGTATTAAAAAACCATAGTGATAAGAAAATAAATTATTCCTGGAAACAATATTTTTGTCAATAATTTGATTGAAAATCTAAAACAGCAAACATTCCGTGAAAAATATCAATGAGCTTCTTGCTTAATAAGGTTGGCTATATTGATTCCTATTTTTGGCGGTGAATTTGAATTCTGTAAAACAAATCCAACCACTGCCGAAGTGGAAGAGGAATCTATTATTTAACTTATACAAATAAAATTTATTAAAGTTTATTGATAATGGAAAAAGTTTTTAATACCGAACTAATTGTTCGATTTTATCTATATTTTTTAGATTTAAATGATATTTTGAAGCAATACGAACAAATAAATAAACAACTTGCTATAAATAAATTTGTTTTATTTTACACAATCTATGAACAGATTATTTCACAGTCAAATTTATCATTATCATTAATACAGAACAATAGAGTTACAAGATCAACGCTGTCTTATTGACTCACTCAGATTCACATTATATAATTAACAATAATGAATCACGCATAAATTATTACACATTCAAACTAAGTACAAAGATAATTATATTATATAGTTAGAGGACAGGATTGTATAATGAATTGACAAGCTACCACTAAAAATGAACGAAAATAAATTAGTAGATGGTGAAAGTGGAATTGATGAGAATATGAAAGAAATTCAACATACAAAATTGAATAATAAGTAACTTAGTTCATATATCATCTCTAGATTTGTTCATGCCAAACAATGCAATCAGCACATAAGTCTATATCTTGAAATTTTACGGTATGGTTATTCTTTAAAAACATATAGCCTACTGTACTTGACTATATAATTATAAAATATATTGATGTTCTTGTAGTTGTATTGCACTGTACTTAACAGTTTGGAAAGAAGAGAAAAATAAAAGAGAACACATTAATTCATGATAACAAATAATATTCCAGACGTAGTTAGGCTACAAAGGAATAAATCAATTGATAATATGTTTTAAAAGAATAATACAAGAGTTTGTTAGACATTTAGCTTTAGTTGGTAGAATTTTTTTTGTGGGAAGACTTATGAGCTTTTCTTTGTTTGTACATGTTTGGCATTGTTAATAATAATGGTCAGATTAAGAGTGTTATCACAGCTGATATAAAATATAAAAATACAATCAAGTGATTACCTAGATATTCTATGAAAAAATAAAAACAATTATATGAATTATTACAACTAAACAGGGCAAAATTTAATAGCTTGATAAAAACCAACATTCATAATAGAAATAAACACGATAGTTGCAGCAAATACAAAGTTGAAAAACATCATTTTGTTAGTTTGATAGAGGTGAAATTTCATAATGGAGTCAGTCAAAATTTCAAAATGAATAATAATAGGTAATTGTGAAGAAAATAATTGTGATTCATTGAACCATTAGAACTACTGTACTAGTATTACTCTCGAGTTTTACAGCAAATAGAAAATTTTATGATCCATTAGAGAGCATAACTCAATTAAAATCATTTAGTTAAAATTAATTACATTGAATGAGATTTATCCCTTCTAGGTGATGATTAAACTTCTCAAAAATCTAGATGTTGATCACATCTTGTAAACCACTATTCTGTTGTATTTGGCACATTTAATGAGTTTTATCACGAGTGCCAAAAATTGATCACTCTTCAGCTGAAAATTAATTTTCATGTTATGAAAAATGTAAAAGGAAAGTATAGTTTTAAATCGTTTAAAGCACTTTGAGAATATAAGACCATGAATCAATAGAAAGAGATGACTAAACATTCAAAAATGATAGATTATTCTCATAGGGTTTTTGAAGAAAGGGGACCACTAGAGCGGAAAAGATAGGCTTTCGATAAATGGCAGATTGATCAAAATTATCTATTTTCTATCAAGTGTACCAAAAAGCATTATTCAAGTTTTAATGCTTGGATTCCATGATAAAATACTTGAAAGTTTAACACAGAAAACTGTAATTATTCTATTAATTTCAGGGAAAACGTTACTCGTATCTTTGCACCTTTGCATCTCTAAACATCATTTTAAGAATTTCGAAATTATAACCATTCACCAACACACAAAATTCCATTTACACTTAGACTTTGGTCAATATGAGTATCAACATATTCTGTATAAAAGATATCTTGAAAATATTTATAGTATTTATAATAAGGTACTTACATAATTATGTCACTTGGAATTTTAACAATTATATCAGTATTTTAATCGGAAAAATATGACTGGTTTAGTTTCAAAATCCATTCATCCATTACACTTTTATTGAATAGACTAAATGAAAATTACAGCTTGCAGCTGCATCACAAATATTGTTCTAATAGAAGATTGAATTATCTCAGGCAAAGACAGAATTTAATTGAGAATATTGATGGATAATTCGATTTCAAATGATTGAACAAGTATAACTATAATACCGTACTTTGTCAATGGATTTCGATCTGACAAGTAAAGAAATATTATATTATCACGTCTAAAATTTTTCTCACGTCATGATTCTCTTTTACAATGTATTTGTCCCATATAATAAGGGATTTTGCAATAAAATTTGAAACATCATATCTATGAGGACGCTCTATATCTATGGTAGATATTCTTAGCAATAGTTGACATTGTTGCAAAAATAGGTTTCCCTGTTTAAAAAAATTATTCGAGAGTGTTAATATTGATTATTTCATTAGTAGGTACATCAAAATTTATCGATTCGCCTACATTATTGTATACGATCTGGACAATGATCAAGTATCGAATAATACAGGTATTTAATAGAAAAAATAATAAGATTTATAAAATATATACAATACATTCACTTACATTTAACATTATCGGCATTACTGGATACAAATACCAACAAAAATATGGAACGTTAGTATGTACAGTTCGTTTTAAAGTCGTTATTAGTACAATTAATTGATCGTACAATGCAAAATATGCATGTTTTACAGCCTCGCTGTAATGTTTGTGAAAAGTTATAATTACGTTAAGTCAATCTGTTTCACAGATTAATAAATGGTAATATCAAAGCCTAAATATTCTACTTAGAAGCAAGAAAAAAATAGATTCAACACATAAATTGATACAAAAATAAAATCAATAAAAAACATTTTTATTAAGGGAATTAATGTTAAAGGTTCTAGTAATGGTGATAGACATTTTAAAGAAATAAAAAGTTTTTATTTTATCTAAATAAAAAGTTTTCTTTTGGGAATGTAAAAGTAGAGAGGATTACCTAGTAAAATCAATAAAAATGGAATGTATTTGATAGTAAAAGTAGATAACAAAAAATAAAAAGCTAAAAACTAGTAAAATTAATCACACTTTCATATAAAATTGAAGCGAATGGTCGAGTTTCTGAGTCTTTTCAAACAGTTTTTATCTTTAACAGTAGCGAATTATCATCAAATTAACTGTAGGAATCTCAAAGTGGACGGATAAAGTGGAAATGGTGATAAGGATTTGACAGTTTTTGTCAAATAGTCACAGTTTTCCAAGATCCTTAGTTTTAATATTCAGTGTAAGTAAGCAGTGGAGTATTCAAAAGGCCATATAGGTCAGAGGTTTTTTAAAGCTTTGAATAACAAATAAGGAATGCATGTTAGAATGGTGTAAGTTACCATGAATAGCTTTTTATTTTCAGCTATTTTCGAAGCAAACATTTAATAATTAAAAATTAACAAATTTTTCTCTCAATTACAAGCAACAGATAAAAATTGTGTGATTTGAGTAATTGACATTCTCATAGCGTTGCAATATTAAATGCCTTTTCCAATTGATAACATCCTCACTCGATTGGATAGGAATTCAATTGTTATTTATTCAAAGATATCTGATAGAAGCCATTGTTGATAAGATATTTTATGATGTGATTGAATGATGTGGAGATGACAGAAAATAGGTTGTTCAGTCTTAGAAGTTGTTAAGCTTATAGGATACAGTGCATACAGATATTAAGATTACAATTTGTGGACCATTCTTCATAATAATTCGTGAGCTGAGTTGAAAGTACAATGCCAATCCATAGCCAACTTGAGGGGGTGAGGGCAGGGTAGTTCCAAGAAATAAAACTAAACATCAACATTTCCAAAAACTCTGATACACTGATAGAGAAGGTACTTTATACGATCTTTGAAAATAAAATAATTTATAAATTGGGTAGACGATTACTGATAAATTCAGTAAATTCACTTACTGAAAAATACAAAATTTATACTGAATTCAAATAAGTCATGTTAGAAACTACATATGAATAAATAAGATAAAAATTGTTGAATTTCAGGGATTGTTTTGTTCCATTTTGAAAAACTAATAATTATCTATGTACGTATATAATACTGTATAAATATATCATATAATTAAGGTATGCTTAAATATGTTGAAAATATCAACTTCAATGAGTTTTGAGCTCATTTTGATTAATGAATTACTCATTTTTTTGGAATAAATGAACAGAATTTCTGATTTCAAAGTTATCAGTGGGAAAATATCAGTAATAAATTAGATGGGAGATTATTCTATTGAAACGTATTCAGGAAGGTAACATTCAAGTTGAATTGAGAATAATCAATTGATTTATCGTAAATGCCTACAAAATAATTAAAATCGAATACAATCAATATTCATTCTTGTTTTTCATCCAACCAAGTATAAAATGAATTAGCAATGTTATTTCAACTCATTCTTGACATTTTTCGACTCTGAGATGTTATTTAAAAGAAAGTACAAAATATGATAACTATACTGGTGAGCAAATTATAATAATAACATCAATAATACTAGGTTACGATTGAAATAGCACTCGTAAATGCACTAATAATCACCGGAACGATCACCTAACGTAAACAATTAGTAAAAAATCAGTCAGAAAAGAAAACGAAAATCTTTTCGCGAGCGACAGAAGCGTTCGTCACGCGTCAGAAAATAAGTACTCACTTTCGGAGAGGAGCACCTCCAGGTCAGAGGGCACCGTGTGGAGTACACCGGCAGCCACGGCAGCTTCGTCTTCAGTCAGAGACGTCCGATTTCGAGCTTTTGAAGGAATTTTCGTTTTCACCTTGGGAACATCGTTTGGTGTGGACGAGGGTCGCGGAGGTTCATTGGAGGGAAAACGCATCAAGTCGGGACCAGTCTTCTGCGGGGACGCTGGCTTCAAACGCGAAGAACTCTTCTCTCTGGAGGGCTCTCGCTTCGATCGCTTACCTCTGCCATCTCTCTCATTGCCCGCTTTTATTCTACTCTGACTACGACTCACACGACTCGACTGTGACACATCCTTACAATCTTCGGGCACAATCACTGGGTGTTGTGACTGGTTCTTACACTCGACCGAAGTCATACGTAGGAGATCAACTACATTTTTATCTGGTTTAGTATCTACCACTCCATCAACAACATCTGCCACACTTCTCGTATTGCTGACAGCATTAGTGTTCTGGTAGATGGGTTCATCCCGTGCTGCCTCCTGTGCAGGAATCAACATCACTGTATCATTGTCTTTTATTTTTGTTCTAGACTGTTTCTTCTTCTTTGATTGATCATCCTCGGGAACAAAATCGTTCACCTGCTCCGTAATTGACAATCTTTTCACATCACTACATGCACCAACAATATTGTCGTTACTCATCTTTTTGTCAGGAGTGGTTGCTTTACTATGTCTCCTAGCGTTCACATTTACATTTTCATTTGATTTCTTACTATCCTCCCCTTCCCCTCCCTTACTTTTTCCCCGTTGATTGTTTCTCCTCCTTTCCGGGCCTCCTTTAACCACCACTACACCTGCTCGTTGTTGTTGTCTTTGAGACACTTTCGAATTGATCTCCTTGACAACAGTGGTAGCAACCTGAGACGGTTTCCTCAGTTTGACACTGAATTTAAATGGCGGCTTATAGACTACTTGCAGCTTGACCTGCGGATCACCGGTCTTGGCACCATCTGCAGTAGCAGCAGCCTTGCTTGCGCCCGACGTTTTATTTTCAGATACTGGTTTGGAGGGGTTAACGTTGGGTGGAGCTGAAAGATCTTTGGGTTTGACCACTTTTGGGGCAGCTACCTGTGAGAACCCAGCTGGGGATGATTTGGATTTTCGAATGGAAAGTGTTCCAGCTAGGTTATGGGAGTTCATCAACCAGTTACGCACTTTGCCTAAGGGGTCATCTTCGGGGGTCTTTTCAGCACTTTGGGCACTGCTGTAATCAATCACCTCACCACTCTTCTTCTTTCCTATCACTTTTCTTGCCACCTGTCGATTCTTTGTCTTGTCTTTGGCTATCACCTGGTTCTTTTTGACTGCTTTCCGCTGAGGTGATCCATCCTCTCCCCTCTTTGCAGCCCCCTGTCGTCGCCCTCTCTTCCCCTCGTCCACCCTGCGGTTGAGCGGCAGTTTGCTCCGGACTGCCACTGGATGGACGACCACATTCCCGCCGTTGCCATCAGTTTCTGGTGGCAGTCTCACTGTTTCGGTTGTTGAGCTGTGTATTATCTTCATTCCCTGCAGTTTTACATCTGTCGTCTTTCCCAAAAGCTTTGTGCTTAATATCTGAAAAAAAAGAAAAATGGATCATCATAATGTGAGTAATAATGATAATTATAAATTAGAAAATCAAATTTATAAATAAAATTGGATACCTCTGTTACTGAAAATATTGACAACAGAACTTAATAGCAGAAGGAAATGATTGAATTAAACCCTCCAAAAAACTATGCCCAGATTTGAAAACGAGCACATAGTACCTATTTGTCTTACCGACCGAGCAGTTTATCACCTTTAGCTAATGTGAGTTCAAAATCATATTTGCAATTATGTATTAGATTAAGTATATCCTATTATTTTTATATTAAAGTATAGCTTCGATTGAAATCACCAATTACTGTTAATTTTTCTACATTTATCAATAATTTTTATTATTATATATTTACAGTATTTTAGTAAATACATGTATGTACATAAAAATAAATTATGTTCAGGAATCTACAGCTATTTCTATGAAAACTTATAACAACTATAGAGAACGTTACACCACCTAGTTTTCAAATTATATTTAAAGAGAGATGAAGGACGTACTCAACACAGCTATCTTGAAATCGTATGTTTTATTTGCAGAGATTTTAATAATTGGGACGCTTTACGATATTGATGAATATAATTGATTATAATGAAGGGTATGTCCCTTATTAAGAGTGAAAGAAAACTTGAAGGTTCAACTAATAGGATTTTACAACTGTTGGGGTAAACCTTCTATTACAATAATTACAGTATTAAGAACGGATACTAGAATACATGTATGAAGGAATACATAATGAACGGTACTGAATACATGTATTCTAGTATCCGTGGTATTGAGCAACTAGGATGAAGCAAAAATGAGTGAAATAATTTTATTGCGAATGATGTTTAAAAAATCTCAACAGAATCAACTTCATTCTCCAATCATCAAGTAATTTGAAATAGGCTACTGAATATTCCAGATATAACTTGATTATAAGGTTTCAAGTTGAACTACTCTAATTATGAAGTAGGTAATTCAATACAGCCTACTTAATATAGTTCAAATATTTTGATTTCAAGTTGAATCCAAAGTTTTTCAAATACTATTTTGGGCCTACAAATCTACTTTACAGAATTATTGCAATGAACTTATCTAGTGTGTGTATGGTTTATCAATTCTATTTTCGATGAATTGAGATCACATTAGTTAATATGAATTAATCTATATGAATATATAATCTATCCTACAGAAAATCAACACATGTTCGTATTATCTTACAGAAGCGTAGAAACTAATCCACATGCGTGTAAAATCCATGCGAACAAAAGAAGAATACAAAATTAACCATGCATCTATATTTCAAGATAATTTCGATAGAACCTTATTCAATTAATAGTAAGAGTAGAGATAAATTAAATAAATTAGAATTGGTAATTATTATTATTTGTCTGAACAACAAATTACATGCAAACAAAAATTCTGCTTATTGAATAATTAAGCACATTGTATGTAATGCTAATGCATGATTTATATAATTGATTGTAATGAAGATAGATTATAATTTAATCCATTTTGAATATTGTATAATCTCGTCAATGCATATTACATCAGCTCTACCATTATATGCTTGAAAAATATTGCGCTAGCTTATATAATCACATTCATAAAGAACATTTGAATTGTACTATGTCAATGATTCCTGTCTATATAGCACTCCAGAACTATGGTTATTGCTTAAACATAATTATAATTACAAATTCATTGAAAATGAGTAATTCATCTAATTTAATACCAACCAGAGTGAAAAGGACGGATACGAAAATAAAGATGGCGAGATACCATCTAGCCATGATCCATTTACGGAACGAGGCGATGCTCTCCTCAGATAACAGAAGCTTTCGCAGAGTAGCCAGAGGACCTGATGGATCAACCTGTAAAACATTGTTCATTAAAAAATAAATCAATGTCAAGACGACTTGATATAGCATCAGATATAGATGACAATCAAACTTCATTCATCATCAAATCTGCATTAGTAAAAGTTTACAAATTCTTATTAATTTTTCTACTTTATAATATAATAATGAATCCAATGGTACGAACATAAAATTCCAACATGTTGGGAATTAGAAGCAAAATCTTCAGTTGTTCAAATATGAGATCTTCATTTTAGTATGAATTGGAGGAAAATTAGTTCTCAAATTAGATAATTAATTGGAAAATAAATTATAAAATCTAACAAACCTCTCTGCATTTCTGGAAAACATCACAGTAACCGTTGTAGTCATTACAAGGAGTACCTGGTTTTGAAAACATGTCCGGAATATCGTAGGGTACATTGTTCCATGCAAACGACGATCTGAAAATAACAAAGATATCGTTTATAACAGAATAGTACAATTCTTTTTTTTTACAGATATTTCATTATTTTTTTAATTTTTCAAAAACAGTCGAGTCGAGGTAGAGATTTGTTACACCTTGTAAATAATCCTTCATCTCCTCAGAAATAGAATAGGCCTACTCCGTTTAATTTTATATAAAGTTTGATTTTCAAATACTCCGTAGTTCTAATACTCTTTAGAAATATAATACTCCTATTGCCATTTAGAAATAAAGAATTTGAATGTTTGCAGAAACAATTCAAAATTGTTTGTATAATAATTTTATGGTCAAAGAATGAAACTATTGATTGATAACACTATGATGTCATACTCACAGACAAGGCTGGTTCTCTCCAGGAAATTTACAGCACAGTTCACACGCTTTAGTAGGAGGATCGTGAGGTCCCGGAAGGCACTGGCAAGACTCCAATCCATAGGCAAGGCAAATCGATCCAGTACACTCCTGAAATCAATGAAAAAAATTTATTCAGCTCCATATTCATTATTATTTATGCTTTTCAATTTATTATTGAATTAATTGACTCATAATAATGTGTACACGTTACATTACTCATTACAACTCATTGTGTACATGATTTGTAAACATTAAGAATTAAATTGATTTGATATTCTAAGTTAATCATCTAATGTAAACAATTTTTTGGAAAAAGTGATATGTTACTGTGGAATCACCAAGATTAAATGGAAATTTTTACGTTTGAAATGGAAGAGGGTAGGCTACGCTATTCTGGCTCACGGTTCGTCCAGAGTGTAGGCCGATGCCGAATCTGAATCTCAAACAGACGTTTCAGTGTTGAACCTGATAGAAACATATTTTTCCTACAGATGTCTGTAAAATTGCAGTTTTCGCACTGAAAATCATGTGTAAAACGGTCCATTCTTGAACTAGTAATAATTAGCGTGCGTAAAGTAAAAATTAGCGTGCCTAAAAATTTTTACGCACTCCAGATTTGCAACCTAACAACACGAAATAGTAAGTGTATCAAATGGATGTTCTGTATTTAGAATTCAAAATTAAGGCGGCAGCCCTGGCTGACGACCAAACGGGAGTCGATCAGCTGGTAGCGGCACGTTGGAATTGCGACCAAAAGGTAGTACCCCGGTCAGACCAAGCGAGACCGTCCGTCTAAATTTTTTAGGTTATTTTATTGTTTATATCAATACCGTGAGTAAGTTACGTGATAAAAGTTCTATTTATTCTCAGAGCTTTTATAATAGTTATGAGATTAGGGATTTATGTTATGAATACCGTTCATTATTGTTGGTTATAAAACCTGGGCTTGAATTGTTTGAATACGGTAAGATGATTGTCATTTGTTGATCTTGAATTTGGTTCATTTCATACAGTAGTTGACTCAATTTAGGCTATCAGAATTCAGTGGCGAAATACATTATTATGATTTTTTTAATGTGAAAGTAACTTAATACTTTAATACATACAACTTTGAAGAAGACTTTGAAACTTTGAAGAAACTTTGAAGCACCATAATTAGGTACTGAGATTTTGAAAATACCGTAGGTTAAAATGAAATGAACTCAGATCACATTTACTTGATCTGACTACTTTAACTACCATATATGTAAGTTAATATACAGTATAATGAAAGTGGTTGAAGGCATGATATAGAACTTATAGTAAATGCGACATTCTAATTTAATACTATCATTAAATTACAGCTTCAGTTCAATTCAGTCTCATTGTTGGCTGGTTCAGCTTTGAACCTTGCACTTATTCATAATGTAGGATTCTGTTATTCAATGCAGGTGACAGCCGACGACTAAATAATTTTGCATAAAAGCATGATAAAGTCCTGAGAATCATAAGCAATACGATTGTAACCTTGCATAATTTTAACATAGAACCAGTTAGCATCTATGCTTAGCTTCTATCTTATGCTTTAGATAGCCTAATCACTCACGGGTTGCATCAATCAAAAGCCTACCTGCTGGAACTGATGAGATATTTTGTCTCAAGTGATATGAAGCAACAAAATTTTTCCAGAAAGAATAATATACAGTACTTTACATGAAAATATGTTACGGTATTCATAGCACTATTAAGTAATGTAGGCTATCATTTCAATGAAAATAAAACCATGAGTTCGATTAATTGTGAACTAGAAGATTCTAAATCCCTTCCAGTCACATTAAATAGTGTTTAAAAAGTCTAATTTGCGCTGAATTCTAGTAAATATGATTATTCAAAGTATGAAAGGGTGTTTTACACTTATCAGTTACCTGGAATATTTCAAGGTCTCAAAAAGTAGTTTATACTGATTTTAGCTCATAACTTACTGGTAAATATTACAGTGAGTATGTCTGCCTCAACAGCCCATGAAGGGCCTAGGCCTACCAGCTGGTTGCCAATTTCAAATTCACTCTACTATACAGCCCGTCCAAGCCAATAAGACACCCCGGCATGATGGGAAAACGGCCCCAGCCCGTCCAATACCGGCCCAAAAGCCATAAAGTACAGTGAATACAATAATTTATTATTCTATAGTCACTGTGATACATAGAATAGATGAAATGTTTGAATTATATTACTTCATATTACTCAAATAAAAGTAATTATTTGATAATAGATGACATTGGACATTGTAGGCTTCTAAAATTGAAAGTTCCAACTCAAGATTTCCACCATCTTGGATTTGTAAAAATTGTGAGATGATGGTACTTTACATGATTCTTATATTGATTTCAAAGGCAAAATAAATTGAGGAGATTGCGATGAAAAATACTTGAAATTACACTAAAAAACACATTTGAAACTTTTTCCTACTTTTCACACAGGCCCAATGGTAACTGTAGGAAAAATTTAATGTGTAACTCGAGCATAAAGTGTTATTGCTGCACTCAAGAAACGTTTTTCACTCGCCTTCGGCTCGTGAAAAAAACTGTTTCACTCGTGCAGCAATCCTTCACTTTACGCACTAGTTACACAAATAACTATTATGTTTCAGATTTAGATTCGGAATCGGCCTGCTCACACAGTTCATAAGTTTTCCATTTGATATAAACATAGCTTTTTTGCACTGTATTTTTGAACTAAATCCTAATCGTTTATTTCACTCCCATGCCTATTCTGAAAGATAGCATCGCTATATAGGCTTTTTTTCTATAGACGATATTATTAAAAAAAAACAAAATTTGATAGTTCATGTAAGTTATCACAGTTTTCGATCGACTGCGAAATTCAAATCTTTATTGGATATAATCGTATTGTGTGAATAAATATTTTTTGCTTTAAGAGTCGTGAGATATTGGAATTTTCAATCAAATTCAAGCAAAAAGTCAATTCTCATACTGTAACTATTTCAATTTCTAAGGGACATAGAACTTTTAGATTGGGGTTGCTATGTTCCAATGAATTTAGAACGTAGATTGTTGAAAAACAAAACTGACAAACATGATTTCTCTTCAACGACATCAATGAACCGTGTATTCTACTTGAAAAAGTATAAATTATTACAACTAATAAGAGAAAATGCCCTGATAATGATTAGTATAATAATTGGAACGATCAAGTATTTAGATGTTTATTCAATAACAATGAGAATCTTTTTCAAGGTTCACAATACGTATTAGATCTACTAATACCGAATTAAAAATTACAATTGGAATCCATTTTAAATCTATATGAGAGATCAATAGAAAGAACAAGCATAAATTGAAACTTTGGAAAGAAGGATTTGGAATACTGACTCCCATGAAGCAGACGAACTCGTCGTTGCAGACAGTCTTGTTGGGCTTGTTGATGGATGGCGGACAGTGCGGTCCACGGCCATCGCAGTAGCTGGAGTCGCGACACCCGTTGTCATCCCTGCACTTGTCACCAAACTTCAACGAGCACTGCGCTGTACAGCAAGGTCCCTGCAAAGCAAATCAATTATTAGTTATCAATTAAAAGTTTCAGATGTACCAACAAAAAGATCCAATGTGATATTCATAAAGATATAAAAACTGTTTCGATTATTACTTTTTTTCTGAGTACTGTTTGTAGGTACTGTACTCAATATTCTTGACGTGTCAAATACTGCCAAGCTTTGCTTGATTTTGTGGTGTTACTTGACGAAAATTAAACTAAACTATACAAATCAAATAGATTGAACTAGATTCGATTGCCAAATAAAATAGATTGTCGATTGATTGCGAACTTTTGGAAGCTGCCAATATATTGATCTATTATATAAACGATTCTTTTAAATAGTAGATTAAAAAAAATCATACACTTTCAATTAAATACATGACTGCATTCGGCAGGCCTACCGTAATTAATTGAAATTGGAAGGTTTTGAACTCACTCGATAACAACACATCCATGAAGCAAAACGCATTGTTATAAATTCCTTAATAAAACGCATTTCTCTGTTCTTGGTAAATTTAAAATCCTGAATTAGTTTTTATTAATAAATAAAAATTCAAATACAAATAAATTAATAAAATAAGCGTTAAAAGGCTTTGCTGATGAATATTCAATGATTTTTATTAATAATTCTGATTGGCTCGAATCAACTTAGGAGAAGAAACCTTCTACAACATTTAATTATTGCATTTGCAAGTAATTTATTAGGCGGGTTTTCAAAATAGCACTTGATACCAAATATCAATTTTTTACTGCACATTTAAAGCGTTATGTCATAGTTCAATTCAAATTTCAGCACAAGCTAAAATTGATGATCTAATCTGTGTTTTCATGATTATAATATATACACTAGATTATAGGCTACACGTAGGCAATCAAATAGAACAATCCAATGTATCATTTGTGATTTAAGGTTTTTTAATAGTGAAACAATAGACTTTATAATTCGATTGTTCACTTTTGACTTGTACAATGTATTATCTTCTATCTTCTTGAATGTCTTGAAGATAAATTGAACCATTGAAGATACACACACCTTGGATAAATAGATCAAATTATTGATTTGAAAGCAGCCTACATAGTTTGATGTAAGTTATTGATAGAAATAGACATTCTTTCACTGACAGAAACCTTTTGCAGAGAATAGTCACTCAAAAAAATTTTGTTACAAATTGAACGAAATCCATTTATGATCTCTACCACTATCACCTCACATATTTTCTCACTCGAATCCCACTTTTTGGATATACCTTTGATGGTAATAAAATAGTTTATACCTGACTGAAAATTTGTATCAAATTGATAGAGATTCCTATGATCTCTACCGCTACCATCTCACGTGTTTTCTTACTCCAATCCTAAAAGAAATAGCCTGTCTTTTACTGACTAAAACCTTTTACAGTGAATGATCACTTCAGAAGAGAATAATTATTACAAGTTGATAGAAATCCCTAAGATCTCACGTATTTTCTCACCCAAATCCTACTCTTTGAATATACTTTTGATGGTTACCTGACTAGGACTGCACATGCTATTGGGTGTAAGCCGACAGGGCGTCTGGTCGGGCAGCGGATAGAGTCGCTGCGGGTAGCAGCAGGAGTCACGACACTCTTCCTCCCAGCCACAGTCGCACTGCTCGCCCGGGTCCACCACGCCGTTGCCGCAGATCGCCGCTTGCGGTTCTACAAGATAAAACAGGTAATGAAAATTAGAGAAATAGTAACAGAGAGTTCATATAAAATGAGACGGAAGTGTAGAGAAAAGGATAGCGTGCTACTTATTCATACTCAACTTGATTAATAAATAGACGATGGTTTTAAAACTGATAAACTAAACTAAACTAAAAAAAACGTGATACATTAATTTATTAACAATTTATTCAGTTGAACTCAATTAACTTACTAACAATGACCACACAACTTGTTAAAGTGGTAATTTAATTTCCAATGTCCAAGAATTACTGTTACATAATATTTATGATGGAAATAAACTATACATTCATTATGATTATTCATTAGCGGTTGCGGTTGTACTCGGTGCAATATACCCTCTATCTAGATTATAAATTGAAAAAGATACATGGATAGATCACATTTGGAGCAAGATCATGAAATTCCTCAATACAAGAGGAACACGAAGAACGAGTTTAGCCGAAAACTGGTTCACTCCCAAATTTTGATGAAAAATCAAGACCTGTAAATTGTAAATTTTCCTAAAATACTTCAATCATCATACAAGAGAATTGGAAAATAAGGAAAACAGTTGTTTTTAACGTCCAACTACAGAATCCGACGACCAATAAAAAAATGAAGAATACTTATAAGAATCGTACTTATTTTCTGGTGCATGATAGACTACATGTTTTGAGAATCATTTTTGAGAAATTGATAGATAAAGTGACAGTAGTGAGTGCATCTATTATTGTGACGGTTGACGAGAGATAACTTCTTTTAATCTTAGTTATTAATGAAAAGGTAAAAATAAAGTGTTGAAATTCTCATTTGATAAATACTCAAGTAGATCTTATTTTAGTACATACATGAGTTATTGATATAAATTTTGATTGGGCTTTTAAGGCACTATTGTGCTTTCATATCTTACCTGTGAAGCACCCTTTGGGACTACGAGCTTTGACATTGAGCACTGGATTGATAGAGTTGAGACTGCATGGAGAGAATTTGTTGTTGTTCTTCTTGTCACCAGACGTAGCTCGAGCAAACATTATGAAATTACCATCTTCTCCTCCAGGTGTACAAATCTCAGGATCATGCTGCAAAAAAATCAATAGTAGAATTATTATTAATAAATGTGTAGTGATACATTGTTTCATTGAAATAGATGGTGAGTTTCACTATTTTCCAGAAAATATTCACTAATATCCTACGCTGTAATGGCAGAATGTGGAAAAGAAACAAGAAGAAGATATTCCTTATTCAGTCGCAGACTTCTTAAAATACAATAAATATGTTATATGATTAAAGAATTGCTTTATGATATGAAATGAAATTATGATATGATATGAAATATGAAATGAAATTGATTTTATGATATAAAATTTCTTCAAATGAGAATAGATTCACTATGATTGACAAGTTCAACTACGTATTCCATGGTCACTCCAAAATTGGTGTTCTAGTTCAAAGCGTTAATGATTAATCATCCAAAGATAATACTACTTAAAACTAGTTATGATTAAGTAGAATTTAGTTATGAGTAGAGTTTATGATCCATCTTAGAAGGCATGAGATGCATTCATCACTCGAATCAACAATTGAAAATGTCTCTACAAGAGAATGTTCATATAATTATCATAATAAACTTTTTTTGAATGGATAATATGCTCTTAATTCAAAATGTTTCGGGCTTATGCCTTTTGTACAACAAACTGATTGTAATAATTTTAACCGATTAATGTATAGCATTGAATTGATGATATTAATATAGTCTGTCCAAGCAGAGAAGACATTCTGACAAGATGGGAAAATGACTTTAGTTCGGTCAATATTGGTTTAAAAATGATAAATTTGGTCTTAAAATTTAGATGAGAATGTTTCATACAATTTGAAACAGAATTTATAATTTTTGAACAAATAATGACCGAGCTGGAGTCATTTTCCCATCTGACCAGCAGGCCTTCTTTGCTTGGACAGACTATAGCTATTAGATGGAGGATTTACAACACGGCTCCTCTGGCTTCTGATTGATTATTGGCGTATTCCACCTAATGGGATTCCCTGTATTGTTTATATTGAGATCAAACAAGATTACCGAATAATGGGCAAGATGATCTAACGGTGTCAGACATGGAGAGATCATTAGTAAATGCTAATGCAGCATTAGATGTCACTGAGGTGGATGGACATAGGTGGATGTATCAGAGGTGGGGGATTAATGCTGCAGTGTGCAAGTGATACGATCTTCCCCTCTCTGATGAACTACTGTATCATTACTATTGCAATGACATTGATACAAGCACGGCAACTGGAGACCTTCCTTCATTGATTGATCTCATAGTTTATTCTCCAGCCAAAGTTCTCTTGTGAAGGTTACGCTTCTAATATTGTGGAATAATAAAATTATTTATGAAAATTCAAATTAGCTCATTTATTGATATCAGTATATGATCTGAGAGAAATTTCTGGTTTAGCCCAGAACTGCTCCACTCCCGTCCCGTCTCCCGATTACAATTTTTCTAATTATTGTGGTCCATAATGAGGTAACATTTCAACTTCACTCTAAGGGGATGATCACACGAGTCAAGTCGACTTGATCAAATAGAAGCGTAAATTCATTCGATTCAATGCTAAAGTCGGTTAACACGTTGACTTGACTTGTCAATATTTACATATATGAACAATATTTTCGACAATTACTTTATAATAAATTTGATTTCGCGTCAACTTGATCAAGTCGACTCGAGTGACTCTTGTATAGTCTGTCCAAGCAAAAGAGCCATTCTGGCAAGATGAAAAATTATTCCAGCCCGGTCGAAATTGCTTAAAAAATTATAAATTTGGTCTTGAATTGTAGAAAAAATTCTGATCTATAATTTGAGACCAAATTAAATTTTTTTTTCAACCAATATTGACCGAGCTGGAGTAATTTTTCTATATTGCTAGAAAGTCTTCTTTGCTTGGACAGACTACAGTAGCACCTACATGAAAATGAATTTCGAGCTTATTTAATAATGGATACTTGAAAAATCTCTACTTGATTCCAATTTTCTATTTGTATGAATTATTCGAACACAAATAAAAATTATTTTGATTTGATTTGATTGATACTTGATTCCAATGTGTATAGCTTTGTTAAAATAACTGCAATTGAATTGAGTGATTTATCTACTTATTGAGTCTAAATTCTAGTGATATACATAATTTGTACTCACAGGCGACCCGAAATTGTGTCCAATCTCATGTGCTAAGGTGACATGTGAAACTGCCGGTGGAACATGTTTGCCATAGTTGAGCAGTGTCACAATGCCTGTGTTCAGGCTCTTCATACTGCCACGATAATGCTGAAAAAACAAAATTTATTTCGATTAAATAGGATTTGGAAAACAGAACCCAAAGTATTGAGGGAAATAGTTCCCATCACTATTAGGCCTATGAATAAGCATTTTATGAATAACAATACTATATTCTTTATTATAATTTATCAAAAATAATCTCAGTGCCCTTGAAATAAGTCTTCCTCAAGCCCTTGAGTATTCTTCCTCATACTCTTTATTTTATAGTGACTGCAAATCTAGATACTGTATTCCAGTATCTCAATATGAATTATTATTGATAGCACAAGACGAGCAAATAAATCTGTTCAAAAGAATCAGCTCAAGCCCATATAATAATTTAATAAAACTATCAATTTGCATTACCTTCATCATTCCAATAAGAGAGAACTAAGATAACCACAATGCTTACTTGAAATAATTTGTAAAAAATTCTTCGACCATGTTCAAATATTATGTTTGTCAAATTGAGTCAAGTGTCAACGATTCATTTTCAATAGCATTGTTGAATAGCTAGTGATTCGAGTTCTCTTTGATCTGGTGATCATTGAAAAGCACTAGGACAATACCATAGCTTCCGTAAATTTAGGTTAGTGAAAACAAAGGTTGTCAGATCCACACAGTTTATTTGAAATATCATACTCAAGTTTCAATGCTCAGGGCGTCATCATCATCAGTGGAAAGCTGGGCTTCCGTAATTTGAAGGCCCTGCCCCATTAAAATAACAGATTAACGAAATAGGTTGAAAATAGTCTCAAGATAGCTATGATCAAATGTAAGAACGCACACAAGAAACGCATCCGATTGAAACAGCTGATTGAAAAATGATGTCAATGCTTTCAAATGGACCCACTTTCCTACTCTACATAGTTGACAGTTTTAAGGCCATGGCTTTATATTATAGGAAGCTATAATATATTGGAGGAAGTAATATTCATTGAAAATTTCCAATGGAAATTCAAGAATTGGTAGATTTGACCAATTCTGGAAGTAGGTGAGTGAATGGAATGGAAGTCGATGAGGTGGAAGAGAGAAATTGAATGGATGAAAAGGAAAAAATGAAGTGTAGAAAGATTTATTTACCGAACATTTCAGTTGAACAATACCCTCACGAAAAGGAATACAGAGGTAGAGTCAGCGATTTCAGAAAAAAGAGCTGGAGTCCTCCATTTCTCATCAAACACACGGATATAGGTACCGGTACTCTCTTTCATAAAAAAGTGTTACTCCAGAGTAAATACTCTGCCGTCAAAAACCCTCCGCTTCAACGTTGCTGTCGGTTTCAAATTCACAGCCAATATTTTCTTTCTGAATATAAAATGGCGTCTCCGTTGAAGAATCACTTCGAGCCCCTTCAAAAACAGCACCATGAATATTACATCGGAACACCCTTCAAATCCAAGGGGCCGATGAATAATCGTGCTGAACCCATTTCCTCCTTTTTAAAAAAAGTACCAGCTGAACTGGGGGCGGGAAGAAAATAAATAAATAAGGAAATGTATAGGAAACATCGGGGAATTGATGGCATGCACATACACGGGGATCGATTCTCGATTAAAATAGATTTCTTCTACCAACGCATAAAACAATATTTCAAAAATCTATCATTAATGAAAAAAAGTTTTTTAAATTTTTACTTTTAATAAATCTTATTTTCGGTTATAAAAAATGTTGTATTGGAATGTCACGTACTGAAAAACCCACGGGTTTAGCGGGACCGAACTTTGTAATAATTTATTTTCAATAGAATTGATTGATTGCCCCTAATGCTGGAAAACCAATTCTTGGAAGATTGTCAAATTGAACTTCGATGATATTCCAATAAGTTTGTATTTAAATTATTTATTCTAGTTACATCAATTTACATAGTAGGTAATGTAAATTATTATTCCATACTCCTTTTCAAATACATTAAGAGGGTCACTTGTCGATAATACACCTAGTAGGATATTATGATTCCTTGAAGAATCCTTCTAATTATAAGAGTAGATTCTTTCTTTATTTTTTAAAGATAGTTTTTCCAAACACCTAAATGAAAATTGTGGGGGAAAGAAAATAGAGAAACAGCCGATTCAAGGAAGTTGGGATATTCATGAGAAAACATACATAATGTAACTATGTATACAGCGTTAATAGAATATTTCGTACCTAGGGCCGAAAATGTGCGTTTACCGGCTCGAAATCGGTTTTCAAGTCCGAGGCCGTAGGCCGAGGACTAGAAAAGATTGAGAGACGGAATATTACATTTTCGACCCGTGGTGTCGAACTTTATTTTTCGGCACACAACATCAATGCAAAGAAAACAAAATAAAAAATTAGTTAATCAGTTCCAAGAACAGCTAGACCAGTAACCTTATTATGCTATCTTCGCCTATGCTGAATTTGGAGTAGGTACCATTTGCTTGCTATTGGAACTTCGCGTCAAAAGTTTAATGATTTAGTGACTGAATAATACTTTATAACTATCAGTGTATTCGATTTTCTTAGTTCAGAAACGTTTAAGCCCAAGTTAATTTTTGTACGATCATCCTAAATTGTACAATATCAATTCAAAGTTGTTGATTTTCGACAGATACTGGCTAGCAGAGAAGCTTAGTCTAGTTGCATTATCACCTGCTAGATGAAGTAACACAGAGTCTGACAACAATAATATTGTTCAAACATGGATTTCACGTTCATCATTATTCAAAAATTATATTTTATCTTATCAAAGTTGAAGTATTAGTAATATTAGTTATTGAAGCAGTTTTCCTTTATTATTCAACTACTGATTAATGTGAAAACTTTCAACGTTCAGTTCTCTTGACAAGGGATCTTACCAATCAAAATAACAGATGAGAGACTACCTTTACATCGAAATACCAATAAGTCGACATTGACTCCCAAAACAGCTGATATCTAATGCAATCAAACCGGGATGCTACCTATTGATCGACTAACCCTTAAATCGACAACGACCTTTAGTCAGCTGACATTCAAGGTTATTTTACCGCCCTAGGGCCGAAAAACGCATTTTCCCGGCGAGTTGCTGGCGACCTCGCCTGAAAACGAGCGTTTTCGGCCTCCGTATAAAGCATGTAAAACAGTCCATTTCATACCAGTGTGGCGAAAAAATAATTATTATCCCTGTCCATTCTAACAATATCCTTCATTACTTCTTCCACTCGCTGAAAAGTGATTTTGAAAGAAGTGGTAGAAGTGAATTTCAAGCAGCTGATATTACTTTGATAAATTTGAAGAACCACTGAAATATCAAAAATTGACTGGAGATTCCTTCTACAAAATTTCCAAACTTGAGATTAGCAAGAAAATTTATTATTCAAGATATTTTTGGAAGGAGTTGATTTTATTGGAGCTCGTTTCAAATGTTTAAAGAACTACAATGATTTGAAAGCATATTGTAGGATATCAGATGTTGTGCAAAACACATGATATCAAACAGTAATAATATTTAATAGTTTGTTGACTTGTTATTCATTCCTACATGTTACGATGAGAAATACACACTAGATATTCAAACTCTTAATCTATTTTATTTCAATATTTTACATGGCGCAGTCGGTGAATAAAAGTCACTGTAAATGCCAACCATTCGATGGAACAACCGAAGAATGGATCTATTGGCACGAAAGATTCAAGATTTTCCTAAGGAATGGAAACATCAAAAACAATGGACTTCGAGTACAAACCACAAAATGTAAATGGTTTGAGAAATCTGTAAACTATTTGGGACACAGAATAGATCAAACAGGTATACATCCCACAACTGAACATATCAAAGCTGTGGAAGATATGCCATCACCGAAAAATGTAAAAGAACTAAGGTCTTTCTTAGGATCAATTAATTACTACAGTAAATTCGTTCCACATTTACAATCACTGTGTGTTCCATTACACAAATTACTTCAAAAAGGAGAAAATTGGCGCTGGGATAGAAAACATGAACAGATTGCTACAAAGTTGAGACATTTATTAACAACATCAGATACTTTGGCTCATTATGATGAAACGCTCCCTCTAATACTTGCCACAGATGCCAGTGAAGTCGGATTAGGTGCAGCCCTTTTTCACAGATACACTGATGGTACTGAAAGACCCATTTTATTTGCATCAAGACGACTCGACAAAGCTGAAAGCCGGTACAGTGTCATTGAAAAAGAAGCATTAGGTTTAATTTTTGGAGTAACACGTTTTGAACAATACCTCTATGGCAGACATTTTGAGATTCGTACTGATCATAAAGCTTTAGTGAAAGTTTTCGGCGAAAATGACTCTATTCCAAAAGTTGTTTCCAACCGTATTGCTAGATGGGCATTAATTTTAAGCTCATACGACTACTCAATAAATTATCACAAAGGTGCAGACAATGCAACGGCAGATATGCTATCAAGGTTTCCCTTGAAAAATGAATTGAAGTCAAAAAACGAAAAGTTAGGGAAAGCAACAGAGCTCATCTTTTCCACCTTCGATCTCAAGATCTACCATTATCAACAAAAAGCCTACAAGAAGCAACAAAACATGATCCAACACTCTCAAAAGTTTTGAACTATCTCCGAAGTGGTTGGACAACAAATACAAATGTGAGTGAAGATCTTCTACCATATTACAATAAACGTGAAGAACTGTCATTTGAAAATGGCATACTCCTCTGGTTAGGTCGTTTAGTCATACCTACAAGATTGAGAACAAAAGTACTAAAAATTCTTCATGAAGGCCATCCAGGAATTGTAGCAATGAAAGGAAAAGCACGATTTCAAGTATGGTGGCCTAGACTGGACAAAGATTTAGAAGGACACATAAAACATTGCACTGCATGTCAAGAAAACAGAAACAAAGATGTTGAGATGCCACTTTTCTCATGGACTTTCCCAACAGAAGTGTGGTCTAGAATCCACATAGATTTTGCAGGACCATTTCTAGGAAAAATGTGGTTAGTCGTTGTAGATGCTAGATCGAAATGGCTCGAAGTAATGCCTATGACAACAACCACAACAAAGTCCACGATTAACATATTAAAAGATCTATTTTCTAAATTTGGCTACCCGAGGATAATCGTGAGTGACAACGGTCCTCAACTGACTTCATATGAATTCCAAAATTTCTGCAAAGAGCTTAACATCAAACATGCACGTATCACCCCTTATCACCCAAAAAGTAATGGATTAGCAGAACGGTGTGTACGAACGTTTAAAGAACGTATGGGTATTTTAAAGGGAAATACTGGCACCTTACAAGAGAAACTCAATGAATTTCTATTCGCTCATAGAACGTCCCCAAAGAGGTCAACAGGGAAAACACCCGCATTCATGATGTTCGGTCGTGAGTTACGCTCCAAACTAGATCTGTTGTTACCAGATGTAAACAACAAAGTGGATGAAGAGTTAATTAGACAAAGGAATAGCAAACCGAATGTGAGCGAAAAAGTGTTTAGAGAGGGCGATAGTGTATGGGTGCTAAACCAATCAGGTAAAGGCTACAAAAAAGGAAAAATCATAAAAGTGAATGGACCATATTCTTACTTAGTTAACATCGAAGAAATAAACAGAAGATGTCATGCAGATCAACTACGATATGCCGATTGACACTTAAGAAGAAAGGGGAAGATGTAGGATATCAGATGTTGTGCAAAACACATGATATCAAACAGTAATAATATTTAATAGTTTGTTGACTTGTTATTCATTCCTACATGTTACGATGAGAAATACACACTAGATATTCAAACTCTTAATCTATTTTATTTCAATATTTTACACATATAAATGAGTTTCCATGATCAGAGGATATAATCAGTTTACAAACAACAAAGTTACACAGTTTCAAACAAGTTTTCAACTTCGATTTTATTTAAATTTTCAAAATTAATTTTTAGAAAATAATAATCTTCTGTTTCAACTGACCCCATTTTTCTCACATACTCCTCCAGCATTTTTCAAGTCACCAGTCCACGCCAGTCCCAGAGTGCCCATCTCAAAATCCCGGTAGGTGAACATGTATGCCAAACAGAATGCATCGTAGTCCTCCTCTGCAAATGAACAAACAGAAAACAATTATAAAAATGTCACACGATAAAACCTTAGTACAAATGAAGTTGCTTATAAAGCCGAAGAAAGAATACACAACAAATCTAAATAAAAAGAAACAAGAATAAATTATTTTTTAATCATATTTTAAAATTACGATTGTGATACACGGTTTAAGGCTGTATATTATTGGCGTCATAGTTTATTCAATTATACACATAAGTGAGTATGAGAGGCTTATGCCCAAAACTGCTCCTCTTCCAAGTTATCATGTATACTTAAAACAGTCCAAAACAAAGTTATGTCAGATAGTGGAGCTTAAGAACTAATTTTTATTTCAATCAGAAAACCCTATTTTTTCTCGAGTATCAATACCAAGCATTACGGAGAAGCTGAGCTTCGCAGCTATATTATTTGTGCTTCACTATTTTCCATGATTGAAAATTTGCCAATTTCAAAAGCGCACGATAGATTGAAAAGCGTAAGAGTTCAAGTTTGTCAAGATGAATGATGATATTTTCATCTCTAAAACCTCACCGGAATGAAAATTTCACCCTATATAACTGTCCTCTTTTCAAAATTTTATGTTATGCTCATTTTTCAACTGGGTCAACCGATCGTGTGGGTGGTTCATATCAATGAAGTAGAAAATTTCCTTCGAATCATCTAGGATTTAGCGTGGGTCGACAATATTGCCTTGGATAGTTGGAAATATGACCAGACTTCACTGCGCCAAAACAGTTCTAACTGCGGAAGCCAATGGAAATCAAAGAGCAGCGCTATAGTCCACTGGAATTGAGATGAATAGACGTATTTCTAGCTGAAATAAATCGTCAAAAGAGATACATGCTGGTTGGAGATAAGATACGAACGGCTTGGGAAAGTGGAGAGATTAGGGAGGAAGAGGAAAGGAGGACGAATTAGACGAAGGAAAATAAAAAGAAGAGGAAGACGATAAAGAAGAGGAAGAAGGAGGTGAAAAGAAGAAAGAAAGGGAAGAAGACGTAAAAAGAGGAGAAGAAGAAGGCGAAAAAGAAGAAGACGACGACGAGAAAGAAGAAGAAGAAGAAGAAAAGAAGACTACGACGAAGAAGAAGAAGAAGAAGTAAAAAAGGGGAAAAACTAAAAAAGATGAGTATAACAAGACGAAAAAGAAGAAGAAGAAGAAGAAAAGAAGACTACGACGAAGAAGAAGAAGAAGAAGGAAAAAAGGGGAAAACTAAAAAAGAGGAGTATAAGAAGACGAAGAAGAAGAAGAAGAAGAAGAAGAAGAAGAAGAAGAAGAAGATGATGAAGAAGAAGAAGAAGAAGAAGAAGAAGAAGAAGAAGAAGAAGAAGAAGAGAATAAAAGGAAAGAGGAAGAAGTTGGTCTTTGTACGGTTTGCTATCTTCTCCACTACACGGCGAGCAGTTGATTTCCTTTTCAGATGGCGTCGCTTCGTCCTTTACCTCTGAATCGGCGTCCGCCCGATATTACTCCCAGCAGCATTTTATTTCTATTGCACATCAAGATCGACTACTGTTTGAACTTCAACCGAGAACAAAAACTATTACAGACAATTGCCTTTGCCTGCCAACCCAACTCGTACATCGTCGCTTCATTTCATGCTATGCAACTTTGTGATCCCCATCCGCCATTCAAACATCAGCATGAATAATCCATGAAAATGATCGCTTCAATATTGGTTTCCATCAGTTTGGTTCGATCAGAATTTTGTAATAGTTCACAATCGATCAAATTCAATATTTGAGAATGATTCTTCATCTATTTAATCTATCTTATCACTGGTAATTTTGATACGTTTTAATTTATTAGTCATTTATTGAATCAAGAACAAATAAATTGTACTTGAATAGGGATGAAACAATGAGCTCAAAGCTTGTACTGTACTCATATTTGGTCTCAGATTTGATAAATTTAGTAGTTGTATCAAGCACTTTTTTCAAGATTGCAAATGAGTTTTGACAAAAAACATAAATGGAAATAATTCCGATTCTATACGCGAAGAAGTCAATGTTTCTTTTACAATACAAACTAACAACAGAAAGTAATTCACAGATTCAGTTCTCTTCTATCATGTGAATTTAACTTGGAAAACAATCAATTTGGAATAAACTCAACAAAACAAGGTAAAGTGATACTAATTTCATTTGCTGTTCAAGTAAGTGTATACTCCCACAAAAAGATGATGCACCAAGAGCTAAGAATGTTGTTACATTGAGAAACAATAATTATTATCTTTAGTAACAATATCACACATGTCAAAAACTGGAAAATTTCAAGAGCAAGCTACCATCGCTTAAAACCCGATACATTTTGATATTGCCCAGTCTCTCTAATCAATACTACCTATTAATATGACCTACTATCCAATTCCATCTAATCAATGTGAACTATTTCACTTTGCAGCAAAATCAATTCACCGTGAAATCACCCACGAGCATATTCATATTCTATCCAAGTACAACACGAAAAGAACTTCAAGCGAAAAGAAGAAGTAGTAGCGCAGTCTGAAAAGCTATTCAATGATTTCCAGTCGACATTAAAATTCGAGTTGCGAAAACAGATATGCGTCTTCTCGAGTACAAACATTTGCGTTCTTATAAGGCGGCGAGCGCTGTTAGTAGTCTTATCTTTGCACTAACGGGGTCGCATTCACAACCACTTGCACACCAAATGCCCTGCCATCAGCACTTGGTAATATTTGCTTCCAACTCTCAGCTGCCGCGTTTCGTATCCTTTTGATTTTCTTGTCACAACCAGGCCAAAACACACGAGAACTTGCGCTTCAAATTTCCGGGTCTTTTCTCTCCTTTTCACTCGATTTACAAATGGGGATTGCAGTATGAGTACGAGTATTTGGACTGAGTTTGATTGGACTCTGTTATTTCGATTTATTCAGTCACACAGTGATATCAAACAGTATAACACTCATGTTTAATTCATGTAATTAGAAGAAATTTATAATAGCTGTTAAAAATTTTGAACTATCACAATTTTCCATGTGTAAAATTGTTGTTATCTCCCCACTGATAAGAGATACGCTAGTAATACTGTAATAAATTAATTTTCCTTCGATCTCAACTAACAGACCAAGGAACTATTAGGAATGTAGTTCACACTACTGTGACTGATTTCTTAAGCGTTCGACATCCATCAAACATGTCAGAATAAAAGGATTGGAAGAATAACGTTTTCTGAGCAATTTAAACTTGATTGCTCAGTATAAGAAAATATGGTTTATGGAAACGCTATCAATCAATTAAGAAAACTAGTATCGTTATACTTGGCTAAGGATCTTGAAAATCGAAGATTCCTTTTGAAAAGATTAGAATTAAGATTGAAAATTGAAAAAGGAATAGGGAAGGTGAAAGATAAATAATGAAGATTGTACAGCCGAGAGGGCAGAAAAATCAGAAAACATGAACACATTGCCTAGATTCAAGAAGATGGATATTGGATAAAATAAAAAATATAACAAAAAAAACTGACGTCCAGAAATTAAACGGGGATGAAGAACGCAAAAGTAATCATAGAAAATATCTCACGAGATGAGAGTTTTCAGTTGTAATTCGTTGCGAAAAGAAATAAAATTGAGCTGAGTAGCAAAGACAGCGGGAAATCGTGCGGCGTTTTTTCCCACTGCTATCAAGAGTTGAAAATGTTCCAGCAGTCAGACAAGTTTCACAATGAATAATAACAGTAATCATATAATTGCGCTGTAGCAAGATGCTGAAGAAGTTTTCTGGAGTTTTGGAGAAGAGGAGAAGAAGAATGGAAGGAGGTAGAAGAGAAAAAGGGGGTGGAAGAGGAGGAGAAGTGGGGTGAGGAGAAAGGGGGAAGGAGAAATGAGGGGGATGGAAGGGATAAAGGGGGGAGGGGAAGAAGGAAGGGTTGAAACTTATAGTTTAAGAACAAAGTATTTGATTGGTATGAGGTTGGTTTTTGCCCATGCCTCACGATGATACCAATGATAATGCAATAGCGCGGTTGGCAAAAAATCCAACTTTTGCGTGGTAGGTAGGGAGAGGGGGCGTTGAGGATTTTGAGAAATGGAGGAAAAGTGGCGAGGGGGGAGGTTGAGAGAGGAAAGCAAAGAAGAAAACTCATTAATTATGCGCGCGCCACAATAACAATACAACTTTTGACAGCTTTCGAGAACCGTTGCGAACGAATTGGGACGAGCATACGGAATGAAAAAGAGAAGATGAGGATGGTGTTCGTGGGAGAAGAGGAAGGAGAGAGATGGGGATGAAGCTGAAGGAGAGAAGAAGAAGAAAAGAGAAAAGAAAGAATTGAGAAGAGATACCAGAGTATTCGAAGAAAATTTAAAAAAAGGGCAATTTGGAAAGGAAAAGTGGAGAAGTGAAAATTAGAGATTGAAAAAGAAAACGAGAGGAATCAAAGATAAAGAAGGGAGGCAAGAAACGAATGAGAACAAAAGGATAAAGAGAGGAGGCAGAAAAAGGAGCAGAGGAGGAGAAGAAGATAGGGAGAGAAAAAACAAGAGAGGAGGGAGAAGAAGAAAAAGAGGCTAGAGACGGAGAAGAAGAAGAAGAAGGAGTAAGAAGAAAGAATTGTAAGAATGAAGAGTAGAAGCAGGTAAAAAAGAGAGGGAATAAAAAGTAGAAGAAGAAATGGAAAGAGGAGGAGAATAAAGAGAGGAGGAGGATGATAATTATGAAGGAAAAATAGATAAGTAATATTGAACGAAACGAACGAAGAAGAATAACTAGATGACATAGAAAAGTGTGAGAAGCCTAAGAAGGGGAAAGGAAGAAGAGGATGAGGAAAATATGCAGGAGAAAAAGGTGTAGAAGTAATCCTTCTTTCGGTTAAAGTAGGAGAAGGTGGATAAGAAACGGGAGCACAGAAGAAAGGAAATCAAGGAAATAAGAAGCAGAAGTAAATATAAAACAGCAGCAAAATAAGAAGAAAAGGAAAACTGAGATCTAGTTGTGAAGAAGTAGAAGGCAGGAAAAGATAAACAGAAGATGATGAAAATTCCAGCAGAAAGTGAAATGAATGAATGATAGTAGCAGTACAAATGGAGAAACGAAACGACTAGTAGAATAGAGAAGACAGCTTTTGTCAGCCATTAATTTATCCCATTGAGCGCTTGTTTTGCTTTGAATTCATTCATCACTGTCAAGGTGCTTGCTGAATGTAATGAAATACATAAAACCCCTTACAACGTTCCCTCAACAGCCCTCAACCGCAATTAGATCAAATCGAAGGGCTAAAGAGAATTATTTTGTAACTGGTAAGAGTATTAAATACTCTTATACTAAATTTTAAATGCTAGTTGAATATGCCTTGAATGACAATAATCAGTTCACAAAAAGTCAGGAGCTCAATAATAACGAACAATAGGATGGAGGGAAATGAATCGTAATTGAAATACACTTCATCAGTGGTAGTTGGGACTAGGCTAGGAAGTCCTTTCAAAACTTCTCCATATTGAGGAGAATGAGTTGAAACAGATTTATTCAAAAAATTTAGTTCATTTCAAACTAAACTCGAGTTTCGATTTTTAGAGCCAGCTGCATCGAAACTCGTTCTATTTTGAATAATTTTAATTTTGTGGATTGTTTTTGTTTTTACTTGCTCAACCCAATAACGAATATTATGATGCTGACACTTGATCAATGAAAACAATTTCCCAAATCATGGAAAGAATTTGAGTATTGATAGGAAATGGACCACAGCATTTGAATTGGACATCATGAAATTCAATCGCGTTATTTAAAAAAAGCATGAGAACAAAATTGGTTCTCACAGATTTCCCCACGGATTTCATCCCAAGGTCTCCTGGCAATTTATCCACGTTGTGGCAGGAAATTGGACTCAGTTTTGAATGATTGGAAAACAATCCGGTTACATTTATAATAATCGCTGCACAAAATACACCCGACCGACAATATCATGAAAAATTGATGAATAAAGTTTCGATTTATTGTTAGTGAATGAAGCGTGCGTCGAGACTGTGTGTAGCACATGATTTGGAATGAGTGAGCTATTATTGGCGGGTGAAGGGATTCGCGGGGTTGTAAGTGGAGGAGGGGGGCGTTATGAGAGAGAAAAGGGTTGAGTTGTTATAATACGAATGGAAACACGGCGATGTGTTCATGAATTGATGATACCCAGAACGCATTTGGGACTGTACGGCGAATCATAACAATCGCTCTTTTTCTAGAGATTGCATTCACTGGTCGCTCCTAGAGAACGAATCACAATGGAGGAAAATATTAATCAAGTACGAGCCATCAAACTTCAATGAGATGATTAATCATTTGTAGGTACATTAATGTGACAAACCCCAACCACCTGAAATTGACTTTTCAGGTCAAGAGCCGTCCCAGTTCATGTGAATTATACAGATAAATAATCATGTGATTTTTATGGTGATTGTACGAGTCAAACAACAAGCATGAGAAGTTCTAAATTCAAATATAACCAACTGAATTTCTTGAAAAAGACTTCAAATTTCTGTTGAATTCAACTTCAAAGTCCTACCCTAATATTGGCGATGTCGAGATTATCACTATTCATCACTATTCGTATCACTATGGTAGGTAGAGGGATCATTACTATACTGACCATGAACATGGTCAGAAAATTAATCTCAATCAATACACCCTAATAATTCTATTCATTTCAGGAATGATTGATTATTCCATCATCAGCTATCAATTGTTATCTAGATAAGACTGAAGTAAATGTTGAATCTTTCAAAAAATATCATCATTTATCCAAAAAGATAGAATATACTTATAGGTAGTAATCGGAGGCAATTAATCCAAATCTTCTTCTCGCCTATAATTGTACATTGCTAAGTGAGTCGGAAAAAGTATATTTCGAGCAAAAGTGAAGATTTCAATGCTACATGCAGTTAAATGTAGTACTTTCTGTTGGTTTCCCTGTTTGGTAGAGACCGCGATTTCCACAGAACAAATTAACTGAGCATCAAATAAAAAAGGACAATTCCAGGAAAGAATCAAGGAAAAACCCAGGAAAACCAAGGATAAAATCAGGGAAAGAACCAATTTTTTGAGCAACTCCTTGAGTAATATAGATGGTCATTGTTAAAACAATAATTCGAGAAAAGAAACCAGCGCTACATGATGAGTTTTCGCAATTTAGATGCTCTTTCGTCGTTGCTACGGGGCCGGTGAAATTGCCGAATTCCACTTGAACAGTCAACCAGCCCGAAAGCGAATCAATCGAGTTTGTTAATAATTATCTACTTGACCGAGGAGGCAGAGAAGAAGAGGGGCTGCTGCCACAATTTCCCGCGTCGACGAGAGGAAAAAACAAATCGGAAAAAGTTTTCACTCGTCGAGAATTTTCGGAGTAAATAATTTGTAGTCGATAGCCGGCAAAACTCGTATCAACGAAATATAGGCTTTCCCGCTGAAAACATTTTCAGTCCGGAAAGGTTTCCACCTTTTCTACTCCATCATATAGTCCGACTCTTTCTTCCTCTTCTTTGGTTTTCATTCTATACAATTTTTTAATTTGCATTCTCTCACCAATTTCACGTATTCCTCTTTTTTGATTTTGTTTCAAAACTTTCAAATCGAAACCAATGATTGACTTGTATCTCATGCTGAAATTTTAGTCAAGATCACATTTCATCATTATAAAAAAAATATGAAAATGGTGGATGGAATGAAAAATTACAAAAAAAGATTGAGATTGAACTTGTTGAGTAGCTACTTGATAACATCGCAAACCGATATAATAGGTAAAACCGAAAACCACCAATTAAATGCAGCCGGGAATTAATTTCGGAATGTAAGCACTGATTTAATAAATTCCTATGAATTGATCCTCCTAACACTAATACGGGTGTTCAATTGGAAAGAGGATCAATATAATTATAGGAATCTGTATCAACCATAAGTTAAGGTTCGCAACTTAGCATCATATTTTTTATAGAGGCATTTTCCAAACTTTCGGTCTATTTCCAACAATGAAACAGCTTTGTAAGCTGTTTTTGAACCTGTTTTTTACAGTAACTAAAGACTAGATTTATACACTATTAAAACGCTACAACCCATTATAATAATGTATAGTAAACACCAAACTAGAAATTTTCGTGTGAAAGTGTGTGAAATCGAAAACGTAACTTTATATGAGACCACAATATTGATAAGAATAATGAATACAAAAGAATTCAGAAGTGGAATAATAAGTTTTCCGTTTCCAGATCATAATAGGCCTATTATTTTGTAACGATGAATGAAATAAATAAACATTTCATAAATACCGCCTCCAGAATTATGGGTGTTGACAATAATAGTTTCCATAAGTAAGGCCTATTGGAAATATACTAATAACATTATTTATCAATTCATATTTTGGAGACACTATCTGTATTTAATTTATAGATGAAGTAATATAGATTAATGATAAAGTATATAGCTGAGAACTGATGATTCATTTTTCCTGGTTCATTGTCTTTTTACAACGAACCAGGAAACCTGGCCCAGCATTTTCATTTTTATTCATATGTCATATATGATATGTAAATATGAGTTAATATGTAAATCTGATATCTGATAAATAAATGAATATACTTATCAAAATTCATATGTAAAATTGTACAAATCGATACATATCTATGGGTTGCATTACCAATGTGACAAATAAATTATCAATCTCTTTCCTACCTATCTGTGTGATACACGAGAATTAATATCTTTTATCGCTAACAAAATAAAACGCAACAGCACGAATGTCTTATTCGAATTGGAGCAGGCAGTCCACGTCAGATACAAAACCACTTGATGTAGGCTTAATGGCAAATGCTTGTAAACGCGGCACCGAGTTAACATGGAACGCTGATGAATATATCAGGCTAGATCCGCGCACTGCTATTTCAATAGTGTAGTAGTTTGGCTTGTGCTGAGGTTAGGAGAGATTAGATTAGATTTCTTTATTCATATAGACAATAACAATAAATTCACGCTTCAATTCTAGATTGCTTAAATATAGTACGTAATAACATAAAGGAGGAAGTGTACTTCTAATTATACAGAAATGAATATACAGTAGCTATATTACTTTTATATAAACGTCACGAGCTGAAAACATAGTAACATTATTCAGCAAACACGGATACATATGAACGCGAAATTATAGAAATTTTATTAGAATATATTTAATTGGCAATCTTTTAAATTACGATTGAATAATTGTCTAGATGAAAAGGCGAAGTTTGGACATAAAGATGTCCATTCTTGAGAAAGGACAAAAAAATTGTCGTTTCCATTAACACTTGGCCTTAAAGTTTAAAACATAATGTTTACACTGCTTATAAATGATGTAAAAAATGACGGTAATTTCAATTGGAATTTTAAAAGCAGATTAAAATTAATAGAACATTGCTATAAAGATTCTGGAAAAAAGAAGAATAAAATAATAATCTAAATTCAACTTAAAATTAATAACTACTGGAAGTAATGAATAATGGTTGATGTTGGGGTGAATGATGTAAGTTGAAATTACTACTGCAAATGATGGATGTATTTAACGATGGGCTATAACAAAGGTTGAACTTATTTCTACAAAAAATGTAAAGTTATATTTACAAGTATATTGAATGGGTGATGGATGGAGGATGAAGGGTTGTCATGCTCTTGCTCTAGGGTTGAACGTTTTCGGTCATTTTCTCGACAAGATATTTTCTAAGTTTCATGATGAAGCTTGCTCTACTCTCAATACATCTAACAGAACAGAGAGAGAGAGAGAGAGAGTGAGCAACGGAGGAATAGAGCAAGCGTGAGAGACTGAGTGGGAATCAGTTGAAAGAGATATGGAATTAGTGGGTAGAGATAGAAGAGAGATGGAAAGAAAAATAGGAAATAGGAAAAGAAGGGATTAGAATAAGATAGGGAGAAAGAAGATAAAATTGTGAGGAGGAGTAGAGGAGGACGGAGAAGATGATATGGAAGATGAGCTACAAGAGTAGAGGGGAGGAGGAATTTAAGAGAAAGAAGAGAGAAAAAAGATAAGGAATAAGAGTAGGAGAGAGAAAGAGTGAATGAAGAGTGAATTGAAGGAAGGAGAAACAAGAGTAGGAAGAAAGTTTTTGAAAGAAGAAATGAAATAGGATAATATTGAATACGTGAATAGGCAGAATAAAACGGACAAGGGAAATGAGAATGTTAAAAAGGAGAGGGTGGAAATTATAAGAATGAATAGTTGAAGAAAGGATGAGAAGGTGGAAAGGGAGGAGGGAAGAGTCAAGAGTAGGAGCGAAAGGGAGCAGTCGCAGTAGATGGAAAAGAAAAAGGTATGTAGGAGAATGAGAAAGTAAATTAAGAGGGAGAAATAAGGATGAGGAATTACAAGAAAAGAAGAAAAGAATGGCGGAAAAAGGCCAGTAGAAGTGATCGGAAATCAAGAAAAAGGGGGGAAGAGAAGGAAGAATAAAAAAGAGATTATCAATTTAAGAATCTATGGATAAGAGATTACGGGGTGGAGAGGAGGAATAGGAGCAAAAGGTGAAGATTGCAAGTAGGAGAAGAAAGAGTAAAACAGAGAAAGAATAAAACCGATAGAAAGAGAAAGATAAAACAGTAGCTGAAGAAAAAATTGGGAGAGTAAGACAGTAGAAAAAATGGAGAAAAACAATAAAAAGGTTACAGATGATGAGCCAACAGACCAGGGCTAAATGAATGAATGAAAATATGGATAAAAGAAGTAATATTATAGTAGCACAAATTTAAAAACAGGTAGAAGCGGAAACGAAGGATGAGGAGGGGCTTGAGGGATGTTCGGATGAGGAGAGGGAGGAGGAGAAGGATGAGGTGAAAGAGAACTACTGGCGATAAATAGGGGATCACCTAAGTAGAGAGGAGCATTGAGTACAGACCCGTGTTTATGAGAAAGTTGGCTTGGCAGGATATGAATATTCATGACGCAACTTCTATGCCCTACCAATAAAGATGGACCACGAAACGAATGAAAAGAGTAAATTGAAGCTCAGCCCTCAGAGACAGCGGATAAATTTGTGACCGCCAGTAGAAATATGATTACTACCCTCCTTCGAACCCACAGGCCTCCTTATAGCCTCTCGTAAACTGGTAAATCGCCAAACCGCGGTAAACGTTCTTTGTCTGTGTCATATTCCAAATACGCACTACAAAAGCTAACAAGTTATTCAACTTCTGGAGCTGAAGACAATATGGGAACTCAAGTATAAAACTGACTAAAAAAATTGATTTAATGAAAACGCTCCAAAAATAATTAATGCGTATCACTAATGAACCACCCATACATACGAGTATGTATCACTGAAAAATCTTATTGGAATATTATCGCGAATGTCTATAAAAATTAATAACCCAGATGACATCACATTGAAATTCAATACAATAATATTGTATTATTATTATTCAATTATTATTTGTTTTTGTGATGCGCTAGTAATTTCAATATTTATATTCAATATTATACATTGCTGTAGTTTGAGATTCAACTTGTAGATATTACAATGCTGTTGATGGTAGGTACAGTCTGTTCAAGCAAAGAAGATATTCTGGAAAGATTGGAAAATGGCTCTAGCCCGGTCAATATTGGATCAAGTATAATTTGGTCACAAATTATAGATGAGAATGTGTTCTACAATTTGAGACTAAAGTTTATGATTTTTTAACCAATATTGATCGAACTTGTGTCATTTTCCCATCTTGCCAGAATATCTTCTTTGCTTGGACAGACTATACCACCTCGAAGTATCTTAAACCATCATGTTGGTGTAGAAATACTTTGTTTTTCTCCAGATTAGTGATTTGGGAGATGTTTGAAATATATGCTCAATAAAATGCAATATTTCAGTAACTATATGGGTATAGGGGCCCAAGCTACTCAACATATACTCCACACACTCGTGCTATTCATTGGAATTCCTCAGCGTATAACTGCTTTACAACGAAAGACTGCACAACTGTGAAAAGCATGGAAATGTTGTGTGATGATGAAAATCAAAAGAAAATTCTATGAATCCCATTATACCTTTCCGCAGCATTCCACAATTTCACGTTCATAATAAGTTCTCTCCCCTATTTCACATACAGTATTTCAACCCCCTGCTCAAGTACTCTTTCTTCACATATACTTTTCTGCATGCGAACATACTCCTCAATTAAATCTTTTTGTTTTTTCTTCAAATTTTTGGTATTTCTCTCATTTCATACTTTTCACGTGAGGAAAATACTTGAATTCCACACGCTTTGCTCAAGAAAACCTTCACGTATTCTCGTCTACATGCTAACATACTCTTCAATTATTATATTTTACTGTTTTCCCTCCAGGATCTCGAATTTCTCAAATTTCATATTCCTTGAGTAAGGAAAGTACTTGAATTTCATCACTCTTCAACCACCCCGTACTGAATACCTTCGACTCTCCCACGTACAGAGAAGGATTTCTGAAGTTCAACATTACACACGTATGATGCTATTTTGAGATGCTACATTTCATATAGTCTGTAAAAGCAAAGGAAACATTCTGGCAAGATGGAAAAATGACTCCACCTTGGTCAATATTGGTTGAAAAATCATAAATTTGAACTCAAATTATAGGAATCAATCTGATCTACAGTTTGAGACCAAATTTATAATTTTTAAACCAATATTGATCAAGCTGGAGTCATTTTTCCATCTTGCCAGAATGTCTTCTTTGCTTGGACAAACTATACCTCGTTTGAATTCTCACAGCCTGGGGCTTCAATTTCCAGCTTCGAATGTGACGCTGGCTCGAAAAGGAAATCACGTTCAATTCATGATTGCACCAAAAGCCAAAAGTTCTTACAACATCACATGTACATCAATTTCCCACCTATGAGATCCACTTCCTTACTTACAGGTATGAGTTGCTATAAATACCAACCTAAATAACTGCTCTTTTCATCGTTCAATGAGAATGGAAAGTTTATCCTTATTAATCAAGTTTGTGATTCAGTATGAGAGAACCATAAATCACAAAGCCAAAATAATTACAGCTGAAGCAATAAAATAATCGTGACACACATAAATTCTCAAATAAAACATAATTTAAAAGATGAAATTTAAAACGTGCGAAAGATAAAAGACTCCAATCCTCAGGATTATGTCTAATTGCACAAAAAATATGATTCAATCCTCCTAGGTTTACAATCCCATCCAATCTACAAAGGAAACCCACTTTTCAAATATTTTGGAATATTTTAGAAGTTATTCACTCGAATAACTTTTGACAAAAGAAAATTTATTTGGGACTGATTTACTTCAACATTCTAATGAATCCCAACCCTAAAAAATCCACTTATTAACCAGCGAAATACTTGGCCCCGTCAGATCTGGAAGGAGCTCCAACATAATTTCATAGAATGTGGTTTCTATTTTGGGGAAACACAGTCATGTAAATCGCAAACAAAGATTTGCACTTCTGGTAATGTAATCTCTGAAAAACAAAAAATATTGTGGGTTTCATTTTAACCCACAAATTTGTATTGTAATTTCTCGAATAGATGAACAAACCATTAATTTCACGCATACTATATAATGTAATTCCTTGAATAAATAATGATAATGATGATGATAATTACAACTTTTCAACGAAAACATTCATAACAAGGTTCGCAAGTTTACTTTAAAAGCAATCGTTCTAGCATGTTACACTTGCAGTCCCTTTTACTCGCCAAGTCAAAGGGACAATTTAGGCCGAAAAGTGGAACAAAGTAATACAGGTGCTAGACAGTGTGGCTTATCAGCGGGGAGAGAACAGAAAGCCATCAACCAGTTAAGAGAAGAACGAATAAGCCGCAGTGGCACTAGCAGCGCAAAAGCGGACGACTGGGAATTACTTCCGCGAGTAGAAGAAGGCGATTCACGAAAATTGAAGTGAAATTAGGCGGCTCGCCTCACTGTGGAGCAGTGACAAAGTGGGACAACGAGGGAAAATGGGATGAGAAGATGATGTGGAGAGGTGTACAGTAAGAGAAAAACAGGTAGGATAGAAGAAAATGCGACCATGGTGGAACAAATGTTGTGTGGAGCAAGAGTAGAACTTTGAGTTTATAGGGAGAGAAAACTGGAGAATACTGTATTAAGTTCGAGTTAAGTTACTCTAGTTGATTGAGGGAAGAAATGAAGTAATGATAGATGGATATGAAAATAAAGTACTATATATTCATCTTCCACTTGGTAAATTGGGCCTTCATAAGTGCTTGGGCTAAAGTAAGGTACAAGTAAGACCTCTTCTTCTATTCAGCCCACCTAAGACCTGAACCATCATGGGAAATTGTGGTTATGTCGGCTGTGGAACCTTTTTGGAACTCACCACTAATAAGCCATACGCTAATGATGATTATAATAATAATACAACTAAGTCACAAAGAGACGAAGAGACGAAGTTACATAGGGGTGCTGTTTGAAGAAAGATGAGTAGAAAATGAGAGGAAATGATTCAGAGGAACGGGGGGAGAATGCGAGAAACAAGGAACCGGAAAAAGAGGAACGAAACTTGACAGGAAAAAGAAGGATAGCAAATAATAGAGTGTACAAAGTGAAAGAGTAGAAGGTGAGAGTACTAAACATACTGCAATACTTTGAAGGAAGAAATAATACTGAAGTAAATATATTAAAAACTGATACTTGGAAGGAAGAAGAGAAAATGGAAATAAAATGAAGAAAAATACAGAAAGAATATAAGGGATGAGGGGAAATGTAGGAAGAAGGAAAATTTGAGATTAAAGAGGAGAGGAGAACACGAGAAGAGTAAAGGAGAGAAAATTGGCAAGAGACCGCACTGCACTCTACGGGAGGATTTACAAAATTAAAGTTGACACCAAGACAAGGTTGAAGCGTCATCATCATCATCATCAGCATTATCATCATCATCAGCAGCAGCAGCAGCAGCAGTAGTAGCAGCAGTAGAGAGCAGATCATCGTCATCATAATAATCATCACAGCATTAGAAGCTGTGGTAGCGCTTTGTCGGTCAGTATTAATGATAAGGAGGTTGAAGGTCAAAGAGGGGATGGAAATCTCAATTGAATGTCCCTGAGTGAGGGAGGCTGGAAGAGATGAATGATCGCTTGGGACATATAAATGGGATGGAGATGTAGTATGTACTGACCAAGGACTACGGACAAGATACTTTTCATGACTACTGTATCTTCAGGAACATTTGATACAAAAATTAGAATGAACAAGTGCAATCTTTTTAGTCCTGGAATATTGGACAGGAAATTGTATTCTGTATCAACTGACTTTCGGATTACCGGAGAATCCAATAGAATCCAACAGTAATATCTAGTCATTTTATGTAGCTCAATAAATATCTTGCATTTGTTCATTCAGATAACCACGCGGTTGGAATCAATCTCTATTTCTCGTTATCAATGGAATTGAACCAATTGAGAAGAAGGGGTTTCTCTTACAATCATCCGTTGAATAGAACTTACGAACTTTACAGACTGGAAACTGACTTCTTTTGATGATTATTTAAATTTCTCAACTAATATGACGCAGTCATTCTCAAAGCACTTGAGAATTTATGGAGAATATCTATTTGTATTTGTTTACAACACTCTTATTATGGAAAAACACAATAGTTAAGAGAAAAATTTCCAAGTCACTGGAATACTTCACTCTTACCTGGTAGAAACAATACGGAGAGAACTATGTTTTGTATTCAAGATATTTCAAGTTACTCATTGCTAGCAAACAATTCGTCCAATGTAAAAGTAACGAAAATGAAGTCATCCCAGCCACGAAACTTCAGTGGCAGTTCAAAACAAAAATAATGATTTTCTCATCAGTGATCGACAAAGAGCTGCAGGGTAGAAATCAAAGATGAGAAGAGAAAACTGATGAATAACAAGAAGAAGGAGAGGAGAAAGTAAATAAAGAGGGAGAACACCGATGCACTAATGAGGTCGAAGAGGTGAATAAAAAGGAACAAAAATGAAGAGGGTTAGAATCTTTTCATTCGTCGCTACTCAAGCGTACTCAGTGGAATTTAAAGCAAGGTAACAGTGGCAAAAGAAGAGGGGTGAATTTGGTGGGGAGGGGGGGAGTTTGGTTGTTTCGATGCACTAAAGCTGTCTCCGAAGTATCAACACCCACCTAATAAGATATACATATACAATTAAGGAGGCCATAGTGCACAGAATTTGAAATTCGAATGCGAAGTGCTCGATTGAAGAGAAGAGATAGGGAGGGGAAAGGGCATGAAAAACGGTAGAGAAAGATGAAGAGATGAATTGGGAGGGAGGATGAGCAAAATAAGAGAGAGGGAATGATAACTTACAAGAGAGAGATAATTTCAGTGATACAAGAGAGTAGGCCAAGAAAGATGTAGATGGAGAGAGAGACTAAATAGGTAGGCATTTAGTTGAACAGTGAAAGGGAGAGAGACAAAAGATAGCAAAATAAGAGATAATACAAGAAAGTACAGAAAAAGTGTGATTGTAAGAGTTTGGAAAAATGTAAGAGAGGACTAGAACTAGATAGATAGATAAGATAAGAAAAATTATAGGTAGAGGATGAGTAGGGAGAGAGGGATAAGAATATAAGAGAGAAGGAGTGAGGATGGCAGGTTCAAGTGAAATGGAAGACACAACAAAGCGAGCAAGTAGAGACCGAAATTGGAAAGCCTTCTACACAAGATTCACGAGAAAAAGGTGAAATGCATGCGAGGGGAACCAGATACAGTGATAAAAGCATGAAGGGTGACTACTGGCTTTGATGTGCAAGCACTAAACGACGTAGGGCCGATTGAAATGCGTGAGGAGGGTGATCAGCTCCCCCCAAAAAGAGTCCCTTAACCCCCACCACCTACAAAAGTACCCCCTCACCTAAACCCTAGAGTTTCCCATACCTATTTTGAATCAGCCCTCATCGAAAAGGGGGGAACTTTTTGAACGAGTAAATCACCTTGCCACCCAGTGGTAAGGGGTCCCCCAATTCATTCAGTGGTTCTCTGCCGAGCACTCACACAGAAACACAGGTGTTTGAGCTAACCCGGGGCCACGTGTCCACCAACCACTATGCAAATAGCACGCAAATTCAGTCGCCCAAATTGGCCCCTCTTAGAAATCATTTACTCGACAGATGAGGTTGTCACGATTTATCACTTTATTTCGAAGTGACAGGTTACCGAATTGTTACTACGAGATTCGCAGCATTATTTATATAAGTTGATGTGAAGAGTCCTGAACAAGTGATTAAAAGTATCTGAGTCCCAGATTAAAATTATGTCCACACATGATTTTACAAATCACACAATTGAATCATATAAATTAATCATATCAAGTTCAATAACTACAAGTTGGTCACCTCTGCAAAAAGTACATGAATTTTTGTACGTTCCAATATTATGTAGCACTTCCCTTAGAGGTTCCAATATGATGTTTTTTTAACCTTCTGAATGTTTCTAAAATGTTATTTTATCTAGCCTTTTCAATTTAAAAAAACAATAGTGATAGCTATCAAAAATTAATTCTAATAATCAATACAACCCTGAGTCCCTATTTCTGTGGAAGCATAAATTTCACTACAAAAATAGTATGACAAACGCTATCTATCGGAGAGAAAGTAAGCTGGCACTGTTTACAGTGTTTAGTGCTCCATTCCCATTGGCTAGTTCTTCACCAATCGCGAGTGAGAGTGGGAGTGTAAGGTCTCGTCCAATCCCAGAGACTTGGTGGTTTCCGTCATTTTGTTTTCAGAGGCAGCCATAATTTTAGTGGGCTGCCTTTCGGCGCCTTTTGGTCTCATCAAGCTTATCTCAGTTCTACCCATAGAGTGACCATAAACAGAAAAAGCTGTAAGATTTTTCTCAACTCGTTGGATAGTATATACAGGATATCTTGAACAAGAAGGCTACAGCAATACGTTTTGAGAAAGGATGGATCATCTTTTTCAAATTCAATATTTTATTACCATGTAGATTGAGACATGAAATCTCTATCCCGAGCCAATCAAAAAATACAATATACTTTCTAGATTAATTGATGAGAATATAGATGAATATAAAACTAGATAAATTCTGTATTTCTTACCACTTTTTCAAAACTATTTTGAACATTTCAGACCAGAAAGGACGTCTAAAGAATAGGATTATCGAGCTAGACAGCGGCAAAAAAAGGAAGATATACAGAACAACATACAAAAACATCCCCAAATATTATGAAACTCACTTGATCTCCGATTTACACAGTGGTCTCACACTGACAGACGGCTAAGACCGTTTTTGTCGGATGTTTACGTCGGCACAAAAACAGAATTTTGATCTCACCCAAGTTCTCTGATCGCCGCTTCCACATGCAGCCCCAAGGTTTGTAAATCTATCCAAAAACCGTGCGTAAGCCCCGTTTCCACATTCACAGCCAGCTTTAGTTCCCCACTGCAGCGATCAAGAGATTGCCACTCAAGTTCTCCATGTTTTTTGTTGAATTGTAACTGCTCCAAAACTTGGAATGATTATTACCCAATATTTTTCGAAACTAGTAATTGAAGTTACCATTTGTCGGTTTCATTTTATACTGTATAATTTTCAACAACTACGAAGACCTCATATAATTTGACAAATATAGCCGAGTTATAGAAACTGGCGGCTCGTGCCCAAAAAACAGGTGAAGTGCTGTATAGTAAAAGATACGGCCAGCGATAACTTATAACTTATAACTCATATTGGTTTGAAAAAATACATTGAAAAATTCAAGTTATAACTCATACTGTTTGAAAAATACATTGAGATATTCAAGTTGAAACTCATATTGTTAAAAAAATACATGGAGACATGACAGAATATGGATTGTTATTCATTGAAGAATATTACGTCGAATAAGATGTTAGTCTCAGTTACATATATCTCATATCAAATCTCGTCTACCGATCATAAAATGTCGTATCAAAAGATCGACAGATATGAGAGTGGAAGGTATTAGTAAACCTTACATTTTTCTGACATGAAACAACATGAAGATGTAGCAAAGAACGAAGCTGTTTCTCGGATGAGGATGAATGGTAGTGAAGAGGGGGGAAATATGAAAACACTGTACATGAAAAGAAGAGATAAGATGTGGAGGATGATAGAGACGATGATGTCAAAGAGTCCGGGCAATAGAACGAAAATACGAAATAGATGGAAGTGGAAAGAACCATCATTGGCATCTTACGTTACAGCTTATATATCAGCAGAGAAAATCCAGGTCGCAAATCCCCTTGGGCCAGCCTCTGGCAAGTACTGCTCGTTTCAAAATAACAAATCACACTCTCGTTTCACCTTCTCCTCTTCCTCCTTTCCTCCTCATTCTACCCACCTCCTCCTCTTTTTTCTAGTCAGCACCAGTTCGTTCGACAGCTCTTAATAATCCAAGTACGTGATGAACAAAAGACAATGCCAACCCGAAAAAATGTTGACTGGGTAGAAAACCAACTACGGAAAATTGATTTCCACCTCTGTAGAAACGTCATCACCACATTTTTATTGGCTACGAGCATTCGAAATTATTATTCATTTCATTAGGAACAAACAAGCTTTATAAATTGGAACTCTTTGTTACTCTCAACTCTTAACTTTGTCATTGTAACTCTTAACTGAATGTCACTCTACAATCTCAATAAAGCCAATGAAAAATTATTGTCAGAATTGTCTCAAAGTTGGCGATCAGATTCCATTATCTTTCTGAGCATATAAAATCTTTCAGAGTTGGATGTGTGTAGCTCTAAGAGCTAATATAAGGATAATACTGTGAATATGTACACGACTCTGTTTTCTGGAGTTTCAGGAGCATTAGGGTTTTATTTTATGGCAATGGTTTTATTTTAGAAGGTTGAAATATTATTGTTGGGGATAGAAGACAACTTCCAACAAGCCTAAAAGGCCTGCTACATTGAAAGGCGAACTACATTGTTAAAACCCTGGAAGATGAAAATTTTAAACGTTGCAAATGTTAGCATTGTTCAAAAGTGTTTACCATAAAAAGAATGATCGGTTTTTTAGGCTTTGGATTCAATAGGAACCGATGATTTGAAATTGTTATAAAAGATGGATTGTTAGGTACAATCATTGGGGAGCTAAAATAATTCCCCTTCGACAAATTTAACCATTACACTGTATATGTACTCTTTGAGATTGGACTTAATAATGAATTATCATCAGATTAATTAAGAGAGACTATATAGGACGTTTTTTAATATTTAGAATAACGCTCTCCCGTAATTCCATCCCAAACTAAGTAACAATTCATCAGCTCAAACTATTATATCATGGAGGAAAATAATCATTATTCTGGTAATATCCATTAGATGATGAAGCAATTTCAGATCCAACTTTATAGGTCTATTCGTGCAGAATGTAGAACAATAATACCTCTGACTGTTCTCCTGCAACATAGATATCCTAGAGTACATATTATCTAAACCTTTCTGACAGTGGAACTGACAGCAAAGCACTGGAGACTCAAAAGCCTTCCTAATAACCATCTCTAGCATGCCAACTAAATGGCCTGTTATGAATATTGCAGTTAACCATTCCTATTTTGGATATGAAACACTTTGGCCAAATGCTCTCTGATGGAACGTGGCTGCTCTAACATTAGCTGAAACATGAGTGGCTTCTGCATATATTATGATTAATTTTAGTTTTCGTTTGAGGCATCGTTCATCTCACAACAGAGTCGCATTGTCTGTCTATCCTGAATTTATAACATGCGCTATCCTTATTACAAGGCTTTTCAGGAATGTGACCTTATAAATTATATTATTTCATTTTCAATATCTAATTATAATCACAAATATAATTATAAATACAGTAATCAAAATAGGTATTACCGCAGCAAGATACCAGTTTTCAGAAAAACGTAAAAAATAATGAATTTACAAATGAACACACTCAAGGTTTAGATTTTACAATCAACAATAATAGGAACCGAAAAATACTTGGCGAATTATGAGAAGTAATAACGTTACGAACATTGTTGGTCAATTTCTCCATACAGAAAGTAATCGATCAAGTTGAAGAAATACAACCAAAACGGGAGAGAGAGAATTATAAAAATGTAAGATGTTCAATACCGGTACGTCTTCAGATTAATACCCATAGTTCACTTTATTTTTCTATTCTCTTTCATTAATGAATAAGCCACAAATTTTTTCTTTGATAACAATCGACTGAATAGCTGAAGAAAATTTATAATTACAACGAACATTTTATAATTAGTTGATGAGTTTGATTCCATCATAGAGCATATGCTATTGGAAGTATGATGTCTGAAGATAAATCAAAGATGAATTAATAGCAGTAGATCGTAGGAATTTGTCTAGAGCTTATGGTTGATTGTAGTATGGCTCTATTGTGAAACAGCCTCATGACTCAGAATCATGAAAATCGAAATTATCTAGCTCAAAGTGATTAACTGCATGGAGTTGAAATATTTTGTAGGAATACTCTATACACTTGAAGGTAAAAGGAGTTGGAAAATTACTAAATTTATATTCAGTCTATGAGTAGTTTCATACAACTTAGTAGTGAGATATAGTTAGATAGATAGGCAGTGAGCAACATCTCAACCTTAGCGAGGAGCGTGCATCTGCTAGTATAGACCGCACTGAGCATTTACTATTAAACCGCAATGGTGGTTATCTCCATGCAAGCCACATACACACGGCCCAATGCTTCAATTAGCAATCCGTCCTCTAGCCTTGCATCTCATTAGACCTGGATTAGAGCAACCCCACACTCTATGCATTATGCATCATCGTCCTTCAAAATTGCTCATGGAAAACAGCAAGGACTTTGGCTCAAAGTTTGGAGTGGACATAGTGGATAGAACTAATATCATGAATTGATAAATTTTTGTAACATACTCTTCAACAGAACATCGTACAAATTCATTATGCCTTGGTGTTCAGGAGTAAAAACGATGGTTTGTATATTCGGCCCACTTGCTACGTGGAAAATGGCAGATAGAATAATAATGCAAGCATACGAGTGAATATAGTAGAGAATAGGCAAATACATTATCTTTTCTTGATAATATAATATAGAATATTGAAAAATTCCTTAAACAGAAATTTTTAAATGTTTTAAATTCGTTCCGAAATTTGAGATGAATAGAATGTCAGAGAATTTGCATTTCTACGATGACAATGAGGAAGCCATCATTATTACAAATTGGAAAAATTAGAAAAATATGAGTTTGTCCTACTAATACTTACATTAGGGTGATTTGTGAGAGTAGTGATCCAATTAGACTCTTACCTAAAAAAGGGAAAACACCTCATTAGAAAACGATTTCAGATAAAATGATCAAGTGAATAAAAACAGTAGATTAACTTTTGAAGAATTTATAATAGAAAATATTTTGACCAACAAAACTAAAAAGGAGATCTCTCAGCATAACATCAATATTACTTTGACAAGTGATCAACATATTGTATTGTATTAGAAATGACAAGCGACTTATAGTGATTGCAGCTCAATTTAAAACAGAGCATCGCAATATTATCAAACTCGGTTGTAATTAGCTATATTTAATATTTACCCTAATTCATGACGTATTCAATAACACAACTATTTTTCTTCAATTAATTCGAATTGATTGGCGAATAATATTGAAAATCAAATAAATTAGTACACCATCAGCAATACACTATTGAGAACAAGGCCACATATCATTAACAATTCCACAGAGTTTAACAGCTGGTAACTCCAACAATAGCTGTTAACCAAGTGAAACAATAAGCCGCTGAACATGACAGAAACAGAATTGCCAGCAATGACAATGTTGTCTTGTAATATCTCGTAATTATACACCTTCAAAACACTAGAATTATTATCAGTCTGTTCTGTTGCACTGTCTCAGAGGAAGCATTTCTCTTCTCTGTGTCAAAGCAGCGACGCCGACGACATTGGTCTTGACAGCTTCTAGACTCTCGACACTGATTGGCTACGCTTTTAGCATACTAAATAATGATTATCATCAACATCAGTCTTCTTCGTAATCATCAACAGAGTCATCGTGATAATTTTGTTCTAGTTATTGAAGGTGTTCTCTTCAATGAGAAATTATTAATTGTATTAATATCTTTCTCATTCTCTATGTGGTTTCCTGCTTCCTTTTTTGATAATCTTCCACTTTTTATTTCCCCATTCCTTATTCAAAACATTTTCTCATCTTCAACTACATAGTTTACTACATCTTCCTTTTCAACTACCAATGTTTATTCTCTCCTCTTCTCTCACTCTCCTCTCCAGCTCTTCTCTCTCTTTTTTCACTTATTCCACTCCTTCGGGGTTATTTCCACCCACAGTTCTACTTCTATATAATTCACTTCCTTACATTCTTCTCAGGGCCGTCGCGTGGGCGAGGCGACCGAGGCAATCGCCTTGGGCGCCGCGGCCTGGGGGGCGCCTCGGCGTCGTAAATTTTTTCCAATTTTAGATTTGAGCAACTTTTAATAGTGAATGATTTCCAATAATTTGGTGAATTTCCTAAATAATATTAATATACAAATTACACTCTGAACTATTTTAGATGAGTAATATATAAACTTTTCACTGCTTATTGCCTGACGCCTGCGTGCAAGGTGCAATGAACGTAAGTTGATTGTGCGGTGTGCATTGTGTTGTGTTTTGACTGTCAGAAAGTGCTTGGCGACTCTCATTATATAACTATTTATCTGCATAGTCAGAAGATCGATGTAGAATAATAAAGTACAGATTACTATAGCGTTTGCTGTCTATAGAAATTTATTTGAAAACAGGAGCGTGTAAGGTTTGCTGATCTCACGGTTTTCAAGCAGAGGCATCAAAAAAGCATAGGAATTATTATGGTAACTGAATCGTAAACAATGAATTTTTCTATACTTCTATAGAACTGTTATGATTGGAAACTTGGAAAATTTAACCGTCTTAACAGGAAAAACTGAGTCATAAGAAAAACCTATGCATAAGAATCTGTTCAAAATTCTCACTAAACTGATAAATTTAATTCTTGTATAAAAAATAGTAACAACTTAAAAAACTATTTGCTAGCCGTAAAATGGGTCTGTTAATTGGCGAAAAAAGTTAATTTCGTGGTGGACATTGAAATGCGGTGATACTCGTGGGGGGGGGGTCGTCGCAGATGCTCTTGCCTCGGGGCGCTACAAACCACGCGACGGCCCTGATTCCTCTTCCCGGTTTCTTTTCTATTAGTTACCTTTCTTACCTTCCGTTACATTTTCCCACATCTATGGATCTATGTCCGTTTTCTTCCTATTAAATTCATCCCCTTTCTTCATTCATAACCCAAATCTATTTTGTTCCGTCACCTCTTTCTTCTACGTATCTACATCTTCTTTCCCTTTTCTCCTTATTCAACGTATCAATCTCCTTCCTCTACTAGTTGAACTTTCAACAGACACATTTCCTCAAATTCTTCTCTGCTTCCATCACTGTTTCTTCTGTTTCTCTTCCAAATACTTGAAAGAAGAAAGTCCTTCAATTTCTTCTTTAATTATTTCACTTCCTTGTACTTGACTTTACAAGAGATACCAATTTTTTGTAATTTTTATAGGCATACTCTTCTACGAGTACATGATCAATTTCTGAATTATCATTCTTTACTATTAATTCCTCTGCTTTTTCCAACTTATTTCCCATATTCACTATTGCAATGGGGAATTCCTCTTCTTTTTTGCTTCTTTTGAGTTCCATTTTTTTCTTATCCTTCTACAGTTCCATTCATAACTTATTAATAATCATAAAATTAACAATAACGTTCTAATTCATAAGGATATCAATCAATCGAACACTAATTTTTTCAAAAAATCACAAACTTGTGCCGCTGAACCTGAGACTATTAATGATTGTATCTATAGCATAATAATAAAAATCATCATCACCATCTTCACTAACCCTTATTATCACCAAAATCGATGTCTCATTACCGCACAGCAATTAAGAACGGATTCACTAAGCTGATGGAGCAAACCGATTCAATGAAACCTGAGGTGATTCCCCCTCACAACTATAGTCTGTCCAAGCGAAGAAGACATTCTGGCAAGATGGGAAAATGACTCAAGCTCAGTCGATATTGTTTCAAAAATTACAAATTTGTTCTTAAATTGAAGAATACATCCTGCTCTAAATTTTGGGACCAAGTTTATAATATTAGAACGAATATTGACCGTGCTGGAGTCATTTTCCCATCATGCCAGAATGTCTTCTTTGCTTTGACAGACTATATCCAAGTTCTGCCTGCATCTGGTTCAATCCAGCGAAAACCAATTGAATAGTATTATTTGCCAATCGAAGTGGATGGAGACCTCATCACTCGTGTGAGTGTGAGATGCCTCCATGAGGGTGAGCCATTGAATTCACTCACTATCAACAGGATGCTATTCAGCACGAGCAACTGGGTCATACCCGTCTTCTCGACATATCTGATTAGAATTCCTATCAACTAAGAGTACCTCATCACCTGCATCTCAGATTTCCTTCAGCGAACAGGTGCCTGGGACCTCAATAGAAATCAATTCACGAATAGCTTCAAATAAGTTGACAAGTATTTCATTATTTTGTTCCTATAATACAAGTTTTAATATAGAAATCGGTATTGGATATCAAATACTTGATGATTATTTCCTTGAATATGATTAATAAATGAGAATAAAAAAAGAATAATTAATAACTTATTCAGAGAAAAGTGATAATTGTGTTTTGAATCACTAAGAAGGTGAACCTTTTTAATTTGATTTCGAAAAGCAAACTATGTCAGAAAAGTTGATGGTAATGAATGGCCTAGAATGGCAGATCAATAAGTATTTTTTCTGTTTCTATAATTCAAGTAAATAATTATGTAGAAATCGGTATTGCATTAAATACTTAAAATTATTAAATATTAATAATAAAATCGGTATTTATAATAAATACTCGATAATTAAATTCTTGAGGATGATTAATAAATAAGAATATGAAAAAAATTATTCATATTTTATTTATTGGAAGAAGAATGAAAATAGTGTAAATATCCAGTAAAAATGAGATTTTCTTCTAATTTTTCTCGAAGAAACAAACCCTCTCAGAAAATACTCTAATAATGGCTTGCGAAAAACATTTTTTAATGGAACATGAAATAACGCCTTATATTCCTGGGATATGTTGATTTAATAATTCATTCATGATTCTCTCATCATCCCTATCATTGTTTGTTTGTCAATGACTCAACAGCACATGAAGGACTGCACTATACAGTCCGTCCAAGCAAAAACGACACCCCGGCAAGACGGGAAAATGATTCCAGTCCGAGCAATACCTGCTCAAAAGCCATATATACTCAAAAGTAATATAAAAGCCATATAAAAGCAATAATATTATTGTCTCAATTTGAGTGTTTCCACAATCCGATACAGAATTCACAGTCCCCGAACCAACACTGACCGAGCCGAAGCCACCCCCCACCCCACCAGATTGCCCTCCTCGCCCGGACAGACCATACAGCAGGTATCAACAACCAGGATAGAGGTAACGTGTGGTTAGCACATTGATTCTCTCAAACATAAGCCAGTTCCGTAACCAAGTGACGGCGCAGAACACCTCTGAATAACATCCAGTCAGTTTGACTGTAATGCCTACAACAATAACACTATTCCTCAAGAGACGGGAAACGAATGACTGCTGTCCTCACTAACAAAAAGCCAATCTCCCAAAGGAATCCCTCTCATTACCCACGCAAAATCCTCAGAGATCATATGAGCTTTAACCTCATACGAAACAAAACAAACAAATAAACAGACTGCTGATGGACTTTTTATATCTTACCGACAATTGTATTATTGACAATCCATCTTTTATGAATGAAAAAGTCTCAACTTTCATTTAAATTCTTTTTCGGCCAAATTCACACACTTTGGTCAAACTTATTAATGGAGCATAACATGAATTCACCTTGAATATCACACGCTACCTCAACATAATTCAACTCGATCAACTTCAAATATCACCCACAACATGTTTCTCAACTCAAACCCAGCTCTGAAGCTCGTCTTTCCAATTACTCAGAGAGCGTACAGGTAATGTATAGCATGATAGCATCTATTGGCTTTTCAACTGTTAGCCTACAGTGCTGGGTTGTCACAGAATGACAACTATGACTTGTGTAACTGGAAACCGCAGTCAAGCAAGGCCTCAATACGGTGCGGAGTCAATCGAGGACTCACTACAAACAGTCTCGAGTCCTTGACTCCTAGTCAACTCTTGACTCTCTGACTTCTAGTCCACTCTTCACTTACAACTTCTTGCCAAGTCTTTGACAACTACAATAATATAGTAGACCTTTTCAACTCTTTGGAATTTTCTTATTGAATTTCAAGATATAGACATCACAACTCAAGACTACATTCTTTAGACTCTCTTGACTCCTACTCCTAGAACTTCTCATCTTGTAAATCCCCATTTTTTCATTCTATCGTCTTCTTGTTCCCTTTTAATTATATCCTTGTCAACACAATATGTTGAATATCTATATTTCAAGGACTCATTTCCAATTCTACACTTGATTTTCTAGAATCTTTTATACTAGAAGACTATAATAGAAGAGTATCTTCATGGGAGAATTTTCTCTTATTTAGCTGAATAGTCAACTCTCTAGCCTTTTTTTCACGTATTTTCAATTAATTCTGTGAATTTTTCGGCAATTCTTTCATCGAAACTCTTTATGTGTCAATAATATTTTGACACATAACCTGTCCAAACCCCTAACTCTTTCTGTTTCTCCCGCTTTTTTGACAACTTCCCCTTTACTACTGCCTTAAATAATTCAAGTTCGCATCGCATTTGAATCGATATTCTGATTTGTGATGGAAACAATCCCGACCCGATTGACTCTGCCAAGTAAATGAAGTTGATTACACCTTGACTCCGAGACAGAACTAACCGATTCGAGTCACCCAACAACTGTTGAATGCCGTTCTCTGCATACGGTCACTCCCAAATCCCAAGGGACTGTCAACCCTACTGCACAGAGCACAGAGAGGTCGCTGCAGTACAAACAACCAGAACCGTGGAAATACAAGGAGAGGGGAGAAGTACAGAGTGGGTAACCAGGTATAGTCTGTTCAAGCACGGAAGACATTCTGGCAAGATGGGGAAATGACTGCAGCTCGGTCAAATAGGTTCAAGAATTGAGAATTTGTTCTCAAATTGTAAATCAGAGAGTTTACTAAAACTAAATCTTTTATTTTTTAACCAATATTGACCGAGCTACAGTAATTTTCACATCTTGCCAGATTGTCTTCTTTGCTTGGACAGACTATATAGGCTAAAGGATTTCTGAGGGGGTAAGTAGGGATACAATTGGTGTAGGGAGGAACACAGGAGGATAAGTGAGTGTGCAATGGATTCGGAGAGGGATAGGGACGGGTAATTCGGATCTGGGGTGTGGGGGGTAAAGTAAGATAGGGAATACTGAATTCCTCAGTTAATTTTACATAGGAATTGATTACTTTAGAACCTCACTAAAGCCTCTAAAAAATTAGAAAAATTGATATATTTTGAAAAATCTCAATTTTCCGCCATTGTTATATCGGTAACAAAGCGTTTTTGGGGGATGGTTCCATGGAACTTTTTTGTCTACTTGGTGTGAGGAATCAGCCTGAGAAGTATTGCACGTTCCTCCTGAAACACCCTGTATATATTTTAAAGTAATATATTTGATTTCACATAACATGAACTGAGGAATCATGACTATGAAGTTGAATTTGAAAACTGTAATAATATTATATGGAACGGCAAACATTCAACATTACAAACTTTCGTTCTTGGAGAAGGATATAATTATATGTTTGTTCTAAAGTGTCGCATCAACACTATCACATTGTAATAAATGGAGTTGAGAGAGAAAAATGGAGCTTAAATTGAGAATACGGTAAAAATATAGAACATTTTGAAATTAATAAATAATTGGAGGGGGAGAAAAGAAAAAAAGGATCAAGTTGTAAATACACGTGGACAGAAGAAGAAATTTGAAGAGAGGAAGAGGAAATGAGAAAAATACGGGAGAAAACTAGGATTGAGGGAAAATGGAAAAAATAAAGAGAGAACTAAGCAAAATGTGAGAAGGTAACAAAAAATAAGAGATTGAAAGATTGATGGTATGGATCGGAGAAAGCATTCGAATAGAGTTAGGAGAAAGAAAGATAGGCCTAGAGTGGGAAAGCGACAGTGATAGAATGAATCAGAGTGTGAGAGAGTAAGCGAAAGTGAGAAAGTAGTTGGCAGTCATTCTGTTGACAATCGGGCTGACAGGTCGGCAGCAAAATAAACAATTTTCTGTCAAACCAACTGGACATCCCGTATCCTGGACAGCTTCATTATTGCGAATCGATCGTTTATGCTTCACGTTATTCACGGCTGAATGATGATGGAGTTATGCTAGGGCCACTGGCGGCTCGTGCCCAACGAAACAGGTGAAGTGCTGCACAGTAAAGGATACGGGCACTTCACCCGTATCACCCGTAGCCGCCAGTGACTAGGGCAAAAAACTGGTATTCTCAGAAAAGAATTATTTAGGTTTTGCACTCTGATTACCAAGTGATTAGAAGAAGAAGAATTCAATCTTCCAGTGGTTATTATTTTTTTACCCTATTCGGATTGTGTTCTGCAAATTTCTTTCAAGTGAATTCACTTTTTTTCTTTAAAAAATCCAGTAGAAAGGAATTCAAGCAGGTTGTGGAGAATTATGAAACTTGAAAGTCAAGATTTCCTATTTGTAGAATGATGTATTCATCCACTTCTATCCTATTATTTTATTGGTTCCCAAATTATAATAGCTACTTCACGATTATCAACGAGCTAAATACAAAGAAGAAGAACTGGGTATTCCAGTTGGTTATCTATAATGAATTCCTCCACATCCAAATAATAAAATACTAAACAATCTATATAGAATAGACTTCAAATGATAATAAACCATCTACAAGGAGAATAATGCGTTTAACATCACAATAATCCCAGTCAGCTACCTAATGATGATAATATTTCAGATGTATTTCTACTCGTGAAACGGAATTCATCTTTCGAAATTGAAAACACTGAACATCGCTCAAGAATAAACTTCAACATAAATCAACCATCACAATATCTTGAGCTTTCAGATTTCAGTCTCGCTCATCTCCATCATTGTCTTGTTCATTCTTTTCAGTGAGACCTCTTCTCCCCCTCCCCGCCACTTCACGCTCATAGCGAAGTAATTGCTTTCCACTTGAATCGAATGAGAGCGAATTACCCGGCGACGAGAATATGACTCCAAAGCTATGACAGACAAATCAAATTACCTTTCGACATCGTCGTCTGTTCCGCTCCGCTCTGCACTCAGCAGACAAGCAAGCACCAGTCAAGAGTTGAGACGAGTTTCAAATTAAAATTTTCGGCAATAGATTTTCTCTTCACTCGTCTACATTGACGGAGCTACTGAGAGCGCGCGCTCACAGAAATAAGTGTGAATAAAAGCTGAGAATCCCGAGAACAATAAAAGAGTAGGAGAAGGAATGAAGAGAAGGTGGGAAGAGAAGGAAGGAAGAGGAGGAAAAAAGAGAAGAGAAATCAAGAATGAAGAGAAGGAAGGAAGAAAAGGATGAAAGAGAAGGAAGGAGAAAAAGGTGGGAAGAGAGAAGGAAGAAAGAGAAGAGAAATCAATAATGAAGAGAAGGAAGAAAGAAAGGGCTAAAAGAGATGAAGGAAGGAAGAGAGGGAAGAAAGAGAAGAGAAATCAGGAATGAAGAGAAGGAAGGAGAAGGAGGAAGGAAGAGATGAGAAGAAAGGAAGTTAAGATAGGAAGAGAAGGAAAGAAGGAAGGAAGAGAAGAAAAGGAATGAAGAGAAGAAAGGAAGAGAAGGGAGGAAGAAAATGAAGAAAGAAAAAAAGGGAGAGAAGGAAGGAAAAGGAGTAGAAAAGATTAGAAAGGAAGATAAGGGGAGATATTATTGTAACATATAAGTTGTAACATATTGGTTGTAAGGGAACACATCTTGAAAAAGTTTTAAATAATACAAGAAAGAGAGAGGAACAGGACGAAATAAAGGAATCAGATGGCATGGTTCAACAAGCACTTATTATCAAATCGGTTTCAAACTTTGGATTTGAATAAAATTCATACGGGAAGAATAATACTCAAACCAAGTAACAGAATGTGCAGGAAGACAGGAAGCTACGACAGAACTACAAGGAGAAGAAACACAAAAATCTGACGAAATGTCGGAAACAACTGCAGAGGTGACAGAGGAACAAACATAGAAGTTAGAAAGAGGAATGATTTATATTGATAGAATAAGAGGGAGCAAGACAAATAGATGAAACTAGAGAGGGTAAGCTACACACGTCAGCTGACACAAAAGAGGTGAAAGGGGAAGAAACATAGGAACAAGGAGAGGAAGGATTCATTGTGAGAATGAGAGTAAGTGAAACATTAAGATAGCTAAGATGAAAACTGAAGAGGGATCAGACACAGGCATCTCACGTCGGGGCCAGCAGCAGAATCTGATAATCTGTTCATTTCTGAGACCAAGTCGCTCGTCTACGTCCTTTTAAATAATAGCTTAACTCGATTACGTCGTTGATTTCTCGAGAGATAGTCTCACACAGTTGTAATTTATACGTATGCAAATTAAGCGGAGAAAAGTCACCAACGCGCTTATACCAAGAACTCTTCTTCCAAGAGCAATCTACAATTTCCATCTCAAACTTCAGACCTTCTATTCCTTCATTGGCTGACAGCTGATTGAAATTAAAACCAGCTCTGCTTGATTCTATCTCAATAAGAATCTTCGCGCAATTGAATCATATCCTATTTTTCACTCAACTAACTTCCAACACTGTCAAAGAGATGTTCACTGAGGAATAAATTGGAATGGAGAGCTAGAATTGAACAGTTTTGTGAAAGATTATAATTAAAAAACTCACTCTCCTGTTTGGAGCATTCTATTCGTGAGACTAGCAATATTAACAGAAAAACTAAAACATGAAACTACAACCAACTTAATACCTATATTTATTCAATGGAAATAATGTAACAAAATCTCAAACAAGCTATGCCAAATGTGTCTTGATTGCTACATGCTGCATTGATTTAACTTGGATTTAACTTTCAAATAGCTTACTAGGTATAGGAAGATATGGTAACCAAATCTACATGTAAAAATTCTGATTTATTCTACATCGTAATCTACCTATATCACATCAAATAGTAATTTTGAGGTATAATATGAAATCCATGTTTTAGAATTTCTCAATTAACTAGTTCAGTAGTTGTGGAGGTGATATTCTAGTAGTTATCCATATTAAATGAGAAAACAAAATATTTATGAAAGAAAAAAAATCGTCAAGGTTTGACAATATCTTGCCTTTTCAATCAATAGGTCAACTAAACAGCTACTCATTCATTATTGAACAAAAAAAATCAAACAAAAATAGTCAAATCATGACTACACTTACTACTGTCTTCTTGGTAAGGAATTTGTCTAGTGAGTGGACTTTCACTAATATTCTAGAGGAGAATAAGCCTAGTTACGTTTGTGATTGAAGGGTTTTTCAACTCTTTCAATCAATTTTTACATTATATCCAAATAATTAAATCAAACTATCTACTCCGATATCTTTGCAACCAGACGATACGTTGGACCATGACAAGATTCTTATTAGTCTTATTAGTTATCAACTAGAAGATGATTCCAGAATAAGTGAACAATGTCCGCAAAGACTTTCCACCAAGCAATATCGATTCAGCGATATCATAATCTTCACCGACAGAGCGGTGCTTCCCGGCACTTCCGCATTTTCCCCTCATATCGGGAATTTCCCGTGGGAAATGGGATGAGCGCGCGGGATACCTGTTGAAAAGTCCTCCTTTCCCCCTCCATCAATTTTACCTCACCCCTCCCAAGCAACCGCACGACACCAGTCTATCTTTTTTTATTGTGGAATTAAGGAGGTGATAGAAATGAAATCCTAGGGGAGACTGGGCTTGTAATAAGAATTCTTGCTTAAAAGAACAGAAAGTAGAGAATTGGTATATTGTATATTGGAAAATCCAAGGAGTTTTGTGAAGTTCGAATTTGGAATTAACAATTTTCAATTGGATCCAAAATTGAGTTTAGTATATTCACTTAACCACATAAGTCGTGGTATCCAGTTATCTATTAAGATAAATATTGTTTCTGAAATTTTTCTATATTTTTCAGTATTTTTTTGCTAGTAGTACATTAGAAAAAAATAGCAGCTAATTCGAAAAAACTACAACTTGGTTAAAAGAATACTCACATTGCTATTGTGAGCAAAGTAGAAGAGTTAAGATTCTCGAAAAAAATGAAAATCAATTATGATTCAGTTGATTAACATTTCCATTTCTTCATTCATTGTTTCAATTTTTCTCATTGTTTATTATTAATTCACTAATGTTTCAAAACCTTTGAGAGTTTGCAGAAATGAATAAATAGTTCATTATAAATTAATAAAGAATTTTACTCGAGAGTTTGAAATGTTGGATAATTGGACTATTCAAAATCGGTACTACTGTAAAAAAACTAATAAACATTTATGATCAATAATAATCTATGATCATCAAGTGATATACCTTGAAATTCTAGATAAATGAATAAAGCTAGAAATCTAATCACTGTTTTATGGAGCGAGTTCAAATGAGAAAAGGAATACAGATTTAAGGCTCCTGAAAGAGAGAAATAAAATACCGGAAGAAAACCAAGATCGACCACCTTTGTTGAAAGGCCACCAAAACTGAAAAAGACTAATTAAGAGGAAGGCTTACAAGATGATCAAAGACCAAGCTACTTGGGAGAAGGATAGAATAAAAGGTAGCGGTAGCCATTTCGTTTGCAAAGCCACATTACTGCTACTTTTTCACAAAGGTCTCAAGCCAGAAGAGACGAACATTAATCGTGTAGGTAGCCGTAGTTCATTATTGCGCAAAGAAGTTTTCTCTGAAATAAAATTTCTCCCTTTTATTCTCATTGGATACAAAATCAAGTTGCGAAATAGAACAACTGGACAACAAAGTATAAAGTCCGAGCAGGGAAAAAATATTTCCTAAAAGTGATACATGAAAAACTTTCCTGAGAAATGATTTTTTCACATTTTTTAGAGATAGAATTTCTTATTACCCAACTATCCTTCTTTTATTTTCACCCCTTCCCTCCAGGCTACCTTATTAGGCTCCAGGCTCCCTCCAGGCTCTCGCGCATTAGACAAGAGTAATCTACTCATGCTTTTTCTACAAGTTACTGTTTTCAGGCATCACAATATTTATGGAGGAATAAATTATGTTGAAAGATCAAAGCGAATAATATACCATGATTCAATTTTGTACAGATATAATCTGAAAATAAAGAACTATTAATTTCGAGTGAAGACTGTGGAGTATTTATCAACATTGACGTCCAATTAAGATTCATTTGAAGACAGTTTTACATGAGAGATTCAGATTCAGATTCATTTACTTTATTTATGTAAATTACAAAAATACATCGGCTCAAATCCTACATTATGTAAATTAAAAATGATACTAATTATATCGCTCGCTTTAATAACTAAGTACAGACTATCAAATACTATATGAGAACTTACGAGAATGATTCGAGTGTAGGATTTAATAATTATATTTATGCAACGGTTGTATAATGGGAGCCTTTATAGCATGAGATGAGATGTAAGTTAGAGCCATGAGCGAAGCGAGCGCTCTAAATATCTCACGAATGCTATAAAGGCCTGATACAACCGTTGCATACACTATTTTATCTACGACCACCAGTGTAGTTATCAGTATCAGACCAGTATCAAGCTATAGACCACCAGTATCAAGCTATCTGTAAGTGTATGCTATTATAAAAATCAACATACCGTCGTTTATTTAACTTCTTTGTCTTCATCCTACTTGAACTGTTATGATTATCAACTTATTACTTGTTAAATATGTTAAAAATAATATATCAGTCAGAACCACAAAACGCTTTGACAAGCAACAAAATCGTGAGTGTTGTTGTAAAAGTGAAAGTTATTAACATATTCACTAACAAAGTTATAAGTATATTAAACTATTTAAACTTTGGACTATTCAAATTAGTTAAATATTCAAATATGTAAATTGAAATATTGACGAAAAAATGCTGGTAGGCTACTCAATCCCAATCGCAGTTTTGATTTTGAGGTTAGTTGAACACTGTTTACTTTTTATCACCTGATTTTGAAACGAAACAAGGAATGTATCATGAAGTGGAATTTGGACTGTATCGAAAAGTTCCTCCTGTATCGAAAAACGTTCATTACGACACGGTTCTTAGATTCCATTTTGAAATGGTAGTCATTTCGATTTCAATTGTAAAACTGAAATAGGAATTTTTCAATACGCCCGTAGATAAACTATACTATAACGGTACTATAACGGATGATGTAATTACATAAAAAGGTGGAGTTTGGACATATAATTGTCAATTCTTGGAGAGGAATGCTCAAGAACATACCTCCCATTAACACTCAACCATGGGCTTATGTTTTCTTAATAAATTCGAATAAGAATTGATAATTAAATGCAAGAGAGATTAGATTAGATTAGATTACTTTATTCAAATAGATAACAAAATTCGGCTTAGATTCTACATTGTAATATAATATATGAGTAAGACAAAATTATCCCATAAATTTCACAAAATAGAAACTTCTAGTAAAAATACAATAAAACGGTGAAGTAATGAATGCAAAATTTATACAAAATTTTAATTCGAGGTTCTGCAAAATGAATAAGGAGTGTAAGTTATCTAAGTGAAAAGGCGAAGTTTAGACATATATATGTCCATTCTTGGGAAAGGATAATAAGGATATCCTTTCCATTAACACTTGGCCTTGAATTGAACATTTATAACGAGCTGTTAATATTACTAAAGATAGAGAGGAAAATTTTTATGCAATTAAAAGACTAGATTTAGATAAATTGATACTTAATGGATATTTGAGCTATATCATAAGATGAGTAAATGATAATGGTAAATAAATAATTGTAATTTAAATGGGTATTATGATTGAACTCAAAGTAAAATTATTTACAAGCATATGCTAGTAAATGATAATGTGATGAATGACAAGAGCTAGGTTAATATTAAAATAATGTATAATTAATATTATAATAACGGTTTGGATGGTGAATATGTGATGATAGTGTGGAACGGAAGTTCAATTTATAATTAAAAGTATGAATAGACAGTTATGATAGTGTGTGATGTGAATTGGATTTATTCAAGTATGCAATGAGTAATAATAAGGTGAATAATGGAATTTGTCATGTTGTTGCTCCAAGTCTGGACATATTCGATCATTTTGTCTACAAGATATTTCCTCAACTTCAAGATGAAGCTCGCTCGGCTCTCAATAGACCTAATAGATTCAGGGACAGCATTCCATTCACGACAGCCTGAGACTAGGAAGGATTTAGTATAGATTGTAGTTCGGTGAATTGGTATCCTTAAAGTATTTTCTCCAGTTCTCGTGCGTGATGCGTCTATTCTCCTACCCTCAGAAACAAATTTAAAATCGTTTTTAAAATAATTAGGTTTACCATATTTTAAAATATCCCTAACAAGCTTGACAATTCGAAAAAGTCTCTGATCGGGTAACTTTAAAGTTGAGCTTAAAATATGTGCTTGGGTGATTCTTTCATGCCGTTGGAGAGAGTAAACAAATCTTAAGCAATAATTTTGACAGCGCTGTAGCTTATCATCAAGTGTTACTGTCATGTCATTGAGTACAGAGTTACAATACATTAAGTGTGGGAAGATTAGTTATTAAACCAGCAGCAATCTGATATTTCTTGGTAGGATGTCTTGCAATTTCTTCAATGAATGCATAGCTGAAAATACTTTTTACACGTTTTATTAACCTGTTCTGACCAATCTAAATTCTTATTCATGATGATACCCAAGTTTTTAACAGAGCTACAGTAAGGAATTTCGTTACCATCGATTGTTATTTTCTGGATCGTGTTGAAGTTAATAGTGTTTATGAGGTGTGAGTAACCGATAATTATTGGCTGTGTTTTAGTAGGATTCAGTTTAAGACCATTTTTATTTGTCCATTCAAAAATTGATTTTACATCTTGATTAATTTTATCTATAGTTTCATTGATTTTAGTGATAGGGCAGCTAGCATAAATTTGAAGGTCGTCAGCATAGGTATGGAATTTGGCAAACTTGATAACAGTTGGAAGGTCATTTGCATACAGGGTAAATAAAAAGGGGCCTAAAATTGAACCTTGTGGAACGCCATGTTCAACATTTTTCCAATTTGATTTTTTATCACCAACAGTTACACATTGTTTTCTATTTTTCAAGTAGGAATTGAACCATAACAGCGTCAGATTACTAAATCCAAGTATAGCTAATTTGTTAAGCAGAATTTCATGGTCAACAGTGTCAAATGCTTTGGAGAAATCAAATAAGGTCAGTACAAGTTCTTTTGGTCCATAGCTAGCCTAATATCGTCAGTTACGCGTAGAAGAGCTGTTTCAGTAGAATGAGATTTACGAAAACCAGATTGAAAGTCATGAAGTTTGTTATTTTGTTCAAGAAATGCTACAACTTGGCCATGAATGAGTCTTTCAAGTACTTTAGAAAGGACGGACAGAATGCTAATTGGCCTGAAGTCATCAACTTTAATAGGTGAGGCAACTTTGTTCAAGGGACGAACTAGGGCAAACTTCCAATTATCAGGAAATTTACCATTTTCAAGAGACTTGTTGCAAATTAAAGTGATAGTTGGGAGAACTACACGTAACATTTTCTTTATCAAGTTAATAGAAATTTTGTCAGCCCCAGTAGCGTTGCTGTGCATTTGTTGAATAGCTTTGAGTGTATTTTCTTCTGAAATAGGTTTGAAATGACATTTATTGGCAATAGGAACGTTTAAATTAGTAACTTGGTTCTTTAAATTATTGATGTTATCACCTATGGTAGTCTCGTCACGTTGAGTTGAATGTGAGATAAAATGGTCATTAATGTCATCCAAAGGTATGTCTATATCAGTTTCAGATTTTTGTTTACCTAGACCAAATTCTTTTATTCCACGCCATAATAATTTAGAGTCGAGTTTATTGTCAGTCATGAATGAGTTAAGATATCTGATTTTTTAATTGCGTAATTGCTGTTTAACTTTATTTCTCAAACGTCGGTATTCAAGTAAACTAATCAAGTCAGATGTCCTCTTGAATTTTCTATGAGCTTTGTCCCTCTGTCCCATCATTTTTAAAATGTCGTCAGTCATCCAAGGTACTCGTCGTTTTCTGTTTATTCTTCTAGTCACATAAGATGCATGTTTGTCATATAAATCAAGAGTCAATTTTTCAAAAGATTCAACCACATCATCAACTGAGGGCAATGCCTCAATTTGATGCCAAGGAGTTTGAGCTAAGTCGGTCAAAAAAGCTGTTTCGTCAAAGTGTTTAAAGTTCCTATAAGTAATAAATTTCTGATCAGGTCTAGGTGTCTTATGAGACAGTACACAATAGATCAAGTCATGCCCAGAAATAGCTGGAACGGAGACCTGACCAAAGTGAACAACCTCGTTTGGGTCACTAACTATTAAAAGGTCGATAAAAGTATCAGATTCGTTTGTATGATGTGTTGGGTCAAGTGGTAGGATAGTCATATTAAGGCAGCGAAAAGTTGTTGTCAACTAATAATAGTCAAAGTTGCGGTTTGTCATATTGAGATCTGTGTTCATATCACCCATAACTAAAATACGAGTGTAGAAAGGCATGAAGGATAGTAGAGCATTTTCGAAATCTAGGAAATGGCCTTCTTGGAGGTCTATAGCATATACCAACGAGTAATTTCTCTGAGCTACTAAAAGACAATTCAAGTAACATGAATTCAGGTTTGGCTGAGTATTCTTGTTTTGATGCTGTTAATATTTTAGTTTTTATTCCATCTCTAACAAATAATGCAACTCCCCCACAAGCTTTATTCAAACGATCGTTACGGAAAAGATTATAACCAGGTAATGCTACTTGCGAAGAAGGTATACTGGGCTTTAAAAATGATTCAGAAATACCAACAATATGAAGAGAGAGAGAGAGAGAGAGAAATATAGGCCTATAAAATAGAATATTTACAGTTATATAGTTTAACAATTGATTTGGTGCTATAAAAGGAGGCCAATAAGAAATAAGGATTATTCTTAAACATTTATTCAGAGCTTTCAGCATCAATTCCATACAGATTGGAGAATAAATCAAATATATTAAATGAGAAAGAACTGTAAAAAAAATTAAGTTAAGTAATGGATTCCTAAATTACCCAAAGAAATTTCGATAGAAGAAATCACAAGCAATAAAACTGATACTTGAAGAGCTTAGAAGAACAGTAAATCTGTAAGCTTGTAACACACTACTGAGTGAATCCTATTTCACATTACACACAAAGGAGCCTCAATCAAAGTTAGCTACTTGAGGATGTACTAATTCAATTACAGCTTCAATTTTATGATCTGAGGTCTTGTTTGAACAATAAATAGAAGGGAAGTACTAACAGTAAGTTTCTTATGCTTCATTACACGCAGCCGTTCAGCTAACAGCATTAAATGCACTGGCTTCAGGACAAGAGTCCACATTTTATTTGTTGTTTTAAAACCTTTAAATTCGTCTTATCTGGTCTGCTAGCCAGCGGCACATAAAGCAAATGTTCCATGTGTACTTTCAACTTGGTGGAGCGAGAATTAGATTGCCTTCTTGGATTGGATTATAAATCTTGTCTTCTTTTCATTTCAGCGTTGTTCCTTTCCACCTCACCTTTTCAAGACGTATTTTCACCCTGCACAAAGCTTGAAATCCCTCTACTTCTTTCTCATCTCTTATTTCAGCACAGTGCTATTTGCTCGACACAAACAGATCAAGTCTAGTATGAAATCTAATATTCACGCGGAAAACTTCTTCGGAATGGAGAGATCCATTTAATAATATGAATATTCAAGTTTATTAAATTTTTCAATTGGAGATAAATTTTTATCAAATGAGAGACAATAATTATATTTATCCGTTTAATAATATGAATATTTCATAGAATATTGAATAAAAATATTCATTAAATATTTCAAAAGTATCTGAATTCAATTGAATGAATATTTCATCAAATGAGAACATGCTCAATGAAAGAATTTCATTTAGATGTATTCATATGCATTAATAGATTCAGACGAGGAATTTAATTTAATAAAAGTCTAGTGATCTCATTTAGTATTTATTACAATCAAATCTATATAAAAATGTTACAGCTCAGACGTCTCTCTCAAGCTATCTCTCTTACAAGTTACTATGTGATCGTGAAGTAAAGTCACGAACACTATGAGCTGCTCTTGGATGGGTGACCAGTATATGACCAAGTACACATTGGCGAGGTGGAACCTAACCGCAATGGTCTCACCACCATTGAACCAATACGAATCTATTTTTTCATCAAGTCAGGTAGTGAGCATCAGAGTGTCTTTTTGTGTTTCATCAACTGAAATGGATAAATGCAATGAGAAATAAGAACTAGTTTTCTAGACGGCATGATTCCATTGTCTGGAGTTCGCTACACAATTTTTTTATTCGCATAGCAAGAAAAAATGTTTCTCGTACATCATTTTATCATCCAACTCCAAAGTATACTTACTCAAAATCAGAAGAAAGTTTGTTGAGCTCCCTCGTCCACTAAACAAGACATCAGTTTGTATTTCAAAAACTTGATCACAAGCATGAAAGACTTCTTCTGAATTACTCAACCATTTTTGTTTCGAAAATTGCCACATAAACATGGAAGAAACTTCGACTCCACAACATAACCAGTTTGGTTTCGAAAATTGCCACATAAACATGGAAGAAACTTCGAATCAACAACATAATCAGTTTATGTTTGAAAACCTTCTACACAAACATGGAAGAAAGGTCGACTATACAACTTAATCAACTGTGGATTCGAAAATTTCAAAAGCGAAAAATATGAGAAGCCGAAGATGAAAGCAAAGTGGATCATTTTGTCGAAGGCAGAAGACGAGTTTGAAAAGTTGGAAGGCATGACAGGCAGCGGCTTACTGATGCTGGCCTTTTCAGATGTTGCCTTTGAAAAGAGTTGCATGTTGGAGAAAAGACGTGAATGGTAGAAAGTGGCCTGATAATTTCTGATCAGATATTGGCTTTGCTCGCCTCTTCGTGGCCGGATTTTGGACGATTTATAAAGGCTGATAGACAGATGATAAAAAGAAAGGAAAGATCAAAGGTGGAAGAAAAATGAAATAGAAGGAGGGATGACGGAGGGAAGGATTCGGATAAGAAAAGATTGAAAAGAAAGGATAGATGTGAAAAGAAGATGTGGAGAGGATGAAGAAGACAGAAAAAGAAAATATTAATACAGAAAAAGAATTCTAGATGGAGGATGAAAGGGAAGGAAAAATCAGAGGAGGAAGAAAAAGGGGATATAGGAAAGGATGAAGGGAAGAGAATTCGGAGAAGAAAACATTACAAAAGTAAGACAGGGGGAGATGTGTGAAGGATGGAAAAGTCAAAAGAAGACAATATTGATACAGAAAAAGAATTTAAGGTGGAGGATTAAAGGGAAGGGAATGTAATAGTGTGAATATTGAGAGGTAGTATATTGTAGTTTTTTATGTTCAATATTTTTTTCCAGGTTGATGAACTTTTAAAGTTAAACAGAAATTTTGACATGAACTTTGATTTTCAAAAGAAGAATATATTGCATTGTTAATGTTGATTAGTTTGAAGAAATTGCTAACTTGCTGCTTAGGTGTCAGAATTAGTGCAATTTTCGTGCATTTTCCAAGTATCAGTTTCAATTTCATGTCGAAAAAGCTACTGTATTTGGGAATTGTACGAACATTGACCTTTTGAGAATTTTGGTTGTTCCACTTAAGATAGGCTTAGCGCTCGTGCAGGCGACCGGGTGTCGTTGGAGGGGGCAAATTTTGAGTGGAAAAGCGAGAGTTCGATTCGAGACACGGCCGAAAGCAGATCGGAAAATGTAGTTAATTATTGAAAAAGCCTCGGCCCTCTAGATGGGTTGTCCATCTAGAGGGGTTAAAAGAGACATGTAAAATGAAAGTAATCTAGAAGTTGTAGGGGTTTTAGTTTCAGTTTGAAAGTATTTAAAATTTCAGTTTCAGTAGATTATCTAGTGTATTTTGTGTATCTTGTGTGTTTTGAAAATTATTATGGTGAGTGCCAAACTTTTGTTGTTTTTTTTTTTCTAGCTCAAATTTTAATTTAATTAGTAGTACTTTGACCGAGGCCTTAATAATTAAAGTAGCAAGTTAGCAGTTTGATCAAATTACGTTGTTTTCCTCTAAAAATTTTAATATGTGACATGATATTTGATAAATTCCTATTTATTTTGTTAAATCTAAATTTTAATTAAAAATAGAGATCAATAAACCTGCTGAATAGTAACCATCGTTTTTAGAATATCTGAACCATCTGAATAGAACTATCGTTTTTATTAAAAGTTACTTGCTCGTCGTACTAGTTGCTAAGATAGTTTTAAAAATAATATATAATGATCTAGGCATTTGGATGAACGGATCCACAACCAATAAGCTCCCAACCGATCAGGATCTCGTTACGTTCAGTTACAGGAAAATTCAGTTAATTCAAAAATAGTATATCTCGGCCCAGCCATTACAGAAAGATCAAAGGAGGAAGAAGAAGTGGAAACAGGAAAGGATAATGGGGGAGTAGAGAAGAAAACATTACAAAAGTAAGGAAGGAGCAATATGTGAAAATGATGAAGAAGACAAAGGAGAAAATATCGATAGATAAAAATAATGTGGGATGGAGGATAATGGGAAGGAAACATCAAAGGAGAGAGAAAATAGGAATGGAAGGAAAGGATGAAAGGAGGTAAATTTGGAGAGGAGAGATTGAGAAAATAAGGAAGGATTGGAGGAGAATGTGAGAATGCTGAAGAAGACAGAAGAAGAATAAATTGATGAAGGAAAAGAATGTAGGATGTAACAATTGAGGGAATTAAAAAAAAAATGGAGGTATAAGTAGACCCTAGTTTGATAAAACAGTCTAGACTCATGGAAAAGAGATTAGTAAAGGAAGAAGAGAAGGGAGAAGAGGGAAGAATGGACAAGAAACACTACAAGCGTTATGTTGAAAATAGTAGAGAAGGAGGAATATCAACAGAAATGTGAAGTCTTATACAAAACTTTGGGCAAGGTACCGTTTGAGGAATCAGGATTTTTAAATAGGTAGTCCAATTATGTCTGAAAATGTTGTTGAATCTTTAGAAAATAATTTTTTTATGAATACATGAAAATGACTGCATGTTGGTAAATAATTGAACATGATAACATAGACCATAGAGAAATTCGATCAATTACAATTGTAATAACAAATAAAAATTCTAATACTATTAGGTGATAGTAAAAATGTTAGGTTGAAGACTCACCAGAGAACAGCTCGAGGAACTTTTCGACACCGTAGTTGCCAGGAAAGCGGTACTTGGGATCTTCGACTGCTTCCGATGAATGCACTTTTATCCTTTTGATCATGAAGCTGATGTTGTCCGACCTTCCATCTTGATTGAAATCTGTTGAAAGACAAGAGCCAAATCAGTTCTAAATTCATCTAAACTTTGGTAGATCATTATAATTCGATTGAAAGATAAAAGAAGTCGTTAAATTGATTAATATGATTGAAAACTATAACATGATATTTTTTATTAATTCGAGTTTGTGAAAATACATCAATTAGGAATGAAAACAATACTATTTATATAAGGAATGACTGATATAAACAACTGACTTGAACAGCATATAAACTTGAAAAATTAATGAATCAAGAACTTATAAAAAATTCAAAGAACTATTGCTCTAAATTAAAAATTTGTCTAATATACGGTGTTTCTCCTCGACTATAAATTCTTGTGAAAGTGCTGCGAAAAAAGATAACCTAGTTTCGAACTTATTATTTATCAAAATTTGGTATAAAGACGTTTTGTGTTTTTAGCCAATAAGTTTATTATTTTCTGTGAATGGATAAATAAATAAATAGACATCACCTCTATTCTATTTTATACAGGAGTACTACTTTGTTTTCTCTACTATCTATAGTTTGTCTTAGCAAAGAATACGTTATGGTAAGATGGAAAAATGACTCCAGCTCGATCAATATTGGTTAAAATTTCAAATTTTGACTCCACTTCGATCAATATTGGTTGAAGATTTAAATTTCGATCTTGAATTGTAGGAATTGCACTACAATTTAGGATCTTTGAAACAATATTGATCGAGCAAGAGTCAATTTCCCATCTTGCCAGAATGTTTTCTTTAGTAGAACAAACTATACCTGAATGAAAGTTTCTTGTTTTTGTTATCTATTGACTTAATAGTTTATTGAATCAAATCTCTTGAATTTCGTTATTTACTCCTTTAACAATCTATGGTTCCATCATCCGAAACTTGAATAGAAATACTTTCTATTAAATAAAAAGGATTTAGTATTCTCTCTCTATCTAATTCAAACAGACACAAACTTATACTAATATAAAATTTGAAAGCGAACAGGAAGCGTGTGATTCGTCATTACAATATTCTGATCCCCTCTAACACAACTGCATACAGTTGGAAGGAACAATTATTATTGGGGTCTCTATTCGAAATGAGAATATACGAACAATAATAATAATAATACTCGCACGATATTAATAACGGCTGGGGGTTTGCGGTTAGTTTTGGAAATGAATTGGTGTTCAGAGAACAGGATCGGAAATGATTTACGAGGAAATCGACTGTAATAACTTAGTATGTTAGTTTGAGGGTGGAGGAGAGGAGAAAGAAAAGGAAAAACAGAAGAAGCAGGAAAAGGAGGAGGATTAAGGAGAGCAGGAGGAGGATAGAAAGAAGAAGAAGAAAAATATTAGGGAGAAAAAATAAGCGGAATCTGAATTAAAAGGATAAGGATTGACGAAAAATACAATATGAACAAAGAGGAGGAGAATGAAAAAAGAATGCAAATGAACAAAAAGGAAAAAGTGTAACAAAAAATGAGGTGAAGAAAATAAGATGAGAGATGGAAAAGGTAAACAACAAGAAATATTACGAAGAAAACAGAAGAATCAGGAGAGCAAGAACAAGAACACGTGAAAGAAAAAGAAGATGAAAAAGTGCGATACAATTAGAGAAGTAGAACTAGAACATAAGCAAGAAGAAAAAAACGAAGAAGGAGAGAAATAATATAAGATAAAAGAGAAACGGGAGGAAAATCAGTAGAAAAGGAAATTGATGAGGAGAGGAATGAGAGAGACACCATGATCGGAATTTCAATAGAATGATTGCAAATCGGGCAGACAAGATCCTCTTCAATACTAGACCAAGAATGGGGATGAAAACGGAGCAGTCTATATATTGCAACCCTTGAGGAGTAGCATCCCTCTACTCTCTGCTCGCTTACTACCACACATGCAAGCGACTTTACACACACACAGGGCGCAATACTCAGCTTAAGGCGCTCTCAGCAAACTCAAATTCCTATTATACTGTTGTCACTGTTCCAAAGTTGCACTTCTACAAGCGTATGCGGTGTACTGTACATCATTCTCATGTGAGCAAAGCTAACTCGCAATAAGTTACCGTCGAATATTACCATCACTACGTATGTGCTACACACTACACACCTTATCCATTTTCAACTATCTCGCTCTCTCCCCTTCTCCCAAGTCTTTTTCATCTTCCTCTTCCATTCATATCGTATTCTTCTTATTCATGTTTTTCTTTTTCTTCTACTTTTTCTCCTTCTTCTTCTTCTCTCCTTACCCATCATCAATCTATATCTCTGCTCGCCGTATAGTAGAGGAAATAGCAAACCGTACAAAGACCAACTTCTTCCTCTTTCCTTTTATTCTCTCATATTCTTCTTCTTCTTCTTCTTCTTCTTCTTCTTCTTCTTCTTCTTCTTCTACTCCTCCATCTCTTTCTTTTTTTTGTCGTCTTCTTCTCCTTTTTCTTCTATTTCTTCTTCTTTCCCTTCTTCTTCTTCTCGTCGTCTTCTTCTTATTCTTCTCTTCCGTCTTATTTTTCTTAGCCTTTTTCTTCTCCTCCTCCCTTCTTCTTGTTTTTTTCTTCATCTTTTTCGTCGTCGTCGTCTTTTTCTTCTCTCTTTCATCATCAAATTCTCCTTCTGCGACTTCTTCCTTGCTCTCTCTCCTTAGCTATCATCAATATATATCTATATTATCAATCTCTATCCATCACCCGACTAATTTTTGAATCATCCCAAAAACATATAGATATAATAAATAAATCTCAGAAACGTAATATAAATACCTACATAGATCCCAAAATACATAATCTCAATACAAGACAAGTACATGTTCCTGGAACATCTATATTACCCCACGTATTCAAGTAAACTGTATTCATCATACCGTACATAAGTTTGTAGCAGGTTCAACAATGGTACTTGAGATCTATTATTGCGAAGTAGGTAGCAAGGAGTTACAGCTTATTCCAGCTCTTATCAAGTCCTGATCAATTCGAAAACTACTCGGAAAGCTTATCTAGTTGTAGGGTGGATTACACTGATAGGAGGTAAAGTTTGCTTGAAGGGAATTGTTAACAGCTATTGGAAGATAGATGAATGAAGATGTGCAAACTAACAACAAATTTCATGCTTGATTTCAGAATCATTATAATAATTATAATAATTTTAGAACAAGAGCATCGACAAGTTGAGGCGGCGATTCGAGTGCGTTTCTTGTAAATCAACAGTTTATAAGTACTTGTTTTTCTTGAGAGAAACAGGCTTGTAATTCGCATAGCTCACTGGCGATTGAAATTGTAATGTTTCATTCATTTTGTAATGTTTGAATGAACCGCTAATCGGGGAGGAGCTTGTCTAGGCCAATGGCTGACGTTCACGGTCATTGGCTCAAGCGTCTACCAATAGCGGTGCTTCACCTTTTGTTTAAATACTGCTGCTCTGTACTCTAAGTTTTAGTTATCAGAGATTGATAATGGTGTAACAACCGAAACCGGTATCTCGATTTTTTAATAAATCAGTGGTTTGAAAACTTCTTGTCTTTCAATTTAATATGGATAACTACCACAATATCCCCTTAACAACTACTAAAAAAAGTCCTTATCATACGTTCATTTCAATAGGCAAGGTTCTAGTATTGCCGGTAGTGATCTGGGAAATTAAATCCTTGTCTGCCAGCACTGCCTGGTCCTGGGTTCGAATCTCAGTAGATGCAAGGATGTTTGACCATCTCTTAAATCATTCTTGTACTCTTCATTACCCTACCTCCTTTGGGAGATTGGTTGTCGTTAGTAAAGACAGTCAGTCGTTTCCCGTTTCTGGAGGAATATCAATTGTTGCATTACACTCCAAAAGATTAACTGCATGTTATTCAGAGGTGTTCTGCAACTTCACTTGGTTGTGAAGACTGGCTTATGGTTGAGAGGATCGACGTGCTAACCTCACGTTACCTCTATCCTGGTTGATGATTATTCTATTCGCATGCTGTATTGCCTGTCCGGGCTGGGAGGGCATTCTGGCGGGGTGGGGGTGGCTTCGGCTCTGTCGGTGTTGGTTCGGGGGCTGTGGGTTCTGTTCGAGAATTTATGGCTTTTGGGCCGGTATTGGCCGGACTGGGGTCATTTCCCGTCTTGCCGGGGTGTCTTCTTTGCTTGGACGGGTTGTATAGTGGAGTGAATATGAAACTGGCAACCAGCTGGTAGGCCCTTCATAGGGCTGTTGCGCTATTGACAAACAAAAAAACTCTCCATCACCCACGAACAAGTAAAAATGCCTGTGTGCATCATCCCCAATAAAAATGAAAAAATCAATACTTGCCAGTGACTTTGTAGATAGAGTTGACCCTTTGCACATGCCTGGTCATGACTTCGATGCAGGCCTCCTCAGTGCCGTACTTGTGGAAGAAGAGGTGATCGGCCTGCAGGTAGAGCATGCAGGTGGTCTTGCGCTCATCGATGGCGGCTCGCTTGGACACCAGCTGCTGTTGCCTGCTGAGCAGCCAGTCGTCCTCCGCCATGCCCTCATCCCCCGTGCCGACTAGAATCTTTGGTGGCGGTCGCAGCAGGTCCGTTGTTTTCGTCGAGCGGATTATCGTCGAATTCGGACCGACCTAACCACCAAAAATAATGATTATTCCATTGTTTCGAATAACATTTTTGAAAATTACGGAGTGAAAAAATAAGTGTGGTTGGCAAACTATTAAATATAAGAGTATTAATTACGGGTTGGAATTTCCAGACTTATCCAGTCAATTCAAGTTTTCAATTGATTATATTTTGGTGCATGGTTTTATCTCATCAATATGAATTCAAAATAAAGTGCTTTATTCATGGAGCAGGAATTGTTGTGTTGATTGTGAGGGAATCGATTATCGAAACAATCGATATCTCAACATTTTTCGGAACATGAAATGATTTAAAATGTACAGAACTCAATTGGAATTCAGCTAAGATTTGAAAATTTCATCAAGTTTTAGAAAAATTGAAAAATTATTCCATAAAAAAATCTATAGAAAAACAAAAGTAAAATCATACAAGTTCCTATATAGATGTATCAATCTGTGAATATGCTTGTCAATATTCTAGAAGTGGAAAATTGTAATAGAGTGCCCTATTAAGTCAGTGAATGCTCAAAACATTTTTCGATCAATACATTGTCAGAAGGGTGTTGATGTCAAGAGAATTTATCTATAAATAACTTACATCAACATATTTTGCATTGGCCACTCGTGCTCAAGAAACAGGTGAAGTGCCTATATTTTCTACTGTACTGCACTATCTTTTACAAAAACAGGTGAAGTGCTGTACAGTAAAAGATATGGGTACTTCAGATCTTTCGTGGGCACGAGCCGTCAGTGATATTATGAAACATAAAATAATTTGGGAATAAATAATTTCAGAAATAAATTGAGCTAAGATTAAAAAATTCTGACATTAAGTGGAGAGAAGCTGCAATTTAAACTCATTTTGAGATGTTGACTTGAATTTATTGCAAGTGGTAATGTTAAATGAATGCAGTTTTACCTTGACTATTCTAATATTAAGCGTAGAGTCATGGCGAGGTGGTATTTCTGGTAGCGAGGTTCTATTTCCTAAATGGTAAACGGTGTCGGGTGAGGTTATGTTCACTACAGTCTTGGCTGAAGTTGACACTTCCAGGTCATCCAATACCAGCCATCTCCGGCGTCGTTTCTTCTTCTTTCTCCTGCAAATGGACAAATGTAGTTTAATTCACATCATAGCAAACGTAGATGACTGAGGACATTTATAATGATGGTTATATCATATCATAATGATTATATCATGAAGGAACAAAGCATAACCAAGAATTTCATAACTGGTTGAGTTCTTTATACAAATTTGATAATTGGAATATCTAACGATATTTAGTAAGAATATACAAGTATGAAAATGATTTGTTTCTAAATAGCTTTCATGAATTGAAATAAATTCATTAATACATGTGGTTGAGTCATTACACAAAAAATTCAAAAAATTTATTTCAGCAGGTCAGGGTGGCTATATTAGGTTAACGGGCAACTGCTCTTTATAAAGTAAAGAAGTAAATTATTGAGAAATTGATAAAGAGCTTCGTAAGAACCATTCCTATAATATGGTCAACAAATATAATTAATAAAATATCATTCACTGCTCTTCTCCACAATGTTTTGCTTGCCTTCTTCTCTGCCTTTTATGTAATACAATAATTATATAGAACTTTACTGTAATTTCCTGTGTTATGTAAACCAAGATTTTGGAGCGAATTCAAGCTTTTATGCTTTAATGATATTGTTCGTACCCTTGAAATTGGTTATTTATATTATGTTTTGGGGAAAGAAAATCACAATATTTCCTGAAATATGTGGAAAAACACAATTTAGCAAGATACGAAGAATTAAAGCACCTGGAAGAATAAATTTTCTCTAAACACTGGTTGGATAGAGTATAGATCTTCCTCTAATACTTCTTTGACTGGCCATTTTCCATTTTGAACAGGATCAGCATTCATTTTCGGTTTGAGTTCGATAATCTCTCTCACTATCTAGAAGTAAATTCATCTTTTGTGACGAGTATATCCTGAATCCTTCCTCTGGTGAAAATAGTATAGTAGGCTAATAAAATGTATTATATTGTGAAGTAATTTTATAGAACATTGTAAAGTGATTTTCTAGTAATTTAGGGTTCTTGCTAATGAATTAGAGTTATTTTTCCTAATTTACGAGTATAGTAATAATTTAGTAAGGAATTACGGTGGTGATTTTATTGTGGCTCTAAATTTTTCAAGTTTTTAATTAATTATCATTATAGTGGATTTTCTTCGCAAACTTCGCAATCAAAATTCTCTGATAGTTTTTTTGGATCAATAATATCTGTGCTAAGAAGATTTCAATGAACATAACCTTTTCTGGACTGAATTTTTCTTTAAAATTGGGATCAAGATAGTGAAGAGCCTGTGCCTGTTTTCTTTTTCCCTATCATGTAATTATTATGATTGTTTGTTTGTATCTCTGAATAAATAAATAAATAATTGTATTATATTGTTAAGTAATTGCATAGAACATTATATAGTAATGTTCTTGTGATGTAGGGTGTTTGCTGATAAATCAGAAGTCTTTCTTTAGAGTACACAGTTTAAAAGTTGAAATGTAACCAACCTAAGATGCAGCCGATGCGATGCACATCCAGCCTTGGGCGGCCACCTGACGTCCGATCCGCGGTAGACGACCGTGTGAAAGGCGGCCGGCGAGTGGTTGGGAAACGCGTCCGCGTAGCGCGACACCGGCTCCACAAAGTAGTCGTCCAACTGTGTCGAAATGGTGCCGTCGAACAAACCATCGCTCGTCACCACACCCTTCACCACTGCCTCCTCGTCATCTGTGACACAAACAAACAAAGATAGACTGTTAGATTCTCTAATGAAAAACTATCGAAATATGTACATAAACAGAGAGGAACGGTTGGAATCCACACTAAACAAGAGGAAAAGTTGAAATATACACAACACACAAAGTTAGACTATTAAAAATAGGTACAAACTGAACAGAAACTATAATAATAGATATAAAACAAACAGAAATGTCAAAAGTCCACAAATAACAACAAATAGGTAGTATAGTTTGTCCAATCAAAGAAAACATTCTGGAAAGGTCGGGAAATGACTCAATGATGATTAAAAATTTATAAATTTGGTCTTAAATTGTAGGAAACATCTTCATCTATGATTAAGTACAAAATTCATAATTTTCTAACTAATATTGACCGAGCTGAAGTCTTTCTCCCATCTTGCCAAAATGTCTTATCTGCTTGGACAGGCCTACCTAGATGATGAGATTGAACTCATTCAATTGAAATCAATTCAACCCTCATCGGAGTGATTCCATTACTAAAGTACCAATTTCTCAATATCACAAATATGTTACTGCCTCTACTCCATTGAGGATTCCCGGCCTGGCATATTTATGGCAACATAAACACTCATGCACACTGTCCATGTTAAAAAAAACTCAAGAACTGCTCTGCTCACCAATCCTGTTAATCTATCATCTCTTGGTTCCCATTTGCTACTCCTTCTTCTTATTTTTCAACATTTTTGTAAGGATATATGAAATAAGCACGTGACAAAAGAAGAAGCTATTGTACATGAGCATTGATTAATTGGAGAGAGATAGAGAATGGAAGAGAAAGAGATGAATATTGAAAAGTGAAATTTAAGGAAGAGAAAGACAAAGACGGAAAAGAAGTGGAGATAAAAGAATAATAAGGGAGTAGAAGAGGAATACAAAATATAAAGGGTAGGATGAAAAATCTAATGAGGAGACAAAGATCGGAACAACTTCACATGGCAAAATTAACGAGAGAAGGCAGTTTACTAGGGAATGCTGTGCTTGGTTGGAGATAAAATACGATGAAAAGTTATAACAGATTGTTATTGCAAGTGGCTGAAACGTTGAGACGAGCCAAACTAGTAGGGAACACCCACGCCTCAGAAGTAGGTTAGCAATGGCGGAGAACGAGGAAAAGGATGGAAAGAGGGAGCTAGGGATAGGGGAAGAAAATGGAAGAAGATGGGAAAGGGGAGTAGAAAAGAGGAATAGCGGATAGTATAGTAACAAATAGGAAGAAGCAGGCCCATACATCAAGCTTGGCGCGAAAGCAGTAAGTCTTCGAGGCAGATTTGATACGAAGGCAGCTCTACCTGGAAAATCCGGATTATCATAGGAGAAAATATCGCAGATTACGCCTGTTTCCAATAAAGTAGCACTCGAGTGCGAAATATCTGACCTAGTATTTGTTTCTCACAAGATATTTCCAGAAATCCTCGGAATTCCCCGATTAATAAAGCTCTAACGCTAGTCTGGACTGGGGAGATATTGACGATAAAATGCTTCAAGCACAGATAATACTTTTGAAACTTTTCATTGTCTAAGCTTCAAGTGCAGTTATGTTCCAGTTATAATGGTAGTTGAATGAATTGTTTCCGACAAAATAATTATATTTGAATCTGATATCTGAAAGCCAAGAATCTTGTGAGAAGAGTTTCACTAGACAACAAGGAAACAAGAAAGATTTTCAGCAACAAATAAAAAAGTTGATAAGTTGATTCCATGAACTTAAACGTAGCAAACGTTTCCAATCAATAAAAACAATTGACTGACGATACAAAATCAAAAGAACAATGAAGTTGATTGCTGAATTTCATAAATTTAATAACTTGTTATTTTTTAAATCCATAAGTTGATTCCGTGAACTCAAACATAGCAAACGTTTTTCTAGGAATAGAAACAATAGACTGACTAGATAAAAATCAAAAGAAGAATAGAGTTGATTCCTGGATTCCATGAATTTAATAACTTAAAAGTTGTTAACTTCTTTGAAAATTTTTTTTTCAGATCTGCTGGATCTTTTCAAGTGGAATAAACCCGACTCGAAAAACCACTCAGTTCCTAGCTCTATTTAAAACTCATGAGGGGTAAAATGGTTCCAAATGATAATTAATAAGTTATTCATTCAGTTCCAGGCATATTCAGAATAGATTTCAAATAATGAACAAAAGCAATAAGGAAAGCGTGGCCCGTTCTTGATGTAGATAATTTCTATAATACAGATAATTTCCAGGAAAATACTATGAATGTTGTCCGTATAAATTTCATATTCCTGGTAAAAATTCAATCACGAAGCTTTACAACCCCTCAACATTTCTAAATTTTATTAGCAGTTACCAAAAGGCTGTAGAATGATGATAATTTTCCATCTTTGAAGACGAATGCTCCAAGATTCTGAGAATCTGAAATTTCGCTTTGAATGAGATTTCAATCAACATAGAATTTCTAAAATATTTCTTCACTTCAATTTGAGCAGAATCCTGAATGTTTCAGGAAGACTGTCCACTGATATGATTGGAAAAGAGGATTCATTTCTTCATATTACAAGGATAACCAGATCGATCCTGGAACGAAGCTAATATTAGTGACACACGGAATCGTAATAAACTCCGAAAGAAATCCTCCCTACTACCGATGCCATCTTGAAATGAATGCGAGAAGGGAGGAATTGAAAAAATATGGAGATCGAAGACCTTGAAAGGAGAAGGAGATGAGGAGAGGTAGGAGTAAGGAAGATGAGAGGGAAAGGAGGGTGAAAAGAGACTAAAAAGAGAAGTAAAAAGTATGCAAGGTGGCACCCACTTATTGGAAAACCAATATAAACTTGGACGGGTGTGGCAAAGGACTACGCCTTTTCACTAGATCAGCATTAATCATACTCTGCCCAAAGTGGAAAGAAATATTGGCGAAAAAGGAGAAAATGCAAGGAAGAGAGCTCGTTTGAAGTTCCTTGTAGCACTTATATTTCCTCCACTAAAGTATCGGCGTGAGTTGGGACACTACGCTCTTTTTTGTGTGCAATCAATCACTGCTCATCTATTTTTGTACTTATTATTTTTGTTGCAATTGCTCGATTGATACAATCAATGGTCATGTCATATTCATATTACAATGATCGTTTATTTGAAGAACAATAGTTGATCAACTAAGGAATCAAAGATGAAAGAATCTCTATATATAAAAGCGAAATGGCACTGATTCATTCATTCATTCATCACCAGAACTAAAAATCCACTGAACCGAATGCATTCAAATTTGGCAGGCATGTTCAGTTGGACGTTTAGACGCGCGCTAAGAACGGATTTTAAAAACTTTTCAAGAATACGCCAAATATTTGAGTTTTTTTTTAGAATTTTTCGGCGTTCTCCTCATTTTTTCGAGAACCAATCGGTAGAAAATGTTGATATTTGGTGGGCTGGTTCAGATAAGGTCTAAAAATATTGTGTTAAAATATTTTTGCAATCCGTTCAAGATTACGCCAGTAATCAGGTTTTCAAAATTGTAGATGTGTTGCAGGTTGCATATCTTCCGCCTTAATACGACCAATCCTAGCTGTAAATTCAATGATTCAGCGAGATTATAGATGAACTAATTTGGAAGATATTGAATCAAGTTTCAAACGATGTCCGATATACTTTCCAAGGTTTCGCTTAATATTAGCGTTTTACTATTTTTTGGAATTTTCGGAGTTTTTCTTAGATTTCTCCAGAACAAATAGGCAGAAAATGTTGAAATTAGGTAAACAGGTCCAGATTAGGTGTAGAAATGCTGTGCTCCATAAATTTCGAATCCCTTCTGAAAGGAATTTGCAGGCGAGCGAAGCGAGGTGTGTAAGCACTTACACTGCCTATACTGTCAGGGGTCCAGGGGGCGGATCCCCCTGGCTGGGCAGAGAAGGCGAGCGAAGCGAGCCTGGCCGGCTAGTTATATTATATATTGCAATTATTATAATATAGCAATAAATGGAGATTAGAATTAATTATTATGATAGCATAAAGAAATGCTCATCACAAGCATTAAGAAATCGGTGTGATCGGTGTAATGAAAAATCTGTGTGATCAGGTCAATGCATATTATATGCAATACATATTTTTGGTTATAAATAATGAAAGAAAGAATTGAAATTTTGATTGAAACCCGATTTTCTTTCGAATTATCTTTTGAAATCATTGAAGCATCATCATTTTTATATGATTAAAACAATTTTAAAATAGTAGTTTATGCAACGGTTGTATAATGGGAGCCTTTATAGCATGAGGTGAGATGTAAGTTAGAGCCACGAGCGAAGCGAGTGCTCTAAATATCTCACGAATGCTATAAAGGCCTAATACAACCGTTGCATACACTATTTTATCTACGACCACCAGTGTAGTTATCAGTATCAGACCAGTATCAAGCTATAGACCACCAGTATCAAGCTATCTGTAAGTGTACGCTATTATAAAAATCAACGTTTATTTAACTTCTTTTGTCTTCATCCTACTTGAACTGTTATGATAATCAACTCATTACTTGTTAAATATGTTAAAAATAACATATCAGTCAGAACCACAAAACGCATTCAACAAGCAACAAAATCGCGAGTGTTGTTGTAAAAGTGAAAGTTATTAACATATTCACTAACAAAGTTATAAGTATACTTAACTATTTAAACTTTGGACTATTTAAATAAGTTGAATATTCAAATACATAAATTGAAATATTGACGAAAAAATACTGGTAGGCTACTCAATCCCAGTCGCAGTTTTGATTTTGAGGTTAGTTGAACACTATTTACTTTTTATCACCTGATTTCAAAACGAAACAAGGAATGTATCATAAAGTGGAATTTGGACTGTATCGTAAAGTTCCTCCTGTATCGAAAAACGTTCATTATGACACGGTTCTGAGATTCCGTTTTGAAATGGTAGTCATTTCGATTTCAATTGTGAAACTGAAATAGGAATTTTTCAATACGCCCGTAGATAAAGTTTAATAAGTTACTCAAGTTTTCATAGAAGCTATACAATTATCATTCCACAACCGAAAAAAGCAAAACATCACAAGCATTTACAAATCATTTGTAACCAACGTTGAGCAACATAAAGTGTAAATCTATGTAGAAAATTATTGTTTTTCAGTTGAGTATAAATTTCATCAGTGAAAAATATTGGTAGTACTCATAAACTGAGTTTTTTCCAAGTGCTATGAGCTTGTGTAAATGACTAAACGACATAGGTTCAAATAAACAGAGGTGATGATTCTATATAAACTAACTATAGACGACAAATACGCTTTTTAATAAATTCGATTTGACTAGAGCTTTCCAGAATAAAAAAAAACTCTAAATGAACTGAGGTTTCAACTTACAGTGATCATAATTTCCACTCAACGTCATCACATACCAAAAACCTAAACTTGGCAAATTTCATGAAATCCAGAACTACCAATACGAGTGCCGTAACAGATTCTGGCAATTGTTCCGTTTAGAGCAGCAACAAGGCTCGAATTAAACGGACATAACTCATGTTCAAGCACTTTTGCCAGCTGCAAGCAGCCCTTCCTCTCCACTCACTGGCGAAGTTAGGACCAAGTTGGGATGCTTTTCGCACTCAAGACCCTCTCAATTTATTTATCGTGGTCGTGCTACCGCCATCCTATTTATTTCAATTTGTTATTCAAATTACTGCGACAGATTACATCCCTTCTGAATCACTATGCAAATTCACAGAGTGCTGTTTGTTGGAAGCTAGCAGCGCGTCAACGTTATGCTATCATTATTAATAAATTGTAGCACGCATCTTTGTTCCTGATGCTAGCTTCCATCACTGTATCTTGCAGAAATTGTTACAGAAATCATGACACAGGATTGTAACACACACAATTATCAAATCACAGTGAATTGTTTCTTCTCTCGCTATACTCAATTCTACGTAGGCCTATATCACAAAAATTATATACCTGAAGCCAAAAATTAAGGCGGTTTCGTCCGTCCCTTATAAGTTCAAATCACTGGCTAGTAAAAATCCAGTAATTGAACCAGCTGACTAGATTATATTCGTAACTTTATACTGTAGTCATCTGGTCTAGTACAGTATACAGACTATTTGCAGACAACATCAGCTCTTGGAATTCACAAGGAATAGACGAAACCGGCATAATTTTTGGCACTAGCTATAACAGACATCCTTTTTTCTGAAAAGCTACTCTCACAATACTTTTATACCTTATAGCTTTTAGGAATTGTAACGGGGGACACCTTATAGCTTGAAGGAGTTGTGACGGTCATTATTTATAGCACATTCCATTCAATTTGAAGGATGGTGAATGGTGGATGATCGTTATCTATGCTCAGCTATTTCAAAACAGTCATCAAATGGTCTGTACTAGCAACGTAAATTTGAAGCTAGGGTCGCTGAAATGTGGACACAGATTTTCCTGACAGATCAAAACACAATCATTGTTATTAGCCAAATTGAATGAAATGAGCTACATTTCCTAGTTGGTTTGCTTCTAAGCTGTGAACCGTGAAAAAATTATAACGTCAAGCGATTATGCCAGCTTTTCCACCATATTTATGAACTGTTTATCTTGCAAAAACTGAGAAATTAAGCTTTCCCTCCCGCTTTTTTCTCTACTACTGAAAGAGATAAAATATTTCTGGAAAGTTCTCTCACTCTATTAATATACAGTAATACTTGCATAAAATGAGACATGAGAAGTGTTTCTGCCAACTTTCTTCAATGATATTCTGTAAGTGTATTACTTCACAGAAATTGTGACATTATGCGTTTCGCTGCTCTGATCTTGAAAGTTCAGAGAATTTATGCGAGTGAAAATTGTCAGTGCGAAAACTAGAATGCCCACGCTTGAAATGTTCTTTGTTCTTCATGTTCTATGAATACATGTGGGTGGAATGTATTCATGTCAACTCAAAGTAAGTAGTCTGAAAGTTCGTTTGAGATATTTTGTAGAATGTGAATTATAGCTAAGGCACAAAACATGAAGAGGAAAATACATCATGTACACATTAAGCCTATAAGAAATATGGAATTATGTAATAAATGAGAGCATCATGCTTGAATGCTCAATTGTATACTGTTGACAAAAACTTCATTACACACCCAAAAAATAGAGACACATTATAAAATGGATACAATTTCACAAGAGGCATGCTATGCTCGGTTCGATACCGAGTAGAGACCCAGGTTATGAATGAAAGGCAGCAATTCTATTCTATTCACTTGTCAATCACTCCAGTAGGTAGTTAAAATTAGTTGATGTGGAGAACTCGGTTCATTAGAGTTGAATTAACAGAATCAAAGTTTTCGAGCACTGAAATTATCTACGGGGAAGTCTGAAGTGTGGCATGGATTTGTTGTGATAAGAGAGCAAGTGAGAGGGTAAATGAGGAGAATAGAGATGATCAGAGAAATGGAAGTTGAGAAATGAGAGAGAGAATTGTATTATAAGAGGGTGAGTAATGGGAATTGGCTGGAGAAACCACAACTCGGGTCTTCAATAGGGTTTACTTCGACATATCGTTAATTAGGATCCAATTTCTGCCGTCAAAGGCAGTTATATCGTTTTACATTGTTGTTGCAATCCATTTACAACTCTTACTCGCAGTCTCCCCAAACAGCTAACTACTCCCTTAAAGCCAATCCTCCTTCTAGACTTCTCTACATCTCTTAATGGTAGTTCTATAACATACATGAAGCCGAACCAATGATTTTGTTGAAAAAGTAAAGCATACATAAACATATATAGGGAGTAGGGAAACTGATATTGTAATTGAATAAACCCATGATATAAGAATGCGAGATTCACCTTACCAAGATTTCTCTCACAGCGTGTAGCACCGGGTGATTTTCCAATAATATCTCATCCCATTCAGGAAAAGCAGAAGTTTTGGGCAATTTTTCGTTTTCGAAAATATTCTATGTGAATTACTCAAGTGATCAAACTGATGAGTTTGATAAGTCTGATAAAAATTATCAACCTTCTCTTCCCCTTACCCAATCATACAACAGACTCAAATATAAGCTGTATTCAATATTTTCAAGGGATTTATCGAGGCTTGAGAGCTTTTCTTCATTAGAATTAATTAATAGATTTGTTGGATAATATGTATAGTTGAAATGTATCCATTTTATACTACTCGCAACTCTAACTACATACATGATCTTCATTACTGTCAATCAGACAAAAGGCTAGAATAAAACTCATCAGGATCGATAGAAGAGAAAACAGAATAGTACAAAATTTTATAATATAGAGAATCTGGAGAATTTAAGTGGAGTGAGTGAATGAGACGAGCATGAAGCTTTTGTTCGCTACAAACTTGAAATTATATCATGAGACGTCGAACTTGATCATAACGCAGAAAATTCTTTCTCCATCCTTCTCTTTCTTTCATGTTCTCTCTCTTTCTCTCATCCATATACACACACACACACACACACACTCTCACTCTCTCTCTCTCACGTATAATTATATCTCTCTTGCAACCTTCATCATCCTCCTCTCTCTCTCTTTCTCACTACCACATTATCCGCTACACACTCTCTTCAAGTCACTAATTCACCCTCTCACACACCTTTTTTTTCTTTCACATACATTCTCTCACTCTCTCTCATACTCTCACTCTATCAAATAAACAATCAATCTCTCTCACACACACTATCTCTCTCTAAAGGCGCCTCCATACATGCGGTATTTGGGAAATACCGAACATTTGGTGTTTGGCGAACTGTTTTGCTTGCTATTTCCCAACTAACGAACACACGTCTCCACACATGCGTGGTTTTCCGAGCACGTATTCGTACTGGGAATGGCGAATTGTCAACCGAATAGGTGACATTTTCAAGGTCAATAATGTCAAAATACTGTCGAAAATTTCAACTTTAAAAAATCCAACACTACGTTACTAATTTCAACTTTAATCTTGGCAATGATTGAATATTAATGTTCGTAGGAAATTTTAAAACATTTAATGAATCAAGATTATAATTCAGTAACCTGAAACGGACTGGACATTTACTAGTTTTCAATATAATATTTGAATTGAATTTAATTCAATTTCATAGTATCAAAATTGATTATATCACCTAAAAATCATCCACAGACTGTAATTTAATATTTTTCTCGTCTAAAAAAATTATGTATTAAATTAACACGTAAGAAACTTTTCCTCAATTGACTTAACCTCAATCTACATGCAACAACAAACAACAAAATTAGCCGAACATGAAGGCGAATGTGTGGATGGGCAAAAAGTTCGCTATTTGCCGAACATTCGTCCACTTTGATGTGTCCAAAAGACCGACAATGGACGGAACACACAAACATTCGTGTTCGCTATTTCCCAAATAGCGAACTCTCCGCTCCACACTAGTCGTGATTCGGCGACTAGGTGTTCGGTGTTTCCCGAATAGCGCATGTATGGAGCTGGCTTAAGCGAGGTCGCTGTGTCACTTCTAGAGGACACGAGTATGCATATTGCCACAAACTGCATTATTACGAATCGGATTTGCAATTCCGAGTGCAAGAGAGTGAAGACTTCAACGATATCCAATCACAATGCTCTGTCACTCGTCTCCCCTATTGGGTTCTGCGTCATAAATAAAATACTTTAACAAGTTTTGGACAACTTCACTTGCGAATGTCAGCTCTGAACTTGTTCAGTAACGGAAGCAACTGAATTGGGGAACAATTATTTGAACTTGTTCGAACAAAATATTGAGTTAAACTAAAATCAAGTATAAATAAAATACAATTAGCTCATTTGTTGTAAATTATAAACAATCTAAACAAAAATGGAATAAGAAGAAAGAAATTATGATGCTATTGAGAAAGCAAAAAATTATAAGGAGCATAATAAATAAAAATCAAGAAAAATAGAGTTGTTAGATAGCATTTGTTGAAATCAGCTATTCTTATACTCTTCCATAAATCAAATCTGGATGCAACCCCAATACTGGAATCTCTTCTCGGAATATGCTCAATTTGAAATGTTCATCTCGCATTCAATTGGATCATTCATTAACTGGAGCAATAAACAATATTGAATGCATCGGGATTGAGAATTGATTTAGTGTAAAATTCGCATGAAGAGGAAATTATGTTCATCCGATTTGTAATAATGTAATATTATTATCGGGATTGAGAATTGATTTAGTGTAAAATTCGCATGAAGAGGAAATTATATTCATCCGATTTGTAACAGAATGTTTAATTTAATAGAATGTATCAAGATATCTATTGAAAACAATTCAAAACGAATAGACTATTGTAGCGCTGAGTCGGGAATGATATTCAAGGATTTGAAAAGCTTTTGATGCTTTAGTGACATTGAAAATGTTACTAATTTGTAACTGGATAAAATAAAAATTTCCGGTTTTTGAATTCACCATGAAATGCAATACTTCATTTGAAGTAAATTCTCCCATCAGTGGAATACTGAGTTAGATAAAACTGAATGATATTTTCGAATTGGATGAACGAACTTGAATCGAACAATTTTCCAACTACATCAAACTGCAATCAATGCAGGATAAGAACAATAATCGATCTGCTCAACTGGACAGTCACAACTCAATCTAAAAACGAATATGCAGTTCTTTGTTGAACGGACAAATGGAACGAAATTATTTTAAAATTGTAGATAGCTCACTCATAGACACACTGCCGCTCTATTAGAGGATAAATCGGATGGAAAATTCTACATTGAAACACTTTCAGCTGCAGACTAAATTGAAAGAGTTGTATTTGATGGCGTGTTGCAGTATTGTTCAATTGCGAGAAGATTCTTGAATCGGAAAACCAGAAAAGCTTTTCTCCCTTTCTCCATTCCGATATTTCTTCAAACACGTCCACGTCCGCCCTTTTCCAATAACGGAAAATTCCGAAAAAACGATTATTTGTTAACGCTTCATCGGAGCGCTGTACAAAGTTCGTTTCAACAACGATAAAATTTCACATCCCGCCTGCGGAATTTATTCGCCTTTAATAGAAATAAGAATGAAAACAGTTACTTCTTTTTCATATCTTTTTCTTCCTCTATATCTTACTCTATACCTTACTTTCAAAATTCTATTTTTATTCCTCATTTGTAGCTTCATCTTTCTCCCAATCCTCAACTTTTGCTGTTTATTAACTGGTAATCCCGTCCTGTCCCCAAACCGGTGGATTGGGGTACAGTTAAGATTAAAAACTCAACGAACGTCGAGAGCCCTGAAAGTGAGTGAAATAATTTGTACTAACCTTGGACTGACGAGAATAGTGGACTGTATGTGACTGTAGAATATGTAGAATTTACTGCTGATATCCTGTCTGCATGTGTATGTTTAACAACATATGTATCACGGAACGGAACGAAGTAATATATTGCGTCCAACTTGAACGCCACGGAACAGGAGAAACGGAACGAAACGTCTTGACTTCTCGGGCACGCTCCTCGAAGTGCCGGATTAGAAGATAAACGGGGAGGATAAAGGAGGGGTGAGGGAGAGAGGTTATCTTGCCTACTCTAGGAGAGGAGGAAGGGGTGGATAGCACAAACTAATCAACTCACAATCAAAACTGTCGATCGTTCATGAATCCACCATCTCCGCCCGCCTTGGAATGCCCCATTTCCAAGAACATAAACTCAAGAAAAACTAAAATTTTAAAATAAAAGAAAAAACAAAACAACATGCACTGAACGGTAGAAAAGGAAAAACGAAGGGAAAAAGGAATAGGAAAGGAAAACGGAAAACTTGAGGTGTTGGTTAAACTAATTGGGAAGTATGGGGGCAAGTTTCCTAACTGGCCTAACATACTCACCAGAGTTAGTTTTCACGTGAGCTGAGCGCACAACACCCTTAGCATCACTTATGATTTGGGTGACTCTACCTAACGGGTATGATAAGGGTGATGAATTGTCCTCTTTAATCCATACTAACTGCCCTACCTGTAGGTTTGTATCACTCTCAAACCATTTATTTTTCTGTTGAAGAGTGTGGAGATATTCACTCTCCCACCTCTTCCACAATCGCTGAGTAAAACGATTAACCTTTTCCCAACGAGACAGTCTGTGCTCGTTGACATCACTCACATCAATTTCAGGAACCGCTAACAGAGGGCGATGAACAAGGAAATGTCCGGGAGTCAGCGCCTCGTAGTCATCAGGAGATGAAGAGAGCGCATACAACGGTCTAGAATTGAGAATCGCCTCAATTTTCACCAACAGAGTGGAAAACTCGACAATAGTGAGGACAGAATTTCCCACTTCACGAAACAAATGAAATTTCACATTTTTAATATTGGACTCACATATTCCATTCATGAACGGAGCATGAGGAATATTGAAACGAAACTGGATGCCTTTAGACGACATCGCATCACAAACGTTGGATTGATTTTCCAACGACCTGAGAAATTCAACAATTTCCTTCAATTGTCGTGCAGCACCTTTGAAATTCGTCCCTTGATCACAAAATATTTCTTTAGGCAATCCACGCCTAGAAACAAAACGATGGAGAGTGTTAATAAACTCTTCAGATGAAAGACTTGTAAGCATCTCAATGTGACAAGCTTTTGTTGCCAGACAGACAAATAGTGCAAAGTATGCCTTGTATGTACGAGCTTTGGGCCGAATACTCTCTTTAACAGTGAACGGACCAGCTAGATCGACCGCAGCCTTCAAAAAGGGAGCACTAGGGACAACACGAGAGCTGGGAAGATCACCCATGACGGGAGCAACAGGAGTTGCATTGAATAAACGACAACGAGTACAATTGAAGATCACATTTCTGATGACACTGTGAGCTCCAATAATCCAAAAATAACGCTGGATAAGAGCACGCACTATTCTTGGTCCAGCATGAAGGTGAGAAATATGATAATACTCAATGAGAAGTTTAGTAAAATGACTATCTTTATGAATCAAACAAGGATGCTTGGCTTCATATCCTAGAGCACTATTTACCAATCTGCCACCAACACGAATCACACCATCACAATCCAAGAATACAGACAATTTTTGGAAACTCTTATCACAAGGTTTGCTCTCTCTCAATAGGTTGAGCTCACGATTGAAATGACACTTTTGAACAATTTTAACACAACACATTTGAGCACATTTCAACTCTTGGACACTAAGTGCACCTGATTTACGAGAGACACCACCAATTGATGCTTTACAGTTATTCACGAAGCGTGAAGCATAAGCACAGGAACGCAACAACTTCATGTATGAGGAGAAACGTGTTATCTGAATAACAGCAGACTCTTCAGTGATATTCAAAACAACACCTTTATTTTGTTTCACATCAGGAAGATTTTCAGTAGCAGGGTAAGTCATAGATGACAACGGCCAACATGACAACGGATTAGAACACCACGTTGGAGCATTGAACCAATCTTGTAAATTGCACAAGTTTTGAGGAGAAATACCTCTTGAACCAACGTCGGCAATATTGAAACCAGTACCAATGTGATTCCAATCTGAAATATTAGTCAACTCTAATATTCTCACAACACGGTTTGCAACAAACGTTTGCAACTTGTAAGGAGGTAAATGCAACCAAGATAGAACAATAGTTGAGTCACTGAACAGAAACGTAGATTGAAGATTGATTTTTTCCAGTGAAGGGATGACTGAAACATACAATCTCGAAAGCAATAACGCGGCTTGAAGCTCTAATCGAGGAATAGATAGAGTTTTCAACGACGCAACTTTAGTTTTCGCTTTCAACAGGAAGCATTTCACGGTAGATTCTGACGACACAACTCTCAAGAAGATACACGCACAGATTCCTTTCTGAGATGCATCGGAAAAACCAAGTATTTGACAAGATAAAGCATCGCCATAAACGCATCGAGGAATTGAAATTGAACTTAGAGCAGGAAGCTCTCTCATCAGCTCATTCCAGCATTCATTGTAATCAACAGGAATCGACGTATCCCAATCAATGTCTAACTTCCACAGCTCTTGTAGAAAACATTTCATTTTGAATATTACTGGAGCTATGAAGCCGAGAGGGTCATACAGACGCGCGATAACGGACAGAACAGTGCGCTTGGAGTTTTTCTTCTGAAACTCTGGAACGGAGACTTTAATATGAAAACAATCAGTAGTTGGGTTCCACATTATGCCAAGAACTTTCACATTTGAATTAGGCTCATCACTGATATGAAGTGGTACTTGAGTGTTTTCAGAACGAATCAGATCCAAGAACTCAGGAGAATTACTGCTCCATTTATTCAACTTGATATGAGCACAATTTAGAAGATCACAAAGTTGTGATTTTATTTCACATATCTCTTCCAACGAATTAGCACCGGTGAGAAAATCGTCATGATAAATATCATCACGAATAGCTGCTGCTGCCAACGGAAATTTATCTCCTTCATCTTTCGCCAATTGAATAAGAGCACGTTGAGCAAGAAAACCAGACGGTTTCAAACCATATGTGATTGTTTTAAGCTCATAAACGACAATATCATCAGAAGGATTTTTACGAAACAATATGTGAAGGAAGGAACGATCTTCTTCATCAACGAGAATAGCACGATACATTTTCGTAACATCACACGTGAATACGAATGAGTGAAGTCTGAATCTAGTTAACACATCACATATGTCATTCAATAACTTTGGACCAGAATGAAGAACTTGATTCAACGAAATGTGACTCTTTTTAGCAGACCCATCAAATACAACACGAACCTTTGTTGTAGGTGATGACGGATTGAATACGCAAAAATAAGGGATGAAATATTTACCCGGTTTTTTAGCAACTTCCATGTGATCTAAAAGAAGATACTCCTCCATGAAAGATACACAATCAGATTTCAAACGAGCATCACGCTGCATACGACGCTCCAACGACAGAAAACGATTCAACGCAACATCATGAGATTCATGAAACTTGAGTTGATTATTATCAACTTTGAAAGGAAGACGAACAACATATCTACCTTCAGCATCACGCGTGTGAGTTTCAACAAAATGTTTTTCACAAAACTCATCATCAGGACTAGGAAATTTATGATTGGGAATTTCCTCACTTTCCCAAAACTTATGAACCAAATTATTCAACGAGTTCTCAGAGGTGGGCCACGTCATTAATGCAGTCAATGACTGATTGAGAAGAACGGAATGATTGGGAAATTCACCCAAAATAATGTCACCAAACACGGTAGGAATTACGCAAAACGAACAGTCTTCACTAGAAGAGACTTTACTATGATGACGTAATATTTTGTTGAATAATTGGCATCCCAATAGGAGATCAACGGAACGTTGTTCATAGAACACAGGATCAGCAAGGTTGAATTTTTTCAACTCATTTTGAACTTTTGAACTGAGATAAATAGGAGGCAATGAACCAACTATTTTATCAATCACGTAAGCCTCAGCTTCTAAACGGGGGTGACTTGAACCCTTAGGTTTCAACAAACATTTCACAACACCAGAAGAATTCCCTACACTCGAGGAATTCAAACCGGAGAAATTTTGATGACAATCATGGACCGATAAACCAAGTTTCATAACAAGATCTTTTGTTATGAAATTAGCAGTACTACCAGAATCAATCATTAAACGAACACCAATAAACGACCCAGATGAATTTTTTATAAGTGCTTGAGCAGTACCCAAAACAACACTCGTTTTAGGAATGAAACTAACAATGGATGATTTATCAATAACATTATCAGTGATACCACAATGCTTAGAAGAATTTGAATTCTCAACAACATTCATAGCACTATCAGTTTGAGTAATCGAATCAACGGATTTCGATTTCAAAGCAACTTTAGAGTTGTTATCAGTAGACTTCTGATTACGAACGGGAGAATTCGAACGGCTATTATCACTACTACGAGGATAATGAAGCAATTTATTATGCATACGACCACAATAGCACATCGATTTAGACTTGCATTGATTAACAGCGTGAAATTTAGAGAAACAATTGAAACAGACTCTCAATGATTTAATAAATTCATTCCTAGCTTTTGGATCTCTTTTCAAGAACGCAGGACATTTGAACAACGAATGATTCATTGAGTTGCAAAACGAGCATTTTATTTCAGCACTATCATTCAATTCACTAGTAACCAAGTTACTTTTATTTCGAACGCTGTTATCAGCCTGAGTAGATAAGACAACCTTTTTCTGAGACGACTTATTTTTCGGGTTTTCGATGGATTTTTGTTCATTGATAGACGGCACATCAGATGCAGATAATTGATAAGATCTAACTCTCTTATTCACGAAATCAATCAACTGTTGACAAGAAGGAAAGCTCTTATCAGCTACCTCGAGCTCAAACGATTCACGTGATATTTTGTCTAACTGACGAATAGCTAATGAGTACAAAATATAATCAGCCAAATCGGGAACTTTCAACGACTTCAGAGTTGTAATACTATCACCTACTTTAACGAGAAAATCTTGAAGCGATTGTAGTGAGGGTTTAAATGGGACTGAACTACTTTTCAAAATCTCATTCACGTAGTGGTTAGCTAACACCCTATCACTCTCGTAACGCTTGCATAGAGTTTTCCATGCCAACTCAAAATCACTAATTATTTGAAAAGATTTCACTACTCTGGCTGCTTCGCCTTTCAACAAATTATGCAAAATATGAGATTTATGAACGGGAGAATAATATTTATCATCCACAATCAATGATGAAAAAATATTCTTGAATCTAGGCCAGTCTGAAATATCAGAACCATCAAAAGATTTTATTTCAGTTGGAGGTAATATCATATTCAAACGGGGTGCATGAGAAGTTGAGGGTGAAGGTTCAGTTTTCTCCTTCGGTTTCTCATTTTTCATTTGATTCAATTTATCACGAGCATTTATTATTGCACATGATAATTGATCAATAACGGTAAGTGATTGATATTCAGGTTCTTTAGTAGGGTCAACTTGAATAGATAATTCATTGATTTCATCTAATAATGCAGAATATTCTTTCACAGTATTTTCAATAGATATACTCCTTATCAGAAATTGAGATTGAACTTTAGTGTCATTGATGTCCTTCAACAAGTCATAAGCTTGTTGAACACGGCTAAACAAAGTTTCTTTCTTTTTCACACGAATAGTTAGCAAAGCTGCTGGGCTTGCCATTGTTACTAAGTAACAGATTAGATAAACAAGGAGATAAGGAAAGGAACCTTGTAACTGGATTCAACATGGGTATCAGTGCATGTATCAACAAGTAACTCTACTTTAAACGAATTGAAATTTAAAATTAAAAAATAAATTTCTTGGAAATAGAACATATCCGAGGCCTGGACGGACCATGTGGTAATCCCGTCCTGTCCCCAAACCGGTGGATTGGGGTACAGTTAAGATTAAAAACTCAACGAACGTCGAGAGCCCTGAAAGTGAGTGAAATAATTTGTACTAACCTTGGACTGACGAGAATAGTGGACTGTATGTGACTGTAGAATATGTAGAATTTACTGCTGATATCCTGTCTGCATGTGTATGTTTAACAACATATGTATCACGGAACGGAACGAAGTAATATATTGCGTCCAACTTGAACGCCACGGAACAGGAGAAACGGAACGAAACGTCTTGACTTCTCGGGCACGCTCCTCGAAGTGCCGGATTAGAAGATAAACGGGGAGGATAAAGGAGGGGTGAGGGAGAGAGGTTATCTTGCCTACTCTAGGAGAGGAGGAAGGGGTGGATAGCACAAACTAATCAACTCACAATCAAAACTGTCGATCGTTCATGAATCCACCAACTTTTTTATCTCTTTATTTCTTCTTGCTTCACATAATAAGTCTGTCACTTCCAAAGTCCAATAGATTTCAAACGTCTATAGAAGTTTTGTCAGCGAACTTTATACTCGTAAATCTATCAGGCTCACTTCGCAACGTAAGTCCACAAAATAGAAGTTTTATTAATAATAGGACTCATCGGGAAGTAACAAAATAAATCACTTCTATTTTAAAAAGACGAATTGGTTAGATAACTCATGCTATGAAGTTTTCGCATGATAATTTGAAATAGGTTCAATCCATCAATTAGGTAGTGATTGGAAGACAATAAAAAGTATTCATCGACAACAGTGCTTCTTCCCTTACAATAAACTCCTCTTCTCCTCTTCTTCACTTCAACCTATCTAGAAGAATAATTTTAGTGTACTATAATAGGAGATATGCCTTTTATGAGTGGTGACTTTGTATGTACATTGTAATAGTATATGTACTATTCCAAACAAACAAGAGTTAAACTAATGGTGGTATATGTGAACTCAGTTCACAACAATCCCACTATTTATTCAGGAGCTCAGTGGTTTATCAGAAATAACAAACTATAATTGCCGTGTAACTGCAGTGTAGTGCTATTTGAGAATGCTTCGTGTTTACTCAGTGCTGTATGCGATAAACCATTAAAGGTGAAATATATCATTTCTGTGATCAATTTGAATTTGAACTCCCATCAACGTTGTTCAAATATTTTCAGTAGTGGTTTACATAAAAAATGGAGAAACAAATATTTCTCTTCAATTTATGAGTAGAAAACGAAAATTACTTCTGTTCAATCTGAATCAGAATCCATCACTAATAGTCCAATATGAATAAAAGTCTTCGAAGGTTGAGCCAGTTGCACGAAAATCCAATTGAATTTGAACATCGTGAGATTATGTCATCCAACAAAAGCAATGTAACGGACGAATCTGTATCTGATAAGTTATCAATTTAATGTCAATTAGAGGCGGTAAAGTAAAATAATTGAACTTTCTGTACAACTACTTCTTTGTTATACATTTTGCTTTCCTCATTCGGCCTTAGTTCCTGAATTCTTTCGTTTGCGTTCCTCTCTTGAATTATTGAATTGGAACACTTTTTGGTCAACTGATTGGTCAACTCATTCTATTGATGAAGTAGGCGAGTTGAAGTTGTCGCAAAAATACTCAAGCAATTTATTACCACCGATTATTCTAAATGACTAATAAGCTATCAGTAGCGATTTGGGGAGAACAATGAAATTCATCAGTTGTAATAATCGATGAAATATTCAAGTTACAAGCAATCTAGCCGGAAGTTGTATGCCACCAATAAACGTTTAGGAAAGGAGTTTTGGCAAGAATTTTGTTCCTTTCGTCGAGCTAAGATTCGTCTCGACATCGCTCTCACTCACTCCCTTTCCATCAAGCCAGTTCCTACCCTGTTAATCTCGGAAATTTTTCACCCATCCCTAATTAAACATCCTTCCTTAATAGCTTTCCACCCTTTTTACTTCATCTTCCCCTTCTCCTGCTGCTTCTTATTATTCTTCTAATATTTCTTATTCTTCTCCAAGGCTAGTTGCCCTCCGTCTTTGCCACCTATCCACGTTTAGACTACTCTCCCAATTTTCCTACTCTCCCACTTCTTTTCTCTACCTTTATCTATCTCATCCCTTTTATTCACTCATTCTTGAATATTGCACTTTCTCTTGTTGCGAATCTTCTAATAATATTGTAGTACACTATCTCATTTTATCATTGTTCACCATTTTCCCCTATATTTAATTAGTATTCTAATCATTCTTTCTCTTTAGCTCCTGCTTTTCTTGGAACAATTATTTATTGCTCATTATTCTCCTTATATATTATATTTGGTGGTAAGACCATTTCCTCTTACTTTTGTACTGTAACATCTCTCTCCCCCCATTTTCAATTTCAATTCAAATTTGTCTTCCAAATCTCATACTTCTCATGTTTATTCCTCATGTACTTATTTCTTCCTTCATTCTTTTTTCCCTTAAAAACTAAATAATCTCAATCAGTATGCAACACATGTTTGATTGTCTTCAAAATCTTCTATTCGTTTTTCTCCTTTCTTCCTGATCTCATTGAAATTCCATCACTCTTCTTTCTCTCTTTTATACTGGCTCATCCTTAACATAATGTATTTTACTTAATATTCTTCTCTTGTTATATTCTAAACTTTTTCTCACATCTATTATACTCACTGCAGTTATCCCATTTCTATCTCTTTCTCAGTCTCATCCCTCATTTATCCTCATCCCAATTTTTTTTTTCTTCTATCCTCTTATTCTTTCCCCCGACCTCTCTTTTTCTCTTTCAATTCTCTCGTCCTTTTCTTCTCCTTCCAGATCCCTTCCCTCCGTCGTCACTCCGTTTTCCTCCTAAATTCACACTCTCCCTCATCAGTGGTAAAGTGCAAGGAAATAAGAGGGACTTAGACTGTCGGGGATTAACCACTCAGCTTCCTTCCTGAATTTCCCTTTCTACTATTTCTTCCTCATCCCCTATTCATCTTCCTACTATCTTTTGCCACCCATTCCATTTTAATTGCTCCTTTACCCTTTCCCACAATCCCTTTCTCCTTCCCAATTCATTCTGATCGCATCCTCTCTTCTTCCTTCCTATTTCATGCCAATCGCAACCCCTCTCCCCCTCAATGAAAAACTTTCCAGTTTTGTCACCAACAACTACCCTCGAGCCTTATGACTCCCCCCCTTCACCATCCTCCAGGCGATCTCATTATCGTTCATTACGGAGTTAATAGCTCATCACTACTTCTTCACAATCTCCGGCCCTGTTACACTGATTTTACAGGATTACAGTTCAGTTACGATGGCTGCCAAGACGTCGTCTCCGTTGCGGATTATGCCACGCAGAGTGTGCAACGAAGACCGTTCTGGATAATACGAATAACTGCTAGACTTTTCCAGTAATCCAGTCACAGAGGGGAAATATTTTGAACCAAGCTTCAATTCAAAAAATTGAATTTTTGTTATAGTAAAATTAAAAAAGTTTGGTAATTGTGTCCATGTGTTCATGGTAATAATTTTGATTTTAGTAATTCTGGCAAACTTCTTCCATTGTCTTACTCGTTTTTATATTACGATGAGACGAATGAATGATTCCTTTTTCCATGATTATGAACTCAATTGTCCATGTGTTCGTGGTAATAATTTTGTTTATGGTAATTGTGGCTAACGTCTTTTATTGTGTTATTCGTTTTAATATTATGAGGAGACGAATGAATGACTATTTTTCACATGATTACGAACATTTTCTATTATTGGATGTGAAATTACTTGTACTGTAGCTCTGAATACCTTGATTTAAATTGAACTTTGATTTGATTTTACATTGATTTAAGATTTAATTTTCAATCATAGGTCATCATAGACAGCATAGACTGATAATTGAAATTGGTTGAGTCGGAAAGGTACTATCACGGATACTAGAACACATGTATTCTATACATCTCTGAGTCACCCTTATTGGGTAAGCCAAACTATAATAATATTATGAAATTAGAGTAATATTTCTCAATTGAATTCAATTTGTTCAGAATATCCTTCTCATTCACCAATCCACAAAGATTAACATTTTTCCAAATAAATCCGAAATAATTAACCATTAACAATTTATTGATCGCCCGGATATATATTTTGACTGATTATTCATTAACGATAAATTATTTGCAGGAATTCAAATCGAAAACAATAATGGCTGTTCAGAAGGTTCGTGCAGATTTTAAATAACGTTGTTAAATCTTTATTGAATAGCGTAGAACAAGGGGATTGCAATTGATAATAATCCAGGTGAAATACGCTCGTAATTGATTCATTATGAAGCAGAGCAACGAACGCGTTGTTTCGAGTATATCAGATTTCCTGAAGTGTATGATGTGAACCAGATATGCAAATCCCGTTTCATTTCAAACACAGAGTGCTTGCTGTTTAATCCTTCATTTGTGCTGTGAATCTCCATAATGTTTGTGAGCTTGTGTCTTTATATACGAGTGGCATTATAATTTCAGATTGCAGAGCACTTGGTTATTCACAAACAGTACTAAACCTAATCCAGTGTCGAACAGTACTACAGGATCAATTTTAATTGAAATTATTCTCATTGTGACGAACCAGTCAAAGAATCAATACAAAATTATAATGAAATTTTTATTATTATCATCCTGAGTATTTATAATTATTTTCAACTGGAGTAGACTGACACGATTCATGAATCCGTTTTATTGGCCTATTTGTAATCTTGGATAGCAAATTCAATGTAAAGTGGTATTAGTAGAGGTTTCAAGTAGCCACTACCATCTAATTTTTTTTATTAAAAAAATAATTTGAATATACTGTTTCTTTTTAATTAGCTGGTAGCGGCTATTATCACATTAGCAGATAATAAATTTAGCCAAATGTGACTAGAGCCTAATACAGAGTGCGGCAGCGAATCGGGCGATTTTGAAATGGGTGTCAAAAGTTGACGAGGTTGTTTGAAAGAAAATTATTGATGCCATAATAATCTACAAAGAAAAGCATTTATATTTCACTGTACTAATTAAATTTTTGAGAATAACGTCGGCAAGGTGACATGGATAATCTGAATGACGTTTTTCTTAATTGTTCAATCTCTCAAAACAGAACGATTCCATGGCCCGCAACTTCACCCGATCTGTCAACCTGTGATCTTTTCCACGCTTTCCTCGTAAACTTTACTCAAAAGAAAAGTCTACGAACAACGGCAACGGCCAATGACACTGAATGAACTGAAACAAAACATTTGTCAAGAGATTGCACGAATACTCCAGCAGATGATGAAACTGTTTTCATAGGCGGCTCGACGAATGCGTGATGAGAGAAGGACGTCACCTTGCCGACGTAATTTAAAAAAAAATAATCTGATTAGTGAATAATAAATGATTTTCCATGCAGATTATAATGGTATCAAAAAATTTTCTGTTAACGACTTCATAGATTTATGACACTTATTTCAAAATCGCCCGATTTGCTGCCGCACTCTGTATTAATGTGAATTTGAAAGTGCCAACAATTTGGAAACTCAACAACTTCATGTCATTGAGACATGTAATGACTAAACTGAGAGTCAAAAGCTTTTCTATCAATTCAATAGCTTATCGATGATTACTGGATAAGTAAGGTACCAAATACCAAAAGTAAAGGACTGTACTGGGATTGAATTACGACATGAACTTCATAATAGAAGTCTTTACTAGATAATATATCAACCAAGTATTTACTAGATAATATTCATGGTTGTACTTTACTACACGAAATCGAAATTCCGAAATTAAGTTTTGTAATAGTTTTTGAAGACTGGGTCCTGGCTAGTCAAGAACATTTTATGAAGCTGGCTTGGTTCGTCAATGAATCTGAACAAAACAAAACTGGTGTCTTTCAGATCGACACAATCCACACACAGAAACATCTACTTAAATAACAATCAGATTCAGCTAGAAGATGTGGGTTGCGTGGAGTTCCTGGGTGTGCTGCTTGATAGGAACTTGAAATGGGTGGAGCACACTAACAGGTTACGTAAAAAGCTGAGCTCTGCCTGCTTTTCGTTACGAGTACTTAGAGGAGCAATAAGCTTCGAGTCATTGCGTAGTGTTTATTATGGATATTTTTACCCATTCCTAAAATACAGTGTCATTGTCTGGGGGAACTCATCTACAGCTGATAAGGTATTCAAGGCCCAAAAGAGCGGTCAGGGTGATCTTCAACAAGCCCCCAAGATTCAGCTGTCGTGAGCTTTTTAGGAGAGGAAGACTTCTCACCCTGACCTCCTTTTATATCCTTGAGATGAGTGTCTATATTAAGTAAAATACTAACATCCTCAGCCGCTATGGAGATTCCCATCATTATGATACCTACCACTCCAACATGTTTTCTTCAGTAACTAACAGAACCACTCTCTTTGAAAAGTCGCCACAGGATAACGGGCCAAAAATTTATAACTCTTTGCCAGCCAACCTAAAGGATTTGGATAACATCAGGAACTTCAAAATTAAACTCAGAGATTAGCTGGTTGAGAGAACATTTTATTCATTGAACGAGTTTTATAATTGGACTGCCTAACTATAAACTATGTGAAATTAAGTACAGCAGGAGTACTGACTGTATATATGTTTTGTAGGCTATGACTGGTTTTTCCTGTTTAAACTTTGACCCATCCTCTGTCCACTATATGTGGATGTTCAGGACAAAATTAAAACAAACAAATGTCTCAATTTATTTCAACTCTTTAGATTCATCATCAGAAATTAAAATCTTGAAAGTTGCGACACAAAAGAACCTCATTGCCTAAACCGGATGTTGGAGCTAGATGAAAAGCTCTGTTTCATTACAGGCGTGTTTCATCAATGGCTTTGCACAGAGCTTATAACATAGCTGACGGCAATGAAAATCGACCTGTCCAATCCCAAACCAAACAGCAATGTACGAGTAGAAAAAAATAGATTAAAACAAATAGAGACACAGAGAAGGCACTGTGAAAAAAGTTTAATTAAGGCGAGAGTACGCAAACTACCCGCCAGATGACGTTGTTCATAGATAGGGGGTGTCCAGAAGGGTTGTAAAGGGTAGGTTGTATGAGTTGGAGGTGAGGGTAAATAATAGCGTACACGAAAATTAAACAAGGTTCCACTATGGAAACCAGAGCAGACTTGGCAGGTTGGTTATGTCATGATTAATTGAAGCTAGAGATCACGGTGGAGCATTTCTATAAAAGACAATAAACGTAAAAATAACAAGGAAATTATCATAGAACGGCACTAACAGCCCTCAATTTGTACATGCTTACACTCTACTTGGAGGGCAATACATGAAAAGATGTGTGTAATTTCACAGCACGGATTTCGAATGTACTCTCATTCAGATGTCACTTCGTCTCTCTCTATTATCTAGGAGTGAAGTGGTGAGCAATTAATTATGAAGGAGGCGTCACAAGTGAAGTGAAGCTACAACTCTTCAGTTCGAGTTCATTGCAGCAGTAAAATTGGGTCATGATGCTTTCTGCTGTCACCCTGTATTCGTTACGCATAACTCGGAGTTCATCTATTCGATCTCATAATTCATGTTGATTTCTAACCTACAATATCGGATTATATACAGGGTGTTTCAGGAGGAATGTGCAATACTTCTCAGGCTGATTCCTTACACCAAGTAGACAAAAACGTTCCATGGGACCAACGCCCAAAACCGCTTTGTTACTGAGATAACAATGTCGGAAAATTGAGATTTTTCAAAAAATATTAATTTTTCTAATTTTTAGAGGCTTTATTGAGGTTCCAAAATAAGAAATTCCTATGTAAAATTAGCTGAGGAATATTCAATGAAACCAGTTCTTAACTTTAGTTTAATTGGGATAATTGGAAAAATATGCTAAAAACGCCATTTTTCAACAATAAGGGTTGTAACTGGATAAGGAATCATAAAATTGTATTTTTTATTAATGGGAGTTGAAGAGACTCGAATTCTGAAAAATACGTTGAATGGCAGCGATTGTGTAAATCTTACCCAAATCTCAGAAATGGCGATCGAAAATCGCAAAATTGACAAAACATAGGACAAGTGATGAATTTGTGTTGAGTAGCGATTTTGCAATTTTTGATCGCCATTTCTGAGATCTGGGTAAGATTTACACAATCGCCGCCATTTAACGTTTTCTTCAGAATTCGACTCTCTTCAACTCCCATTAATAAAAAATACAATTTTATGATTCCTTATCCAATTACAACCCTTATTGTTGAAAAATGGCGTTTTCTAGCATATTTTTTCCAATAATATCAATAACCGTTGAAGTTACAAACTTGGAACTGGTTTCATTGAACTCCTCAGTTAAGTTTACATAGGAATTGATTACTTTGGAACCTCACTAAAGCCTCTAAATAATTAGAAAAATTAATATATTTTGAAAAATCTCAATTTTCCGTCATTGTTATCTCGGTAACAAAGCGTTTTTGGGGGTTGGTCCCATGGAACTTTTTTGTCTACTTGGTGTAAGGAATCAGCCTGAGAAGTATTGCACATTCCTCCTGAAACACCCTGTATAAATGGTAAATAGATGTGGAAATTACATTAATCTTCAATCTTATCAACTATTACTTTATTGATACCATTCACCAGACAAGGAATACGAGGGACTGTAAACGATCATATTAATAAAAAAATCAATTACTGTCTCCGGAATAAAGTGTAAACTACTGGACTTTTCTTCAAACTTCAACAACTCTCATGATGAGAGAAGGCATTCTGCATATTTCCTTACACCTTTCAACTTCTAATAATACGAGTTCATTGACTTAGCAATAACACAGATGTTTCAAAGCATATCATATATTTATTGATGAATATTGTTTGGAAATTCAAATTGTAATAGATAATGAGATCTTCAAGAGCAAAAATCCCATCAATTATAATCAACAACAAACTAACCTTGAAGTAAGGATTGTTGGCTTATGGCTCATAAATTCTTCTTCCAATAAATTGAATGTGTTTGGAAATTTTCTTCAGCAATATTCATATATATTAGCTGTTTTAAGCTGGTAAACAGTCTACACGTTCAACTAGGATATTGGACATTGGTGCTAATTCAAGTACATTTCACTGGCGGCTCGTACCCACGAATCAGGTGGAGTTCCCATATCTTTTACTGTACAGCACTTCACCTGTTTCGTGTGAACGAGTCGCCAGTGGTACATTTGTAGAATACAATTTCATTTCTCTGGTGACCTATCTTACCCATTAGAAGCTTTCACGAACCACCAACCTTATATTGAACTCAATAAAGTCATAAAACTCAATCTAAACTGAAGAATTATAGATTCTCATTCACACCATTATCCAATAGCAAGCCTGTATGTGATTGTAACTCAACAAATCCAACACTTACTGAGCAGCTATTATCGTTTATGGATCCATTTCTCCTAAAATCGTCAACTCCTATCGTTGGTGCGAACATAAGTCCGCATTTCACAGAACTCCATAACGATGAAGCTGAAATGCTCAACCATTACCGGCTACATTAAACATGCTAGACGACGCTGTGTTACTGCAACAGGTGGTCGACTTGCTTACAAGTCAGCTCTGAATATGATCACTTCATGTGTCAACTTCATAATGATGACAGACTACTCGGATGAGGATGTGCAGCAATGACTCAAAATAGAAGTGGAGAGTCCTCGTGTCGGACAAGGAACATGTACTCTATGTTATCTATGTCCTCTATGTAAGTGAAAGGATCATGTCATTTGATAAATGACAGGTAAAGTTCACGCAAGTTGAGAAGACTCGCCGTTACAATGGAAAATGTATTGTTCCGACGTGTTTTCTCAGCATGCACTAACATCACTAGAGGTCGGAGCATCCGCTCTTCTTGAAGATGGATATAAATTCACTTTTGACCTCCAGTATGCATAAAATAAAATTGAATAATTTATTGCCAGAAAATATGATTGGTATTACGACAACGCCATTACATTTAAACAATAGCATACAGTATAATAATATTCATGTAACCTGGCTGGCTCAGGTCTGGTGTCAGAGTTTTCAGGTCGCTCCTGATCAATTTCAGAGCCTCTGACATGACTCAACGACTGTTTTTAGGCAGCCGGGACCGACGGATTAACGTGTCCATCCGAAACACGGGAAAGTGGCCTGAGAAAAATTCCTGGTCTGACCTGGGTTTGAACCCGGGACCTTTGGGTTGCAACGCCAGCGCTTAACCCACTCAGCTACGCCACCCCCTGTTAGCTAGCATACAGTCAGCATAGGATATTCAAATAAGGTGTATCCAATTTATTGTGCAAGCTATCATAAAATTATTTCACTTCATATAGACATTAATTCATCAATAAGGACACTCTTCTAAAACTTCCCATATTAATATTCACTCCCATATCTTTTATACTGGTGGGTAGTACATTGAAGAGCTGTATGGACATATATTTCATTCTATGTTATGTATCAGTTTTTATGAGAACTACTGTAATGTAACTACAGTGTTTGATTCTTAGATTATTTTCCTTTCGTACTATATTCATATATTTTATATTTATATATGCATATTGATCTTATATCGATGAATATTTCTCTTCGGCATCTTCAAGCAGGCAAACAAATACAAAGATAACAGAGTTAGAATGCTCAATTCAATAAATAATTGTCTAGTAGAAGAAGTGAAAGATGGTTTATGGCATATATTTCTCAATACTTTTTCCTGCAGCCTGGAAACGAGCAAATCTGAGAGAACACGTGATTGATGCTCGACCATAAAACAGAACAGAGCTCTCTCCGAGTGGAACTCGAGCAGTTTGCTGGCTAGTTTACAACGGCAGGCTAAAATCCCGAATTTCTGTGCATCAGGATTCGGAAACGCTTAAAGCAAACGCCTGTGATATTGCTAGAAGAGTCGTTGGTCCTTCCATTCCTCACTATCAATCTCTATTATTTCCTCTAGCTATTTTTATCAAATTTCCTTTTATCTACAGTACGTAATGTTCTCTCCAATCATCAGAGTTTCTCTCTCTGGCATATATCTTTCATCTCTTTTCTTTCCCCTGCTATAGACATTTTTTCTATGATGTACACTTCCATAGTCAAAGTCACAGTCTTCAAATAAGATAATAATGAAAACTATAATATGTCAAGCCTACGTGTAATGGACATTGGAAATTCAGAGAAAATTTGTATGGATCTGGGTTTAGTCAATCAATTAAATGAAATTCGATCAAGATTGATAATAAATTTTAAGAATGTAGCTGGTCTTTGTATGCTTTTTCGTTCTACTTAAACCAAGTTGTAACAACTGAAATCGGTAGCCTATTTTTTTTCAAATGAAATTGTTTTATTGGCAGGAAAAAAATATAACAATCTTGGAATACAAAATAAAATTAATAATATAATAACAATGAAAATATTTAAGCAACATAATACAATTAAATGCCAATTAACTCAATAACGTATTTTCTTGACAGCTATAAGTGTCCCCATAAAAAAATATCACTAACAGCCACAGCCACATCAATTTCACAGCTTAACAAAATAAGCAATATTCTATCTAACAATCATCTCTTTCTTTCTCATTTAGTACTATAATCTGCTCTTCCTTTCTCAATACAAACCTTGCTAAATATATTACCACAAACTAAACTTCATCATAGTTTGTTATATAAGTTTAGATTCTGATAATTCATGATATTACCCTCTCACTCACTTCCTCTCTCAATCAATCTTTCTCTTTCTCTCACTGTATCTCCTGGCCCAGCTCCCTCACAGCCCAATTTATAGCATCCGGACCAAGCGGAGGCCAAATTCAAAGCCGATTTATAGTCTGGATTTACTGCAAGCCGTAAATGAACTAATTATTATCATTATTGTCCGAGTCCGACATCAGCTGTATAACCACTTCCCCGCCCCACCAACTCCAATGTGAACAGTTCGACAATTTCCCCCTTGCTTCATCACCCCCTCCAGCAACTACAAAACACCTAAACTACCTTCTATTAATCTTGTACACGGGCTGCATTAATGTACACAATAACTCATGAACAATAGTAAAACAACAGTTACTGAATTTGATTACGGTTGCAATCATGGGAATTGCATTTGTGAGAATTGACTCAACTTCTCTAATAGTGATGCTTTAGAGCCAGTCGTAGTGTTGGGTTGAGCTTTGGGGGAAGAATAAAAAAAGTGATTGTAATGGAACAAAATTATTTTGCAGAGAATGAGACACTCCTACAAAAAGTGATTCAATTAATGATATAAAAGAATAGAGATAATGGACTGTTGGGAGATGATTATTCATTTATATTTATTTTTGAGATATTTATTCTTATAGAGAGCAATGCATTAGACTGAACTATTCATAGAAATATGTGGTGATGCTTATTTGCTAGGAGGGTGTTGATGCGCGCAAGCATTGAATTCATTTGCAAGGCCCAAGGGGATGAGGGTGCTCACACCCTCACACGTTTTCAATTATGAATTTATCGTGAAGACGTGATCATTAGAAATATTTCCATCACTACTAATAAATAACTCAGTCGAGAACTATTTTCTCATTATCAAACAATATTCACTTGTTTGTTGATATTCGTTATACTTGTAATTAATCAAGAAATGATGGATGAGAAATGGAAAAAGAAACAAAGAAAGATGTTATGAATCCGGAATAATTATTATTCAATTACACCACAAAAGTAATAAATTCACTGTGAATAAATTTAAAAAAAATTTGAATCATTTATTGGGAATAGAAGAAACAATTATGCGATAAGTCTAGTAGAGGGGTTTCTTTTCATTAATATGATAATAAATTTATATTCATAAAATATTTTGAATTGAAATTCAACAATGATTAGGCAAGATTCTAAAGTTTTCCCAGTAAAGTTTAAGCTGAACTTCATAACGACAAGTCCTATGAGCGTTTTATCAAGAACAAAAAGGAAAATCCCTTGGTTTCACCAGTTTTTAATCAGGATTCCCAGGAGATAACGCTCATGGAAACTCATACAACAGAGCTAATCTTTAGTTGGTCGAAAAACCCCATTTTAATCTACGGTTGTACATTCTCGTATTTTCAGCTATAAACCATTGTATGCAACTTCACGGAATATTTCTCAACAACACATTCATTTCATATGAAAAATTCTCTTTTTGATAAAGTATCTCTCGCGAAATATAAGAAAAGGTTTATGGAAAAATGTTTACCACGGAATATTCAACAAAAACATACGTCGTCTCATCAAAAACAATAAACTGATTGTCTGATCCCATTCACCATACTTTTTCGAAAGTATGGAATTCTTATTTTATAAAGTACAGATTAAAACCGGGGATTTTCCAAGTCAACAGCCAGAAGCTGTTTCCCGGACACCATATAGTAACGACATTTTACACGGATGAAATTTTCCATTTTCTAGAATAAAAAACTCTTGAAAAGGAAACGAGAGAAACAACATTCACTATTCAACGAATTTCCCCAGTGTGCCAATTACTGTTTTCCCTCGAGCAAGTCATTTTCCAGAAAATGAGACAAGATACTCTCGATTAGTCTCATCGATTTGTTTGTTAGCAAGCTTGCTACTCATTGACCAAGGAAACTCTTTCTAAAACTCAACTGAAATGATAAATTTCCATTTCACCCAGCGATAGAACAGTTTTTCATTTTATGAATTTATTGACAACAATAAACGACGTTCACTTTTATCTTTATAAACGACTAAAAATTATTCTTCACTTCGGAATTGTTTACAACTATTGAAACGAAAAATTTGAAAAATCATATTGAACAAATTTCTTTGATTGACCCTCTCCTTCGATTTCATCTTAAAATAAGAAGAATGGATATTGGAGACCAATGTCAAACAACGATGTGAAAGTTTTTTTTATTCCAGAATGAAGCAATTGGGAAAACTCGTTTTTTGAGAACGTCTACAATATTGAGTTCTTGACATAGATAAATTATCAAAGTCTCTTCTCTTTAATCCACCATTACATTGAACTCAGATGACTCTTATTTTTCTCATTTGATTTCTCCCTTTCAATATAGAATTAGATAGGCTACCTTTTCCTAATCCACTGAAACCTACCATTCAGTATCAATAAACTTATTGGAGTCTTTCACTTCTCTATTTTGTTATCTAGAACCAACCACACTCAAGTCAACAAAGTATTCATTCTCATCCAGTTCCTATTTTCAACTCAATCCTTTCCTTAATATTACTACCCAAATTCTGACAAACTTCCGAATCCTCGTTTTGTATCAGTTCACCTCATGTCATTTCTCATTAATTTTGAGAAGAAATGTGAAGGCTTACAGAGTGGATTTCATTATCCACCCTATAGTTGAAGTTTTGGTCAGTTTTTCTTAAGCTCTGAAGCATTACTGAACTTTTTCTTTGCTGTAAGTTCAGTAATTTATCTATTTACTGGATACAATACAATAATACTTAGAGGTGAAAACACAGTCACCAGTCGAAGGTAATGATCCAGAGCTCAAATATCGCCGAACAGAAGAAAATAATTTATAAGGATTATAGAAAGTTGATTCAATAAACGAGATTCGTGAGTTAGACTCGTTCATTAGTAATTGAAATTCAAAACACTAGTACCGAGGCTTCTGAAAGTTCTTAGTAGTGATGAAGGGTGGAAGTTGCAAATGCTTGTACGGTGTTAAGCATGTATGTAATGGCACAGCAAAGTGCACATCACCTTATCTGGATGCGATTCCTACCAGCAAGCAACAACAAAGCAAGCTTTTATAGGTTAGGTCGGGCAGAAACAAATCGAAGAGCGCGGCAACCTCAACGGCTGAGGCGCCAAATTCAAAATTGCGACATCGCCATGTCTGTCCCTGCCTCCTTAATTAAGCCCTTTGTCAGGGACGAAATCCTCTTTTGCAGGCAATAAAGCTCTCTCGAAACCAGCCTTTCCAAGAAGGGAAAGGGTACAAAGTTATCGGCGAAACTTCTCGACAAGGGATTTGAAAGGTTTAACGCCTTATACCCGCTAAGAGTTACTACTTCACCTACCTTCAACAATTGTTCAGATCATACTACTCTGAACCCTCTTTCTGACACTCTTCTCTCCACCCCTCTATCAAAATATCATTCTCTTTCTCCCTCTCTCGCAATCATTCATACTCTCACCCCTTTCTCATTCCCACTAACTCTCACTCTGTCTCTTTCCCTCACTCTATCTCTCTTATTCCACCACAGGACTGCTAATAGAAAGTTGACTAATCGGATTAGGTAATACCATTACAGTGTTGCGTGTTGCATTGAGTTCCTTCTGTGGAGCCCTCATCAGACTACTAAAGGTGGAACATTATTTAATTGAAAATTGAAATATAATTATTGGATTATTTTTGGAGCGAAGGAGAGCTCTCGAGAGCAATGTGATTTGAATATTGATAAGAATAAATCAGCTTTTGGGTGAGATTCAGGAATGTGGACGTGGAGGTTTAAACAAGTGCAGTACTGTTGTTATTTGCTGCATCTTATTTCTCAATAATTCAAGAGTTATTGAGTTACACTGAGTTATTCTTGAATATTTGTTAACATTAAATTACTGAATTAGGTATTTCAACTCAGCATTGGACTTGAACTACCACAATCTTCCATCACTATAATTTACTTTCTACAGTAATAAATTCATAAGAGTAATCTACGTAAACCGTGTATTGCAAATACTGTGGATATTTTCATCAGAAGACTAATTGCAGGTAAGCACTGTTTGATGAATAAATAACCAACATCCCATTCTAATACTATATTATTTTCACAAAAAACTGTCTATTCCAAGCAGTACTGACCTTGATCATATTTTTGGATTTGTTGAATATTGCAGATAACCGTAATTACTCTGTGTCATCGATTATCAAACAATGGAAAGGCCTCCCATTCAAAATTACAGTATGCAATAGACTATGTCAGTTAGTTGGTTATTTCAGTATTCCCAACTTTGGGTTGGAAATTGGGTTAACCAATATTGATAAAACTCCATGTACAGTTCACGCAAGCTTTAAAGACACGCCGTCACAATGTAAATGTATTCAACTTCTCAGCTTGCAGCTCTAACTACAACAGGAACCAAGTAGGAATATGGATAGGATTTTTTTGCCAATGATCAATGATGGAATGAAGTTCATATAAACAAAGTCGATCAGTTTGAGCTACTACTTATTTATTATACATATCATTCATTACTTATCTCTTGTTATTCATTCATGAACAATTGATAGTATCTAACAATTACTTATTATTTACTTTCGAGTGAACGTTTTGAAGATTTGTGAGCAATTAATCTCAGTGGCCATTTTCTATGAAAGTCATGAAAGATTCAAAATAACTGAATTATATAGCTATCTGTTTAATACAGGTTCAACGTTGAGCTTCTGAGCTCATATCAATTCATTTTTCAAGTTATGATTGCTGAACAATTTGTAGACGGATTTTGAGTTGAATTGTAAAATTTTCAACATCGAGCTTCATTTCAAGAGATGACTACTGAAAAATAACAGAACCAGCGATTTTCTTAACCCCATTTTGGTATTGAGCTTCCTAACTCACTCACATTCACTGTCAAATTGAGCATGAAAGTGATCAATTACTATTGAATAGAGGCGCAGATGCCATTGCTGTAGTGTTTTTATTGGCGAAGACGACCTGTTATGTTGAGTGCAGGGTCCATTAATGACGTCATCTAAAGGGACGACTTCTTCCAAGCATTGGGGGCCATTTGAGCGGCTTTGTTTTTGTCTATTGTAATGGCCACTAGAAGATGTAGACCAGAAGGCAATGCGGTGATAAAATGAGGATGAGTGGTCGAAGGAAATTGAGGAAAATGGCGGCAATTTGAAGTGAATGTAGGCTGGCGTTTTGTACTTTGATGAATGGCCGAACGGAATTAGCATAGGCCTAGTAGTTTGTGGACCATTGTGGACCTGTGGTTAGTATTGATGGTCACTTTGTGTTGGCTTTGTAGGAAGCCTGTTTAGACAGGAGGTTATAAGTAATTTCACACTCCCCTAGTGAGTTTGCAATTTTACATTGCAGTTAGTGAGTTTTGAATGAGTCAATGTACCAAAGTCAATGTACCAATGTATTTAGTCAATAGAGAATGGAAAATAGAGAAAGAGTCAAATATAATGGAGTATGGTCTTAAAACTGGATTTATAGACTAGATAATTAGATTACTATTTGGATCAGAGAAAGTAAGTAGTGAATTATTGAGTGAGTGGTAGTGGTAGTCAATTGTGTTTCAAATGAGCAAGTAGAATAGTAAAAATCAGAGCAAGTAGAAACGTAATATCAGTATAGAAAGGAGAATCGTATTAGTAATAGTCGTGGTTGAGTTGTAAAAATTTTCACTAATGTTTCACAAAACTGAAATGCTCCTTCAAACCTCAAAATTTTAATGATAAAAGAGATTTGTTTTCTTAAGCTCATATATTTTCATCTCGCCAAATATTGACTCAGGCTTGTATTGATGGGTTGAATATTCATGAATCATGAAGTAGCATTTACAAAAAGCTGTCCGTTACTTATTATTTTTTATGCACTCTTTCACGCTCCATAAAACGTAATTTCAGCTACTTCATACTTAACTCAGATGACAATAATAATTATATTTTAGTGAAGCGAAGTGTTCTTATGACATCTTTTGAATGTTTAATCGTTGTTCTTCTGGCCGAATATCATAAGCAAAAGGGTGATAAATTAGGAGTGCCAGAGTGTCATTTCTGCGCTTTTCTTGAGTACCGAACAACAAAAGCGACATTGTCTATCTCGTTGTTGTAATGAATAATAATCAGGTGATATTCGCACCTTAACGACGTTGTTAATTATTCAGATGAAAGCGCTTTTTGAACAGGGCCAATGCAAATCCTAGCTAACAGCAGCCTCTTCTTGTCGCTCCTCTTTTTATCGCTTGTTTGTCGCTACTCCTCTTCCTCCTCCTCCTACCTCCTCCTACATCCTATAACCGGCGCCACCTAGCCTTATGACGTCATACTCATCAGCTTTGTAGTGGAAAATTGGCTACGGTAGCTGTAAAAGCTACTTGCAATGTTTTCTCATTTGATTTTCGTCTCATATGCTACATAAATGTGCTCTAGACAAATGCACTTTCAAAAAAATATAGACATTTTAGATTTTTTACTCCATGATTGAAATTAATTGATCTACAGAAATAATCATATTATTAACAAATAATTACATTATTAAATTTCACACAACTAGTCTAAGAATCCTTCTGACGCTAGTGTGTAAAAAAATCTATGTCTAGACAATGGGACTGAATGATGAAATTTTGAGAATAACCTATAAACTATACTAAACATTTGGGTTCATAGGACAATAGTAGGCCTATAGGTTAAAACCAACAAACGTTGATCAATATAATGTGGAATAGATTTTGATTTCAACGCGAAACTATGATCCTGTAAGTGAAAGTGAATCACACTATAATATAGTATTATGTATAGTAATATAGTATAATATATTATTATGTATCGATGTTATGTTGTGTTGTGTATATTAGAATTGGCAAACTAATGTTTGATCTATTTAATCAATAGAGAGTCCCCAACAACGGTCTCGCATATTTAGCAGTAGATGATTTTCATCAATTCTCATAATATTAATCCAAAGAATCAATCTGAACTCGTTGATAACATGGTTTCTACTCTCGTATGATTGCAGTTTTCAACATTTTAGTACTTGGATTAACTTACTTTCATGCAATAAACAGTCAATGTTCAAACCTTTCGGGAATAGACAACGATACACTGAAAGCCTATTTAAATCGCAACGCTTTGGAATCAAACACGAAAAAAGTATCAGATAAGCGCATCAAAAAGCCATTAGCTTGAGTTACAATAACAGAAGTACATTTCCCTCGATACAGACAATAGATGCCTTATAGTTGAATGCATAGGGAATGCAATGAATGGGACCATTTGAATGCGTTAGGAGAGAGGGTAGTAGAGGGAGGTTGAAGGGGTATAGTCCATCCAAGCATAGAAGACATTTTGGCAAGATGGAAAAATGACTCCAGCTCGGTTAACATTAGTTCAAAAATTAAAAGTTTGGTCTTAAAATGGAGATCTACAATTTGAGACCAAATTCATAATTTTTAAAGAAATATCGACTGAACTGGAGTCATTTTCCCACATTACCAGAATGTCTTCTCTGCTTGGACAGACTATAGTAAAGGGTGGTCTATTTATGACAGGGCTCCAAATACCAACAGCAATAACCGTCGGTAAATATGGAATATGGCGAAAGCTTCAATGGGCCCAGGGTTTGTCGTAATTGGGTTTACGGCAATGGCTGACTACAATCTGGTTAGTGAAAGGTTTTCGCACCGTCCAGGTAGCGATTATACAGTCCCTGTGCAAGGCAACGCTGCCCTGCCCTGCATTACAACGACACCCGCCCTAATTCAGTTTTGTCCCGGGGTCAAACGTGGATCATGGTGAACAACGAAATCTTTGAAATGAGGTAGGGTTGATGAGGGATGACTAGCATGTATAATCGGTTGAGCTGTTCAGTTAAAATGGTCAACTGTATGGCTGCTAAGTTGTAGGGTTTCAATAAATCACAAGGTTTAGTTGAATCTACACTTTTATCAGAGATTTGAGTTGATATTGAAGGTATATTTGTTCGTTCATCAAACGAATACTATCAGTTTCTTGATATTTCATCTAACATTCTTGTGTCATACATTGTTCAGACATGATTTTACCATCTCAACACAGATTTGGACGCATAGTACTGCATAGATAATGTTACTATGATGTATAATATAGTTATTATGTATCACAATAAGAAAGGAGCAGATAGTAGTCTGTTAATTATATTGTTAGTATGCATTACAATGATTTATTTATGTTTTATTTATTCAATATGACACAATAATATTTAAAGGTGAAAACACAGACATAAGAAGGTGTAGAAACTATATGCTTAGTGTACGAAAGACGATTTTCTCATACTATCTTTCGAGGAGGGATGGTGAAACGGTCCACCAATAATTAGAAACAACAAACATCATGTTTTCTCGCAACATATTGAATTTTCACAGAGAACCTCCCTCATAAAATGTTGGTGTATTGAAAGGCAGAAAGTTTTCCAAGTTAGCAGCTGACGTTCAGCGCGCTTCTCGATCTGTTTCAACTTTTCCTTCAGCAGCCAACCAATTACACAGCTACAAAAGAAAGGAAACAGAGAAGGGAGGTAGAAATAAAATACAAAAGGAATGAGAGGAAAGGAGGAGACCAAGACTCAAGTGCTGAGCAGATTAAAAAGGATTCGGAAACATGAGAACAAAGAGAGAAGAAGAAGAAGAGGGGGAGGAGGAGGAGGAAGAGGAGGAGAATAAGGAGAAGAAAGATTGATTGATTGATTGATTGATTGCCTTTATTAAGGGCGGAGTTAGGACTCTTGGTCCTCTCTACCACACAACCCTATACAATATGTACAATAATATACAGTAATCAAAATTAATGATCATACAGTAGAAAATAAGTAGAAAATAATAAATTGAATAGATTAAGTAAATAAAACAAAAATACAGAAAAATGAGTAATAAGAACTAGAAATAAATTAAAAATATAATAAGTAAAATATGCCTATTTCCTTAAACTCACCATTCACTCACACACATGCACACTAGCAAGGTGGAGAAATACTCCACCGAATACTTCGATATATTCAGTATTGAAAAAGTATCTAAATGAGAAAATAAATGAATATGAGATTGAGAACAATCAATGCAATGGAGATGGAATATCTTCTAGACAACTCAACTTTTTCACGCCTAAGCTGCTCCTCCCCTCAGCCATTTCGAAACTGCCACGCCAAACTGAGCTTGGCCATTCACATTCTTAATGGATGATGGTAATTCGTTCCAAGTACGGCAAGCCGTAACATGGAAAGACTTGTTGTACATTGAGGTTCTGTGATGAGGGATTACCAATAACTGTGAACCATGTCTAGTACCTCGTCCACTGCGCTCTCTTATAAAGACAAACTGGTCTGCTAAATATCCAGGACATTTGGTATGTATCAAATCATACAGCAGTTTCAGCATGTGATACTGTCTCACAGAATTGAGCCTCAGCACATCCAGCTGCTGGAAGTATGGACTAATATGATCATCCCGCCTGAGATTAAAAATGAAACGGACACAGTAATTCTGAGCTCTCTGCAGACGTTCAGACAAGATAACACTCATGTCATTGACAACAATGTCCGCATAATTGAAATAGGGGAAAATCAATGATTTGACTAGCATCACTTTTACACGAAAAGGTATACAGTCACCAATCTTCTTCAGGGAGTGAATTCCTGCAAATACTTTATTACAAGTTACATTTATTTGTTCTGTCCAGTCAAGAGACTTGTCAATTGTTAAACCTAAATTTTTAACGGAATCATTGTAAGGTAAGTTCTGGTTATTGATTTTAATGAAAGGTCCATTGCTAAAGTCAATACCCCGGCGAGATGTAAGTTTAGTGTAGCCAATAATAATAGCTTTGGATTTGGCTTCATTAATTTTTAATCCATGCCTGTAAGTCCAGTCAGTTAGAACGTCAAGATCCTGATTCATTTTGTCAACTGTTAACTGAAAGTCATTCAAATCAAAATGAATGTACATTTGCAGGTCATCAGCGTACAGGTGTAATTTGGAGTATTGTAATACATTGATAACATCATCTATATAAATAATAAATAAAAGGGGGCCGAGGACAGATCCCTGGGGACGCCTCTCTCAACAATACGGTACCCTGATGATCGGCCATTGAATTTTACAGACTGACAGCGATTGCACAGGTATGAGCTGAACCATTCAACGACGTGAGCAGAAAATCCAAGGTTTCTCAGTTTTTTCAGCAGCAGGGGGTGATGGACACAATCGAAAGCTTTGCTGTAATCGATCAGGACCAGCATTGTAGCCTGTCTTTGGTCCATAGCTCGTCGAATGTCATCAGTGACACAAAGCAATGCAGTGGTGGTAACCTTTCGAAAGCCAGACTGAAATTTGTTTAGAGAGTTATTTGCAGTAAGATGACTATTGATCTGATAATGAACTATCCTCTCCAATCCTTTAGATAAAGAGGAAAGTATATGTATGGGTCTATAATCTGCAGGGGAAGTAGGATTTGGGGTTTTATTCAAAGGCAGGACCGCTGAGTATTTCCAGTGAGTTGGGAAAACTGCAGACATGAGTGAGAAATTGTATAAGTGAGTTATATGAGGAAGAGTGACAGGCAGGGTATCTTTTATGAATTTTATAGGGAGACAGTCCTCACCAACTGCATTGCTTGTGATTCGGTAAAGAACCTGTAAAACCTGGAATTCACTCACTTCAGAAAACCGGAATTCATTCTCCAAACCATTAATCTGAAATTGATCTGTATATGCTTGTGCACCATTGTCACTAACTGGTATGTTACAGAAGAAAGAGTTGAGCTCTTCAAGACCATGTGAGATTTGTGCCGCACCCTTCTCCTTACCCATCCCCATACCCTTAACAGTTTTCCAAACAAAAGAAGAAGATTTGTTGTTGGTCAAGAGTCTACGGAAATATAGGGATTTAGAGTTACGAAGTTTCAGCTTGCAACGGTTCCTGAGAATCTTGTACTCACCAAATATTATTGGACAACTGGTTCTTCTAGCCAATCTGAATTTCCTGTCTCTTTCATTCATGAGCTGTCGAATATCCGGCGTAATCCATGGGGCTGGGCTCCGTGTGACTTTTTTGTGTTTTAAAGGAACATGTTTATTGAATAAGCCACACATGAGCTGCTGGAATAAATCTAATTTCATATCTATTGAATCAGCCTCATACACAAGATGCCATGGAACACTGAACAGATCAAGGAATAACTCTGAGTAATTGATATTTTTATAATCACGGAAGCTGATTATTTTTGGCTGTGGTTTGGGAGTTTGAAGAGCATATATACAGTAAATAAGATCATGGGCTGAAAGACCTGGTACTGGTATCTGCCCATGATGCTTAACAGCCTCACTATCACAGACAGCAATCAAATCTAGCAATGTGTTGGAAGTTGCAGTGTGGTGTGTCGCCTGCAGAGGGAGGATTGACATATTGCAGGTGAAAAAAATTGTTTTTAGCTGCGTCAGGTCAAAAGTGTTACGTCCCAACATATCTGTGTTGAAATCTCCCATAACAATAACATGACTGTACGTCGCCATGCATTGTAAGAGAGCATCCTCAAACTCAGACATGTAGCCAATATGGGGAGGCCGATAACACACGCCAATCAAAACCTTACTACCTCCAAATGAAATTTCTATAAACATAAATTCTGGCCTACTAGGCCTGGAATTATCAGACTGGAACAAAACTTTGGCGTCAAGATCCTCCCTTACGAAAGCAGCCACTCCGCCTCCATTTTTATGGAGCCTATCGTTCCTAATAATTTTAAAATTACTAATTTCAATTGCCTTTGATGAAATGGAGGGTTTCAGCCAGGTCTCAGAAATTAGAACCACATCACACACCCGTGCACTAAACAAATCACGAAATTCATCGATGTGACACAGAAGTGACTGTGCATTCACGTGACACACTTTTAGAGATTTTTGGTGAGGTGAAAAAGCCTGTTGAATCAAGCTCTTAGTGTTTGGCGTGGCCGCATCGTTATCCGTCATAAGGCTGATATGACCACGAGGAGAGGCACAGCAAGGCGTGAATCAAGCAAGTTAAGCCATTGTTCTCTTGGAAAATTAGAGTTTTGATACTTCCACTCAAGCACTCACACACATTCATACAGTTTTTGATAAGGAAATAAAATAATTTAAAATTAAAAGTCATAACGACAGAAAGTCCGAGCAGAGTTAATCGAAATAATGAAATAAGTTGGACAATTTGACAATAAAATTCAATAAGGTACTTTATGTTCGATCATTGATAAGAGCTATTTGGTTAGCTATGTGTAAAAAGAGAAAAAAACTCGCTTCATAGTTCACCAAAGAGAAAAAGATTAGATAATTAAATTCAAATTATTTAAAGAGGAGGAGAGGAAGGAGGAGAAGAATAAGGAGTAGTAGGAGGAGGAGGAGGTGAAGTAGAAGTGGAAAAAGAAACACAAGAGGGACACACGAGAGACATAAGAAGAAGAAGGATAATGGGGTGATGAGAAGGGGAGTGGAGAAGAAAGAAAACGCAAGAAAAGAGACACGTGTGACACAAAAAAGGAGTAGTTTGATGATCTGAGAATTCTGTCGGAAAAGATAACGGGAATAGAAGAGAGGGAGAAGAAGGGACGAGAATTGAAGTAAAGAAGGGAAAAAGAAGAAGACCGATAAGGTGAAGAACAGAAAAAAAGAAAAAGTTAAAAAGAAGCTATAGAGTAACTAGGGGAATGGGAAAACGTGAGAGAGAAATGAAAAGGATAAGAGAGAGGACGAGAATGCAGGAGAGGTAAATGAGGAGAAAAAGGAAAAGTAAAATGAGGAGGAAAAAGCAAGAATTCAAGAAAAAGATTCTAGAAGAAGTAGGTTGATGAGGAGAAAGAGGATTAAGAAGAAAAAAATATCTAGATTAAAGAGAAAAGGAAGACGAATTTAGAAGAAAAATTGGAAGGGAAAGTGAAAGAAGGGGAATTAGAAGCTTGAAAACTTGAAAAATTTATCGAGTGTTCAGCCGTCGGTGTCTAGCTCTGTATGTAACACAAAGCTGTGTATGCAATAAATTTCAACAGTTTGGAAGAATTTTTGGCAGAACATGCCACGTTAAAGCTGTGTATGCAATAAATTTCAACAGTTTGGAAGAATTTTTGGCAGAACATGCCACGTTATTGCTACATCAAAATACAGAGAGAAAGAGTTCAAAGAAGCTGAGGATGGCAGTTTTTCTAGAACTTTCATCACAAGTTACTGAAGAAAGTTTCAAGTTCAAAAGTGCGCGTATAAATAATGACAAGACAAGATTTATTACGTTATCGCGAAAAATCCTCCTTTATTGGTGAATTGTCCAACATACTAAACACAATACATGATCCTTATGCTGAAAATGTCTAATGAATCTCTATATACGAAATGAATAATATATAATGAATCTCTAGAAACGAAATGGCACTGATTCATTCATTCATTCATTCATCACCAGAACTAAAAATCCACTGAACCGGATGCGTTCAAATTTGGCAGGCATGTTTAGTTGGACGTTTAGACGCGCGCTAAGAACGGATTTTAAAAACTTTCCAAGAAAACGCCAAATATTTGAGTTTTCTATACTTTTTCGGCGTTTTCTTCATTTTTTCGAGAACCAATCAGTAGAAAATGTTGATATTTGGTGGGCAGGTTCAGATAAGGTCTAGAAATATTGTGTTAAAATATTTTCGAAATCCGTTCAAGATTACGCCAGTAATCAGGTTTTCAAAATTGTTGATCTATTGCGGGTTGCAAATCTTCCACCTTGATACGACCAATCCTTACTTTAAATTCAATGGTTCAGCGAGATTTTAGATGAAGATATTAAATCAAGTTTCAAACTACATCCGATATACTTCCCAAGGTTACGCTCGATAATAGCGTTTCACTATTTTTCAGAGTTTTTTTCTTAGATTTTTTAGAACAAATTAGCAGAAAATGTTGAAATTTGTTAAACAGGTCCAGATTAGGTCAAGAAATGCTGTGTTAAATATATTTCGAATCCCTCTGAACGGAATTTGCAGGCGAGCGAAGCGAGCCTGTTTGTCTCAGCTGACACTGGCAGAGGTTTTGCAGGCGAGCGAAGCAAGCCTGTTTGACTCACTTACACTGTCGATATTGTCGGGGGCAGCGATAATAGAATATGAGAATATTTTTATATTCCATTCTCTCTGGTCGGGGGTCCAGGGGGCGGTATTTCACTGATACTCTATTCTACTAATAGATAGATAATTTGTATTATTCTTACGTTGGAATTGGAATTCCAGTTTTGGGAGAGAGTATAGTTTATTTTTTGAAGTGTATCTTATTTATGGAGGTGATATAATGGTAGCCTTCCATACCCAATAAAAATACTAGAAGTTTTCAAACAACAGATTCAGTTTCTTAATTTAATCATTGGTTTGACAATCTCTATTGAATATGCTGAAATAAGGTAGTCTAATCGTATGTTTACATAAATATTTAATCCTCATTGATAAATTACTAAGTAGCATTCATGGAGCAGCCATTACGTTACTCAATCTTGATACGGAATCAGTTTATGACTGACAAACGTGTAGAGTAGCGTGACCGAAAACTTTCAGCCGTTAGTCAAAGTTTGTGCCCTGGAAGAAAGATGAGAAGGAAAAGAGGAGAAAGAAATAGAAAAGGAAAAGGAGGTGGGAGAGAGGGAAAGAAGAAAAGTGTTTTTGTGGTCGGAAAAGTGGATAAGTTTAATGGGAAACAGGAAACACATCAATAAGTCACACACATACATGCGTCAAACTAACTCAACTAGTCCACTTCCAATGTCTGTCAGCGCTCACCTCCCGACAGAGGTATATTTTGTGCAAACTGAGAAGACACTCAGTTATATTACAATTAACATTATAGCGGCGTGTCTTCTCGGCTCGCGCGAAGTATAGTAGTTTGAGGGTTTTTCAAGAGTGAAGAATGCACACACTTTATGAACATGTAATAGTGTTTTTATCGATTCTAAGATGGTAGCTTGACTTTGGTGAATACAATGAAGCTCGAGGGATATTAGAAAAATGTTTGGGGGAATAATAAATACTCGTACTTGTGTGATAAGTAAACACATTACACAAGTGGAATTTTGAAACAGCATTCTGTACATTCAAATAGATGGAATTATGAAATTTATTCAAAGTAGGGAGCTAGAGTGAGGTGAAGATAGTGTAGCTTAAGGATACAATGTACAAAGTGGTTGTTCGATAAATAAACACATTACTTTAGTAAATGCTGAAACAAGATTATCTACATTCGAATCTATAGAATTAGGAAATGAATTATAAGTGGGTAGCTTGACTGTCTAAGGTGGAGATAATGTATGTTCGGATACATGTACAAAACACTCGTTGGATATTAGTGTTATAATAATAATACTTGTTGGATAATCACGTCACACGAGTGAGCTTTTGGAACAAATTTTGTACGATCAAATCTATAGAATGGGTGGCTCGTTGGAGGACTGATAAAGCGCCGGTCTGATAACCAGGTGGACCCTGGTTCAAGTCCCAAGCGGGGGAACAATTTTTGACCACAGCACAATCACATAAATACGGCCACCCCGTCTTTCGGAGGAGACGATAAGCCGTCGATCCCGACTACCTCAAAGTAGTCGTCATCTATCATCCATATCATTACCCACGCACAAGCCTATGAGCTCATGTGGGCTTCACCCTCATAACAAACAAACAAACAATAGAATGAAATAAACTGGTATAGGTGCAGAGCGTTAAGTGTCCTAAAAAATTTTAAGCTTTGAATTTGATAGTTTGCGACTAGTTTGAAATGGTATAGAATGCATCATAAAGCTTACAAAAAATAATATTCTATTACTAAAAATTGAGATTTACCCAAGTGCTCAGTAATCGAAGTAAAGTATAACATTTTTGAATGATTCGAAATTGCTCTCAACTATTTGATTTTCAAGAGCATAATCTCCCAAGCGGGTTTACGTCGTGGTGAAACAGAAACGATAATAAGCCCAGCCAGTAATCGAATGCACTCAGCACAGAAATTAGAGAGTTGAACATCATCAAGCATTAAAAAGGATTAAACACAATTCCCATTATTCCTCATCTCAACAAAAATCAGGTAGTGACTAATTTTCCCTCTTTTTCTCTACACATTTTTATTATCCTCTCCTATTTCTTTCTCATTTATAAATATATTTTTTAAATTCAAATCAGCCTGGCCCTTTCAACATCCATCCCTCCTGTATTCCTTTCCCTTTTTCTTTCTTTCGTTTTTCTCCTCCATTTTTCTCTTCCTTTCCATATTTTCTTTCAGATCTTCCTCTTTTCCGGCTTCCTCTTTTCATCGCTCCCTCTTCCTCCCCATTATTTTCGTTTCTCTTTTTTCTCTCTCTTCCATTACCCCCTTTATCATTGCTTTCTTTCTCCAGAGACCTCTTCAATCTCCACTTTATTAAAAATGCAACAGCTTAACAACGAGAGGTGGGTAATGAAATGCTTATTCCCTTCTGAAGTGAGGGGGTGGTAGGCTACCATAGTAGTACAGATTAATAAAGCCTAGCTTTAGAAAAAAGGACCAGCTGTCACATTCCCCAAGCCAGTTCACGTTTTTTTCGTGTCCCAGTTTTTCCCGAGCTGAAAATATTTCGAGTGGCAAGTCGCATAATGGTTTCTCATCCGTAATGAACAAAGTTCATGAACAGTTCTGTGGATAAAATGAAAAATGAAGGCTACAATGAGAGCCTCCTACAGTAAATTGAGAAACGATTTGTTTAAACGAATATTTTATTAGATTTGAATGCAGTCTGCTGACAATTTCTACATGCGATTTCACACAATGAACCGGGTCACTAGGTCGTGGAATAACATTACTATAATACTCATTTCAATACTTTTTCTCCATCAAATCACTAGTTTCCGGATTGCACTAGAGATAACGTGGAAATGTGTGACACCACTCATTAATATCTGATGATAAACTGAAAAACTTCAATATAAGAGTATTTATAACAAGTATAACTAATTATTGAAGACTATTGACGTCACTCATGTTATTATTTCAATCTTTTCACATTATTGAAATCACTTGTATCGCTGAGGAGCCAGATCATCATAGATCATAGATCATACGATAAGTGATAATAGTGTATATTCTAATACTTCCCAATACAATTCTTTACAGTGAACTAATTGTTTAATAATGAACAATTGTATCAATTAATATACTTCTCAATACAATTCACAATATAGTGGACTTGTTGTTGGCTTTGATGTTTAGGGCTAATAATGAATTGATACGTTTGTGTTCCTATTTTTAAACATGACTAGAATTTAAAATCGTGTTATTGAGGAAAGGGAAAGCAAGATTTTTAAAAAAAGAAGTCCCAAAGCTACTGTTAATCTCACTCACTTTTACGTTTTCTTTTCTTGAAAGGAACATACTGCAAATTCTTTTAATAGAAGAGAATCACTACAAACTACGCCTTCATTTTGCAAACATGAAAAGTGAAAATATTGTCTTATGTCGCAAGCTATGACATTGTACAACTAGAGATCAACTATTGAACAACCAGAGGCCAATCACGACCGTGAAAATGAAAACAAGGTGAAATATTCAAGGTTTGGCCGGAGTTATTCAATTTAGCTACACAAAGACCTGTCGTGTACTTTTTATTCAGATGTTTGATTGATCGTTTTCTTTGACGAAATAACAACCGAACAAGACCTCGATCAAATCAACTATGTTCTTTTTAATTCCATCTGAATGAAAGTGTAAGTAAGGTGTGATATCCAGAGAGAATAGAATATAGAAATAGAGTTGAGTACTCCAAAATTGTCTGACCAGGAACATCTAGGAATACCAGGTATGAAAAGGCTTGTTCTTTTAATTTCTATTAAATTGTTTTGATGTGATATCACCAGCGATAATAGAATATGAGTAGATTGGGCTTACAATACCGGTTCTACAGCAATCTAGTGAGACAATACCCCCCGACTGCTAGTGTACTTTCCTCGCCCGGCTGGTATGGTAATCTCATATTAAACGGGCTTTGTAAATCATTCATAACTCAAGTTCAAATCAGAATATTAAAACGAAATTGACTTTTATGGCTTTGTCAAATCATGCTCTACAAGTAATGTAATATACTATTTCATCCTAACTATAATATTTTCCAAGTTATTATTTTACAAATAAAAATTGTATAGCCTAGTATTTGGTGATTTTGTGCATCTCTATTCTCTTCAGTGGATTTTTATATTAGCTTTCGATGGAAAAAGTATTGGATGTAATTTATAGTACTAGTTGAGATCTCCAATTCTATGTATGATACCATTAACTTAATGATCAAAGAACAGCAGATTAATGCATTGAAGATTGGAAATAATAATAATTAGCCAAGCATCAAGGCTTTTAAAAGGCTATTGTCCTGCGTTAAACATTCCAATATCTGTTGAATGGTGTTTGCAAAAAAACCTCTCTTTTTATGTAAACAACAATACAGTATTCATAGAAACGTTCTCATAAATAGAACTGCCAGTTGATATTTTTTCTATATTCATTATTTCTACAGACAAGAAACTCTGTGCAATTTTCGGTTGAAATCAGCTAGTCTGATTTCAGTTGTTGAGAAGCTTCCGTTCAAGCAAAAAGTACTATAAACTTCATTCAATACCTCTTACATTAAAAGCTATCATAGAAATTAATTGAAGAAAATCTAATGAATGAATAACTTGAAAATTATCATAGTTACAATGAAATAGTATATCACATTATTTGTAGAGCATGATTTGACAATTTGTCAAATCTCTATTGATGTCAATTTCGTTTTAATATTCCGATTTAAACTTGAGTTATGAATGATATAAGAAGCCCGTACAATATGAGATTACCAGACCAGCCGGGCGAGGTAAGTACACTAGCAGTCGGGGGGTATTGTCTCGCTAGATTGCTGTAGAACCGGTATTGGAAGCCCAATCTACTCATATTCTATTATCGCTGGTGATATCACATCAAAACAATTTAATAGAAATTAAAAGAACAAGCCTTTTCATACCTGGTATTCCTAGATGTTCCTGGTCAGACAATTTTGGAGTAAACTGAGAATTGATGAATGAGAAAGTTATTGTATAAGCAATTAGAGTGTCTAATAAGTATTAATTGAATATAAGCTATAGTATTAAATTTGTTCAGAAACTAAATAATTTTAACATTTGGAATTTCTATATTCTCTCAAATGAAGTCTTTGGAGATAATTTGAGAAATTTATCACTACTTATTATCAAGCTGCTTAAGAACTCAGGAACTTAGAAACTGCTTAGGATTTAGCCTACTAATATTCCAATACAACTCTAAACATAGAGCCTTGGAGCAAATGCTATGACCACGAACTTGAAACTCATTGCGCACTAGTCAACGCAATCCATGTCCACACAGATTCTAAAAATATTTATAACTAATTCATATCAATAGCACGAACAATGATCGAATATATGATAATATAGCTCTAAATAATATATGATTTGACTGACCTTGCAAAGTGCCGTGATATGCTCTACTGATGTCAAAATGTATGGCGCGACCTTTGCCGTCCTCAAACTCCACATCATCGCAGAAAACATCGTTATCTGGCCACAGAAGTAGTCGAAAATCCCTGTAAAAATAAATAAACAAAATAAATCTATCAATTTCTATGAATATGATTGGAGTAATGAAATGACTTTATTATAAAAAATTTGTAGCAGCGGAAATTGACAAAAAATTGTGCCTCATAGGGCCCCAGAAGTTGGCTTATGATTCAACTTACCCGGTCTCTGGTTGGCGAAATATGAACTTCACAGCCAACATACCGATGTCAATTATTGTTGACTCAACATGCTTTCGGATATTATTCAATTTTATCATTGAATTATCAATAATATCGAAAGCTATAGATTATATTTATAAGTTCTGAATTGTTTAAAAAATGCATCACTCAAATATTCAGAAGGTTTCTAGCTAAATACAAGTGATATTTTGGCGTGAAAGCAGACTGGCTTTCAGAAGAGAGCAAGAAACTGCGAGTAATCTAGTAGTAGGCTAGTATTGGATATTGTTGTGAAAGTTGTAAATATTTCTTCTTTTGTCTTCATCCTACTTGAACTGTTGATGATAGTAAGCTTAAAAACTTAGTAGATACTAGTGACTTTCACTTTGACAACAGAACTCACGATTTTAATGCTTGTTGGACGCGTTTCGTGGCACTGAGCCACATCTTCAGCATACAAGGAGTAACTAGATACTCAAGATACTGAGTATCTAGTTACTCCTTGTATGCTGGAGATGTGGCTCAGTGCCACGAAACGCGTCCAACAAGCATTAAAATCGTGAGTTCTGTTGTCAAAGTGAAAGTCACTAGTATCTACTAAGTTTTTAAGCTTTGTAAATATTGTTGTAAAAGTTGATGTAATTTGTGTTCATGTTTTCCTAAGACTGTTTTAAATACGTTACAGAGGAAAACTAACTTTACAATATCTATTTTCTCGTCTAACCTCCCTTTTTAGTGGCTTGTAACCAACAATGCATTACCATTTCATCCCATTTTGATACAACCTATTATAATTTTTGAAGTTATAGTCATGTTATGGAATGGAAAATTAGCTTACTTGAATGATTTAAACAATCAGCTTGAGAAATTGAATTTTTAATGAGCATAAAACATCATGTGGCCACTATAGAATCAGTACCTCCCCACTACTGAATCATAGTGGCCACTTTAGAATCAAAATTGAGTTTCACAGAAAATTTAATTATTCATTTGTGAATTGAGATATTCGCTATTTCTAGAAATTCATCAATCAAGAATGAATGACCTGAGCTATATATCTATTTAGTTCCAGGTGATATAACTAATGAAATGAACCCACAAGTCTGAAAAAACTACGAAAAAATCCTTAAACATGGCCTTAAACTACTGGTGCTTTTACCTTAGTTTTTTTACTTGCAGATATTCAAAAACAACGTGACAACTACATGGATTAGAATGAACCGCGGTTAGTGGCGAGCCGCCAAGTACACTTTTTGTACACCGGGCGCACTGGCCTCAATTTAGCAGCTCCAAAATAGGCGTTGAAAATGAAAATTACCAACAATGATTGAAATCGTTCAAAGGAATTGGAAATATGTAAAGAAGTACAAATGCAAATACAGGAGTTGAACACTTGATAACAAAAATAATTGAGGGAGTAGAAAATGGGAAGTTTCTCACGATAAAAGAACAAATTGAAAAAATAAAAATTAAAAAATCTAGATAGGGTGAAGAAGGAAAATTAGCTACAAGAAATTGTTGGAACTAAAATTATCGTTGATGTTCGGGGAGAGATAGGAAACAGGAAGAGGAGTTGAGAAAATATGAGAAGGCGTTCAGGAGTAAGGATGGGGATGATGACTCAGGTGCCAGAGTTTAGATGATTTCTCTTTCTTCGCTGTACCGGCACACTTTTAATAGTTTTTTCTTTTAATTACGTGCCGTATTAATTCAGACGCTTCCTAGAGTTGCGTTCTATTCGAGTTTTTCAATCCTTTTTTCTCGTCTCGTCTTTTTAAAAGTATTTAACGGAAGAAAAGCGGGGGTTGGCGAAAGTTTTCCACGCTGTATAGCTTTTTAAACGTTTCTGCAAGCCGCTTATCCTTCGGCTGAAATCTCATACACGAAAGAAAACTTCCATAGAGAAAGAGAGAAAAAAGAAACAATTTCATGAGAAGAGAATGAAAGAGAATGATTGTTGTGAGAGGGAGAGCTGAAGAGTCAATGAGATGGTGAAGATAAAGATACATAGTAACAAAAGTGACAGAGAGATAGAGATAGAGAGATTAGTTTATGCGACAGTTCTATGCCGAGGATTAACTGATTAGAGTAGGAAGAAATTAGAGCAGCCCAAAGGATACAATAACTGAAATAACTTGGCCTCTATATAGGCTGAGCTTGGGGACTTCTAGGATAAGATTTTGTGAGTTCATGCCTTTAGTCTGCAAACTATGCCTGGTCATGGGTTTGAAACCCAGTAGAGGCAAGAACGTTTGATCATCTCATCAATCCCACACACTCTCCATCACACATGGACAAGCAAAAATGATTATGCGGCATCTTCCGTAATAGAAAAATAAATTATTTTACAAAGATGTCCACTCCTTGTACTCGATAGGCCTTCTAAAATTTATTCATTCTTTCGTTGAAGATCAATTTTCAGTTTCAAAAGTATTTGCATTTCTTGGATTTTTGTTTGATCAATAATTTTATTTGAAAATGTACCAAATTCAATATGATTCTACTTCCTTTCACCTTGTGATTTTTTTCTCTGAAGGTGATCTCCACATGGACTCCTAGGCATGTGCGTGAGTAATGAGAGGGATGATGATGATGATGACTAGAGTTTAGGCAGTCGGGACCGACGGCTTATCGTCTCCGAATTATTATTTTTATTATTTGGGGAAACCATTTAAGGTAGAATGAAGACGGATAATGCTGAATTTGTTACACGTTTCCAATAAAATAATTTGGGACAAACTAAATCTTCTGGCGACAATCGAAATAATCAGTGCCAGTACAAATAAGCGAAAGTGACGTCTGTTGAAAGGCGTTGGGTGGAAGCAATTGGGAGCAGGTCGGGGGGAAGTAATTCGACTCGTAAAGGTCGAAATGGCCTCAAAGGCTTAGCAGCTCAAGAGCAGAAGAAGGCAGCCAAAGGCAGGACAGGGCAGGGCATAGTTCACAAAAGCCGCACCTCTCGCAGATAGACGCTTCCAAGTATAAATACGACACACAGAAACCCATACTTGGTCGATCCTGTGTGATTCACAGCATGCGGCCTATCACACAGTACTCTAGTCAAGCCATCCTCTGAGTCCATACTTGATAGATTTCTGTGTGCTGCAGAGTATGCTGCCCATTGATCGCATGCTGTGCAGCAAAGAAATATCGCCCTATTTCCAAATCTTTTTAATTTCTGTGTGCTTTTTAGCATGCTGCATATCCTTGAACATCGGTTGCATGCTTTGCAGCACTCGGAAATCGACCAAGTGTAGACACAGAATGGCTTACCAAGAGCACTGTGTCACCCTGAAAGGATCCAGTCTGAAGATTTCCAACTATTACAAGTCAAATTCACGGGTTTTTACCGTGGGCTAAATCCACACGGGTTCACAGCTTACATGTATTAAATTTGTGAGTTCTTTCACTGAAATGAATGCATGTTATTGACATTTCTAAGAAGATTTGGAAATCCTTAGTCGATTACACAATACAAGTCCATAAGTCATTAGATTTTCAACCCTGCAGTAGCAGTAGCTCAAGTTGTACTGGATTAAAAACACTGTGAAGGATTCAATTGATTCAATCTCAATCAGTTAAGTAACTTAATATGTTCCTAACATATGAAGATGAACAACATCCCAAGATTATAGATAGAACTTTCGTGGAAAGGCACACTATAGTTCATTCACGATCACTTGAGACGAAATAAACAAACCTTTATCGTGTGTGTGCGTGTAATGGAATGGAAGGTCTTCTTCTATGCAAAAAAGTCTGATTCAGTTGAACAGCTGACTCTTGTCTGGAGCTGTGATTCGCTACAGTCCGATTTGTCTTTTCTCAAGACTGTTGTCTTGAACTAGCCTATGAGCTCGTGTGGGCTTCACCCTCATACCAAACAAACAAACTGTGATTGGTTACAGCTGTTGGTCTGTGGCCGACAGTTTCGCATAGAAGAAGACCTTCCATTACACGCACACATACTCAAAAAGTTTGTTTATTCCTTCTCAAGTGATCGTGAATGGAGTATAGTGAATTTTATAACAAAAATGTAATGTTGGATTATATTATAATATTTAAAAAAGTTGAGATTCTGCAATAACAACTGATTTTCAGTTTAAATTATTCCTCAACTCCAATTTCTTCTTATCTCATATTCTTTCATCACACCTCTTTCATCCTTTTTTCTTCTTAGTTTTTCATTCTTTTTTCTTCTTAGTTTTTCATCCTTTTTCAAATACTAAATTAACTTGTATTTTTTCTCATTTCCACGATCATTTTACTTCCTTCTCTTCCTTGATTTTCTCGAGTTACTATTTCCATCCCTCTCCTTTTCTTTATTCATGAACATTTTCCTTCTCAATCCTGCTATCTCCCTTATCCTATTTCTTCACAAATCATTCTTCTTCACAATTCCGCTTTCTCTCATCCTATTTCTCATCATTCTATTATGCACTCATCCTTGCTCCGTTCTTAAGCAATGTTCTTATCCTAACTCCTCACTTAGTCAAATTAAAAACAAAACCCCTTAAGCTGAGCGTCCTGTAGTGGATGAGATGGGGTGTTGTGGGGGAAGCGATCTCCAAGAAAAGAGTGGCGGGTGGTCCGTATTACCAAACCTTATATACACGGCACAGCTTAGCCAAGATAATGCAACTTAATTAAGCTCACTTCTTATCGGGTCAAACTTAGTTTCTGCTGCTTAGGAAAACACCCCCCACAAAATAACCCCCCTCAGAGGTACCCTCAAACTCATCCACTCCCCTCCTTACAGTCATTGTGATTCGATAGCTCAACTTTTTAGCACAATGAAATTGAGAATAGACTAATCTGGCTAACCAAATACTTCCAGTTGGCTTTAACTAATTGAACTAGAGCCTGTTTTAAAATGGTAAAAGTCTTGTACGAGAGGAAAAGTTATAGTATTTACTCCAGATGTTGACCCAACACTATTGATATCTACTGTTTGAACGCCTTTTTCAATATTTTTCAATAGTCTACAAGCTACAAGTTACAATACAGAATTGAGAAGTTTTATAATAATAACTAGAAAGTTTGAACGATATATAATATGAAATATAGTTATGTCCTGGAATGGCCAGATATTACCTTCATTTTTAGTGTTTTTTCAACAAGTTATCACTGTATTCAGTAATAAAAAGTATTTTATTATTGACATTATTGTAGTTCTACTCTCCAACTTGTATATTTGTTTAAAGTCTATTCAAGATGTAACAAACTGATAGACAATGTGTTGGTGGTCTTTTTCAACTGCCACTGAATACTGCTACTTGATTCTGCTCGGTTACCTGTCTTTTTTGCTATTCATTCGATATTATGATAAGAAGTGAAATAAAATAATGATTACGAATGAATAGCGAAAAAGACAGGTAACCGAATCAGTTTATTACATCTTGAATAGACTTTAAACAAATATACAAGTTGGAGAGTAGAACTGCAATAATAAAATACTTTTTATTATTGGATACAGTGATAACTTGTTGAAAAACACTAAAAAAAGAATAGGAGGTCATATCTGGTGAAAGGTAGAAGGTAATATCTGGTTATTCCAGGACTTTGCGATCATAATCCAATTCAGCCATGTTCAAACGAAACCTAAAATAAGAACATCTACCTTCGGGATTGGAAAAATTTCTCTTTTAACGAAACCCCATTCTTCTCAATGCAGCCAATTCCCACTCTTTGAATGCACACTCCTACTCCATGAGATATGTTTGGTCGACTGATCAAACATTTCTACATCAACATCCATACACAATTTTACAAATTTACCTGGACAAGATTCGGAACCGTTCGTTAAAAATTGACGTAGTTTACGTAGAATGTAAAAGAATTCTGGCTAGAGATCTGTATTTCTCTCTTTTCATACTTCATGGTTATTTCCAATACTCCTGATATTTTTTGATACTTCCAATACCTCTTTATACTTTCGAATACGATGATCCATTACTTTTGCTGACCGATCACTAGTGCCCAAAGTTCGTTAAATCCACACACGCACATGCTCCCACATGCGTTCCACTCTTCTCCCCTTTTATTCACGTCACTTTTTCATGGTTTTTGTCATCAGAACCACTGCTCAGGCTCTTTTTGCAGCTACATCAAATTCAGCCCAATCAGAGTCGCTTCTTCTCTTGCCACACGAGATAAACTTGTTAACTGTGTGTACAGTCCGCCTCTGATCTGATGGCATTTGTCGTGTTGGGGATGTCACTAACTCTCTTCCACTCTTCCCTCTATTCCTCTTCCTCTTCCTCACTATCACTCTCTTTTTCGCTCACCCAGCCTCTCCTATCTCTAACAATCACAAACCCTCACACTCTCTCACTTCATTTTACTCACTCAATTTCTCTTTTTATCTCTCTTCATCTTCTCTGTAACCCTCTTACTCTGACTCTACTTCTCTTATCCTCACTCATTCCCTCTTGCTCTAATTCTAACTCTCACTCTGTCTCTCTTCTTGCTCTAATTCTAACTCTCACTCTGTCTCTCTTCCATCGTCACTGGTCTACTCTGTCACTCATACACATACACACATACACACACACACACACATATCATGCCCTGATTTATCAGCTTCAATTCATTTACTTCCCCTCCACACACATACAAAAACCCACAGGAGATGTGGCTCTCTCAGTTCCTGAGACCCATGATACGTTCCTTAGGGTGTAACTTGATTTTTCCATCACTCTTTCACTCGGTGTGACCAATGCTACTTTGTCAGCTGTTTCCCCTTGACCCGCCCACTCAACACTGAGACTACCCTCCTCCTCCTACTCCTCCCTCTTGAGCCTCGAGGTCTGATACTGTGTCATTATTGAGCAGTCCATTTCCAAACCAGCGAATTGGTTTCTTGAGACCAATATCACTTCATCTATCAAAGTCCTCACTATTCTCACATTTCTTATCTTCTGGACGTACAGATTTTATTACCAACAGATAAATTGAAGTTATACTTAAGATAAAAGAAAATATTAAGAGTTTTAGGTGACTGGGAGACTAAGGTATTCATTCTATGAAATGCTTGGTAATCGTACTAAGGCCCTCTGTTCACTTTGTTTTTATTTGTTTTTCCGAGGGTGGAGCTCACATAGACTTGTGCGTGGATAGTGATGGATGATAATGATGAGAGATGACGACTAATCTACTACCAATAACGGTACTCGGCCGCTAGTGTAGCTTCTCTATTGCTCATCTTTGCTCTAGTTTTAGTTCATCAGAGATTGATAAAAACACAAAAGTATAAGTTTTAGGTCTTAATATCTGATTGCAATTATTCGAAACGAAAAATAATTATCATTCTCTACCAATTTTTTCACTATGGTACTTCAATAATACTCCCTTTCTACAATTTATTAATCTTTGTCAATGTCTCCACATTCAGCATTTGTCCAACTGGATCCTCTGGGAAAGACGGAAGACGTCCACAGTCTTATTGATTTCGAGTCAATGGTGCATTCACCCTCCAATCAACTCCTCCGCCATTAAAACTTCTACTGTCATCTGTCACATTCCCCTCGGACTAGCTTCTATATTCACCTCACTGCTATCTCTATTCCGGATGTGTCTCTCAACTTGCCTCCATCTCTTGTGCAAACAACACCTATTTTTTGTTCTTGTTTTCTGACATCTTTGTTTGTCTTTTGGCTTGATCGGTTCCAATCAACTGCATTGAAAAATCATAGCTTTTTTGTTTTCGAAAATTTAATTAAATAAAAATATTCGTTATTTGGTGGAATTAGGACTAAAACGTTCTTTCACCACTCAGTTTCGATACGAGAAGAGATTCACTCGCATGAAATTCAGACTGATTTTGAAACTCATGTAAGTGAAGCGCTCTAAGATTTTCCACATTGTTGAGTTTTGATCGTTGAACGAGTCAATGCAGGATTAGATTTAACAAAACTAATTTCAATAAAAGAATCCCATAATTATATTGTTCGCTATATTTCACTCAATCGAGCTTTGAAAGTTATTTGAATAGGTTCCATACATTTATTCAGAATCCGCATTCATCCAGTTTCTGCGTAATTTTCATCAGGTAATTTTTCATTAAAAGTATTGGATGAAATGTGTTCGATCTTTTTATTGTGTACAATAAAAACTAAATTAATGATTATATTCATTTTTATTATTAACAAGCTTGCATATAGGTTTGGATATAATAGTTTTGTACATAATAGTTTAGAATGTCATAGTTTTGGATGCAATCCAAAGGTTTTAATAAATATATCTTTATAGATATTTTACAATAGTTTTCATGGCTGAAAATTTATGCCATTACTATGTTACGCAACTTTGGGTAATGTGATGGTATACTAGTATGATAGGATGAGGATCCATGACCAATTTATTCAAAAACCATTAAATTTCAGAGAAAATAAGTACGATTCAATATCCCATCAAATATAATCTAGCCAAATAACCCTTAAAAAACTTAGTTTTATTATATATTAGATGCTATAGATACATTGCAAGCGGTTTATTAATGTCCATTTCATTACAATGTTTCCTTCGTAATCAGGTTTACCTAATCTAATTGGATGAAATGTGTTCGATCTTTTTATCGCGTACAATGAAAACAACTCAGTAAACTGCACTCTTCGGAAAAATGCACATATCATTAGAGCTCGCTCGGTCATTCCATCATGGCGCTAAGACAATAATAGGCCGGCAAAAATGATAAATTTTCCCATACTCCATGAAATTATTCCGCTGAAAAAACAGCACAGCGACCCGTTCTTGAAAGTATGTTTATGGCATTGTTATCGAGCGAAGTAGAAAGGGGAAGGGGAGGTTAAGAGAAAGAGCGGTTCACTAATTACACCTCCGAATAACATTGTCGGAATTTTTCCTTTTTCCTTCTTTCTTTCCTCAACCCACCTCAGACCCTACCACCCCAATACGTACGGATTCTCTCACATACTCCCTTCCTTATATACTACTTGCTTCCTTATTTCACTTTTTGTAGTTTTTATTCCCTACCTAAATACCTCCTTAATATTCCATTTCTTTTTGTACTTTATCAAACCTTCAGATCTTCATTTACTGCCTCATTTCAAGCATTCTTCATTTTCCCCTTTCATTGCTTATTTCCCTTCTTTGTTTACTTCCTTATTCACTTTCCATATCTGTTTCCTTACGACTTCTCCGCTTCTCTCTTTCTATTATCTTTTCTTCCAACACACTTTCTCTCTATTCCCACTTCCATCACCATCTTTTCTTCCTTGATTTGTTTCATCGAATTTCTTTCACATTTGATGCTACTCTTACAAATTCTACGACATTTCTTCCAACTAGATATTTTTCCAAATTCCTCCTCCCACACCCAGAACTTCATCATTTATTTTGTACCTCTTCACACTTTTTTATTCTTCCCAAGTTCTACCTTAGGCCTATCTCATTACTATAAATGCGATTTCTCCATTCTTTTTGTCTTCGAATGCTCCATACTTTGTGTTCTATTTAAACTTATCCCTTATCTCACTTTTCTTACTTTTTTGCATAGTTATAGGAGTAATAGGGTATTAATAATCGATATTCGATAGCCTATTCCTTAATTCTCCTTACTTTCTAATAAAGGCTACTCATTTTCAAATTCTCTCTCACCCTCTCACCGCTCATCACCAAGCCCCCCGAAAGTACATACAGGGAAAAAGAGGATATTGTGAAAATGTCCGAAGGAACTCATTTTGCAAGGGACCTGTGATGGCTGGTGAACGTGAACCGACCGAGAAGAACAAACGACCGACCCCGGACTTCACAATGTGATCAATTCTGGGGCACACTGCGGGAACCCTGACAGGCCTACCCCCTTTCCTCTGTACCTCACCACTCCCCAAAAGCTACCCCCACAACCCTTTCTCCTTACACCGCAACAATGCAATAGGCTTGGTAGTAGTGTTTTTACGAGCGACGAGGATTGACCAAAAGTCCTCCTCCCCCCCTTTACAACTGTCCCCCTTCCATTCACAACTGCACCCCTTCTGTACCCCTTCCCACTCTTTAGCACCCCCCAACACATTAACCCCCTGACGACTAATGCTGGCAGCTATAGTCTGTCCAAGCAAAGAAGACCTTCTGGCAAAATGAGAAAATAACTCCAGCTCGGTCAATATTGGTTAGAAATTATAAATTTTTTATCAGATTGTAGATCAGAATGTTCTCTAAAATTGTAAACGAAATTTATAAATTTTAAACAAATATTGACCGAACTGGAGTCATTTTCCCATTTTGCCAGAATGTCTTCTTTACTCGAACAGACTATAGAACGTTACGGGAGATGCTTGCCGGTACAGAATAGCTGAACAGCGCCTGCTAACCTTCCTATTTTTTCCATTATATTGCAGGAAAGTTCAGTTCAACCAACCTCAAAAACAACATATTTTCCCCCCTAACGATAAATACTGTTTTAAGAATACTTGAGCACAGTTGAACTACCATTAGCTATTTCATTTCAATACGAAAATTCATGAGAAACTACTGCTGTATCTTCATTGTAACAAAAAACCATGTAAAATATAACAAACTAGATTCCATTATTACAAGTACGATTTGTTTAGTGTATGTTTGAACAATTCATTATGTTCCATGTCATGTTCTTATTGAACGACTCTGGATACTGGACCTAACATTAAATTACTTCACTTATAGAATTGAACTTATTAATAAATGAAGTCGAATTATTAGCATTTTTTATCCAAATGCAGGCCCGTAATCAACAATGTTATAACTCAATTGAAATCAAAGAGTATGTTCCAATACATTATAATCAGTGCATGAACCAGTCGATACTATTTTATAACTTATTCATCCTTTATTTTTGATTGAGTGAAATAATTTATTTATAGTCTTGTTTATTAGATACAGCCCAAATCTAATTCGATACCTTGAATGCTATTTACCTCTCAACTACTGTTGAAGAACATTTTTTAAACATTGCAAAGATACACAGTCATATGAAAATTATGGAAAAGAATCTAGTTCAGTACATGTAGTTTCAGGTGCAAGTGTACTTGATTTTTTTCTAAAAAAATACCTCACATTAAAAAAGACCAATCACATCCGAAAAGTCAAGTGGGATTTTCACTTTTACGCCTCATTTCAATAATTTATTCAATTGTATAATTTAAGAAATATTGAAATATAATTACAAATTGTAATTTCAAAAAAAGAAAATATTCTAAATAAAAAACAATCAATCGCACAAAAACTCTTAAATTCCTGGATTCAGTCAAGGAAATATTCTAATATTGAGGTTATAATTTCATGAAGTTTCTTGTTTTTGTTCCTCCCGCAAATTCAAAATAAAAGTCCTGTAGTAAATGATGGATTTTAAATTGATAACATTATGGTGCATATTTTTATTATTCCTCCTCATAGGATATAAATCACTCTTTACAACAAATAATGAGAAAAATTTAATCCATGTAAGACGTCAAAATCAACACGTAATCACCAAACCCCGTACATAGGTGAACGACTAATCGCAGTGATCGTTCATCTTTGCACCGAGTCAAGGACCATTAGCAACCAAGTGAACAGGCGACGCCGGCAGCACTAACAATCTGAAATTTGTAATAATTGATGAGTTTGAACAGAAGCAGACCAAAGAGGAACAAACCTCCCCCCCCCCCGCCATTCGACAGGAATTTACTAGAGGAGTTTGTGTTGGGGGGGGGGGGGCGATGAGTAGTCGTTGCCGAATTAATCCATTAAATTGGTTCTCAATCGATCGTCTCAATTTGTTTTGAGGGAAAGTAATTGGGAAACTTCCACTCACCGGCCACACCTCACTCACACCCCCCTCACAACCCACTCTACCCCTCACGAGCCTCAACTCACGCCTCACCTGTCTCAGACCTATTGACTTTTCATTAAAAGTATTCAGCTATTCCACTATATCCACACCCGACGATACAACTTTAGTCCAAGTTTTTGTTCCCCGTACTCCTTCGCTTCAACAAAAGGCAAAATAGAAACGCGATTTTCAGGGCAGGCAATTATCGTTTTTCAGCTGTTTCATTCAGAAGTTGTGTTTGTATTTCGGCACGATAATTGAATGGAATACTAGCTAAAACAAAACTCACGAATCTGTTCTCGTTCATTCAGAATATTCAGAGGTTCAGAGATACTCGTTCACTCTTGCAATAATATTAGTGCAACCTCGTTTCGATTTTTCTCTCGATACTTTCACAAAATACAATATCCAGATTGTAGAATAACTGTATTGGATTTTCATTTAAAATTGTTAGAAATAACATTTAAATGGAAATAAATTTTACTTACATGATAGTAACTAGTTTCGACATGTTGAAGTGGTCATCGTCAGACTGAACAGTAACTCTGTTCAAGGTTATGGTGTGAAGGTGGTTGGAGGAAAGGGTGGTGATGGTGGAGTGAGGGTGTGGGTGTTAGTAGGGCGGAAATTTCGAATTTTTGTGAATTTTGTCAAAAAGGGTGTGGGATGAGAAGTTTATGAGAATTTAGATTTCCACTTTCTCAAGAATTTTAAAGAAAATAAGGAAGTAATTATAATTTCTATGCAATTTTTCTGTGTACGGTAGTCTATGGATTAATCACGAAGTCTAATGTTATGTCTAAAGTAACGTAATGTAAAGTCTAATGTGGATGTTTCTCTAGATAAGTTCTTATACGAAAGTAAAGCCTAACAGTAGAATAGCAAAATATTAGGAAACAATATTAGAAAATAAATATTATGCAAATTATTCATATTAATGGGTAGAAAATGACATACGAATAGGTAAAAATATCACGGATCTTTTCAAGAATCATATTTGACAATCCATCTACCTTTCTCCAAAATAACAACCACTACATACTAGATTTAATTTGGCAAACAATAACCAAAAAACCATGATATTAACACCCATAAAAACATTACAATTGAAAGGTTTGAGCTTTTTATCAACCCAAGCGTATCAAGCAATTTTGTGCTATTTGCTATTGTGTAGAAAATCATTTACTACGAATTTTCCAATAGAAAAAACTTTCAAACTTAATGGGTTATGATGGAATTTTCTCTCTCTGAATTGCAATTTCCAATTTCAAATTCCTCACATATGACCGATTTTCACCTGGAAGTCAGGAAGTTGAGCCTAGACGAAACGTTCATCGATCCCAACTTGGCAGCAGTATCATGACGCGCTGAAATCGTGTGGCTTAGAACAAGCCGCCAAGATAGATGGGGAAACAGGCCCGGAAAACTGCCAACTTGACTGCGAGACGAGATGAAAATCCTCACACCGCGGAAAAGCCAGCGCGTGAAAAACTTGCACGTTCGATGCGGAAAAGCAACAGTTTCACAAAGTAAATCAACATACACACACACGAACACACACGAAGCTTCCTGGTTCCCTTCTAGATACGGGTCTGACAGGTGTTATATACGTGTATTTCAACCAATACACGCCTTCTCATAAGTGTACACAACACTACATAGCTATACAGGATGCATACACCTAACCAAAGCTTTCCCCTAGGTGGGCCATTAGTTTTTCGTATAATATTTTTATTGGCATGGTAATTCAACAGAAAATATTACCGTTTGGAAGATCACTTTAGCAATCCATGAGTTTAGCAATTGAGGAGTTGTTTAATTAATGAGTTATTTAGAATACGATAGAATAATTCAAATTTCAAGTTATTAATGCAAACATGTTAAATACAATGTGACTTTTCAGTAGTTGATACACTTCGTTACAAGACCAGTAAGTCTACAATTATATTTTACAATAATATTTTCATGCCCTAGTCTTCTCTCATCCTCGATTAAAATATAAATTCATACAAGAGATACCCAACTCCATCACAGCAATACAAGTTTCCTTCGTTTCTACGAAGACACAACATTCACAATTTACGAAAATTCATCACATTTCCTAAAAAGCGAAACACACTTTAGACATTTCATACATATGACTTCCACAATGGAGATATATTCAAAACAAAGGAACGTGTTGGTAGAGAGCGACAAGCATTGTGGGCTTTGACACGTGTGCGGGGGAGTTCACTGACTAAAAAAAAAGAAAAATAAAACCGCACCCTCTAAATCAAACGCCCCACAGCGATAAATCAACAAGGATATAGAGTTCATGATAGATGTCAATGTACTGTGTTACGATAAGGTACAGTACAGTAGTTGAGAACGTGGAATTAACATTATCGGGCAGACCTCGTTATACAGGGGTGAGCGAGATAACACTGCTGCAAAAAGCGAGATGAAATAATTAATCATACTCACGGATTGAAAATGTAATTAAATGAATTCAAATCGAGGATTGATTGCTTGATCGTGAACTAATTAAGAATCACGTGGATGACAGAGGTTGTTTTTTGGAAACATTAATTGTTTAACAGTTTGATTTGAAGCTTTTCCAATACAGTATAATTTTCAAAAATTCATCAATACCCTCTGTAAGCTCCAATTCATTGTCACAATAATTGAATTTTGAATTGAATTGAAAATGATGAATTGTGATGATTTTCGATGTTTCTAATTAGGCCTACAGGAAAAGATGGATTAAAATATGCTATTGAGTTGATTTCATGGAAAATTACAAAAAATTCAATCGTGTTTCAACACTTTTATGAGAGAATTGTGTTTTGCAATGTATCGAATCATTTCTGGAAAGTAATGTAAGATAGTAGAAATGTTTCAAGAAGACCCATTTAGGTTTCGAAATTTAGGATCAAGAGATTCAGTTCTTCAAATGATATTTGAATCGAATCATTAAATCTAAACTTAAGATTTTTCTAGTGGTCAATTGAAATTTGTAATAGTTCCATATTCTATTTTTCTATTTATTTCAACTTTATTGACATTTCCGACAGTTTTTTGGAATGAAACAATAAATGAGCATGATAAGAAGAGTGGACAACAAACAAAAGGTAAAAAGTTGGGGAGTGGAATCATGAGTTTGCCCTGACAAAAACTTTGAGTATCAGTAAGTACAAGAAGATGTAAAGCATTCTACACTATCTCTCATTCTTCATGATAGCCTACCAGGCATATTGAATTCGGAGGGGGAAAACGCCGAGCTCAGCACTCACAACTTTCATTACCTACATCACGAAAAACTCGTACTTTTTTCCGGACAGGGATGACAGGAAAAAGGAAAAACAAATAAACAAACAAGAAGTAAAGAGAAGCGTTCGTTCGCGCTCGATGCGATTCACAATAGACGCTGATTCAGTGATTCCACGTCAGCAAACCAGAGAGGAGAGAGGGAATAAAAAAAAGAGTGAAAGGAAGGTGAGGGACAGAGAAAGATAGATAGAGAAAGAGAGATATAGACAGAGTGATGATGAGAGGGGAGAGAAAATAGAGGGGGAGCTAGTGAGAGAGAATGAGTGAGAAAAAAGGAGGGAATGAGTGAGAGAAAGTGAGGGAGCGTTAGAGAACGAGACAGAGTGAGAGAGTGAGAGAGAAAGTTGAAGGACAGTTCCGCAATTCCCATCTATTTCTCCAAATGAAAAAGAAGCTCTTCATTTGGACGCCCCTCTCATGCTTGTCACCCGCACAAGGCAGGAACACCAGTAGAAAAAGAAGGGGAAGAAGAGAAACTGGTGAGTGAAGAAGGAGGGAAAAAAGTGAATTATTGAAGAGTACGGGTGAAATAAGAATGTAGAGGAACAGGAGATGGGAAAGCCAATATGTGTAATTCAGCAAAAAAAGATAAGAATAGGTAGGTGGAGATAAAATAGAAGAGAAAAAATAAGAAAAAGTAGAATAGGATGGCTGCCTCTATTAATATTTTGTGGGAGGGAGAAAATGAATAATAGAATAATAAGAGATGACAAATGATGATAGGTGCTATATAGGTACTAATAAACAGAGCAGTATAAAGGAGAGAATGAATAGTTGAATGAAGTATAAAGTTGAATGAATAGGAGGTACAAAAGAAAAGTAAGGAAAGGTAAAGTATGTAAGTTAGAATGAGAAGGACAAAAGTAAGAAAGATGAGGAGAAAACGCAAAAGAAATAAATTATTCCAGATTTGAATCGTGTAGATGGAGGAAGAAAGAAAACCACATGGCATATAGAAGAGAAAAAAGAGGTTGGAATATATAGAAAATACGGAGGAGAATAAAGGAAAGAAAAAAGAGAGTTGGAAACATAAATAAAAGGGGAAGAAAGGGACCAAGAATATGAAAAAAGAAATAAAATAAGAAGTGAATGAAGAAATAAGAGTGAATAACAATGGCAAGAACAAGAAACACAGTCATCCACACACCACGCGATGGAGTCTTCCCTACAAACGAACGCACATTGTGTCACGCAGGGAGAGGGTAATGGTATGTGGTGAGATCTCTCGCGTGGCGAAATATTACATTCCTCATCACCAATCAGAACACAAGAAAATGTTTTGCGGGTTGCCTAAATGACATGGTGTAGGCACCCTACTGTATGATTCTGTTGACACTTCTCACGCAATCTCTCACGTTAGATAGGTGGAGTCTCACGTTATGGCAGCAGAAATGAGTTCTCAATGACGATATCAATTTCGATTAATATAAAACATTAACGAAATAAACCAATTCAATTTCATTTTCACAGTATCAAATATCCATTGATGCTTCACGTACTTCACAGCACATCAGTAGAATAAATATCAAAGAAAATATTGGTGTTTTCCCAACGACATAAAAGAGTGTCAAAACAAGAGGATTATACAAAATGCATCCATATATGTCTCGAAAGTCAGCTTCATGAAAATGATAATTCATAGTTATGTCTAATTTATTTATATTGATGTTAAAAGGCAATGCAACGTGTAATTTGAAGATTAAATATATGATTATTTACGGTGAATTTTTACGGGATTGAAAAATAATCTGAAAAAAATGCCGACAAGTTGAAATTAGTATATTACCAGTTCAATATCTGTTTGTGTTCAGGGTTCAACGACTATTCTATGAAAAAAGTGGGAACAAAGGTACTATGAACTTAGCTTATACCACTAGAAGAGCAGTTTCAAATCTGTTCAGAACTCAAAAAGTTAACACATTGATTTTCAAAAACTCTTTCTGCTACTTGGGCCCACAATATTCCCATAGTCTACCGATTGAATTTAGAAAATGTGATGGAAAAAACGAGTTTTTGAAGATAGAAAATAAAAATATGGCTGTGGACTCAAAATGTTATTAATGATTTAAGAATTAACCCAGTTTAAAAAGCAATTACCAAATAAAAATAATAATAAAAAAATGTTATGGCTTATTTAGAGTTTATATCTGTTGAATAGAATTATATAATCCAGTCATAATTTGGTCTATATATATTGTTTTTGAAGTATTTATTGTAGTTATTTGCATCTATGTATAAGTACAAATGTCTTGTAGAGCTCTACCTAGTACCTTGACTGTGTTTCTGTTATTGCTAGTTGTGTAAACTTGGTTCTTTGTTCAAAATTGAATAGTGGTATAAAATTTAGTATTTGTTTTAAATTAGAATGCTACAGACGTCGTGCGCAAAAATGTCTTAGAATTGATGAACTGAACTCAAAACAAACAAAAAAAACGTAACATATTTTATTAACAATTTATGCTACAGTGTTTTGAAAATTACAGTTATTCTTGTTATTAATGATGGAAATAAAATTCATTTATTTATTATATTGAATTTATATAGAAAAGTCTTTTGAATTTTTTTTAATGCCGACAAGTTTTTTTCTTATATAATTCAAGATTGAAAGTTATCTCACAGTTGCAGTCATCTTAAAGAGCTGCAATTGTTTAATCTTTTTCGCTACACTTCACGGACATAAGCTGCTTACCAGTCCCTATGTAGACTAGGAGTTCGTCATTTACATACATAATCAATCAACTTGATTGATTGAGTAGAAACTGCCAGAAATTTGTCAAAAACAAGAAACTTTGTATTGCTATTGTACAATTTAGGATGATCGTACAAAAACTATCATGAGCTTGAACATTTCTGGACTAAGAAAATCGAGTATTCTGATAGTTATTAAGTAGTATACATTTGATTAAATAAAAAAAATGTGATTCAAACTTTCAATACTTAGCAGTTCAGCTTACTCCAGATTCAGCTCAGCCAAAGCTAGTATAGTAAGTTATCTGGTCTTAGCTGTTCTTAGATTTTATTAATCCTATTTGTTTTGTTCATTCATGAAATTAGATTGATAATATTTATTTGAAGTGTAGCGAAAAAAATTATACACAACTCGCCCAGGAAGTTTTTTACGGTATCTGGAATTATTCTCAGGCTCGGCAAGCCTCGCCCGGGAAACTATCCTCATACCGTAAACTTTTCCTTCCCAGGCTTGTGGCGTAATGCACTATCAAACCCAATTGATTAACCAATAAATTCAAATCAATAAACAATAAATCATCAGATTACTCTTGAAGGGAACTGAAACCAATCTTAAAATTAGAAAGAATATTCAAAACAAAAATTTCTCTCTCGAATACTACAATCAGTTTGCACCGTGTACACATCCATAACTGATATTTACTACCAGAGACAAACTGTTAATGATCTTTGTAGCAGCACTGTACATTTGGGTAGTGAAAACCCTCCTACCACCCAACTTTGGCTGCGATAAATAATAAAAGTACACAAGGCACATCGCATGCATACAGTATTTCTGTTTATTAATAAATGCATCCGGCTAGGCTACACACAGGACACAACACAAGCCAGAGAGCGATAAACTTTATTGTACGAGCCAACTTGATTATTGTCGCTTTGTTTGTGATACTGCTACTACTGTCTCCTTTTAACACCACTCACTCACTCATTCTCACATTTTCTGACTCAATCTTTCTCCCTCACACACAAACACAGACACACAACATCTAAACCATCTTTATGAGTTCGCTCTAGCAGTTTATTGCATTCGACCTAGAAAATAGAACTTACATCTGCTTTTCAACAATCAACTCTTTTCGCAGTTTTTACTCACTCACTCACTCACTTGACAGTGACTCATTTTTTAAATGGTTTATTTCCAACTTCTTTCGTTCCTTTGTAGTCAATTTTCACTCATTTTCATATAGTATGATCTTCCAATTTCTTTGCATTCACTCAATCTCTATTTCACTTCTTTTTCCTAGCCTTCCTTAATACCTGATATAAGTTTTATCTTCATCAGAGCTTTCCTTTATACTATTTATTACACTTTACACTTTCCATTTACACTATCGCTTAACCTATCCTTTACTCTTCCTTCCTTCCTTATATTCCATTGAAGGTTTTTTCTTTCAATTTTGCAGTTCTCTGGCTCTTTTAGACCCAACAAAATAACTCTCCCTACCCCTTAGACTCTCTTTCTTTCAAACTTCTTCTCACTCATATTTTCCATCCCATCTTTTTCTCTTCCTCTATCACTGAGTTCTATCTTCCTTTCGCATCTAGTGCTATCTTTAGTTCAGAGATTTCAACATTGTGTACCAGAAAAGACAACCGCACAAAGAAATGGTACAGTTTTACGAGTGTAGAACTGTTCAATAGTTTTACTACCTTCCAATAGTAAAATTATTATTGTACCTTCTAATAGCCTTCAACTGATCAGTTGGTGGAGAGGATAGTTCAGAAATTGTCTATTCGATCTGTACGGACGAGTCATAGGTATAGTTTGAATATATTATTCAAGAAGGGGAATATTTTCTAGTTAATTAGAAAACTCCCATTGTGATGGGAGAATTGGAACATTCTTGAATAAATGTTAGAAAACACAAAATTCAATACATGCAATACTGTAACAAAATGTTACATGCATTAAATTAATCAATACAGTTATCTTGTTTTTGAAAAATACAGTTCCAACAAACAACTGCCTCACTCTAATTTTTCAATAAGTTTGAGTGAGATAGAGCTTGTTTGTCTGTTATGTCAATATTCCTTATTCTACAAGTACTTTTTGCTTTGATAAAGAGTCTTTGTGCTCTCTCTATTTCTCTATCCTTTTCTTACATAGTTCATTTTAGATGACTTGCTACTTTACTCTCTCTTTCCTTCTCAAGATTCAAACTTGTACTTTTTGGTAGGCTGACGATCTGATTCTATTAATGCTGTTTTGCTCGAGCCAGTCTGTCCGCAGCAGTCGGAAGAGTCAGACCATGTTTCTTTACTTTTGAGAATTTTGGGGATTTTTCTCCTAAAAGTTCCAGGATGTATTTATTTTTGACGTTTTTAATAATTTTAAATATTTTTTTAAATCAAATTTCCTAAGAAATTCTTTCAAACTTAAATTTTTGTAAATGAAAAGTTCCTAGTCATTCTAATCATCATATTTCCTTCTGAATCATGGACTATCATATTCATATCCGCTCTTAAAAGGTAACTATTGATATAATTGGTTTATTGATTATTGTTCAGTATTATCTGATTGATATTATTGATATGTGGGTTGTATGAAGATGTTTTGTACGATTAGTATATGATTTTATATTTTTGCAAAATGAAGAGTTCAATTTTATAATAATTTTTAGAAATTTTCAAGTACAGTATCAATTCAATCCTTTAAAACGTTGAATACCATGCAAGATAAATTTTAATTTGTTCTCTTTAATTATATAAATCTAAAGTTTTATTATTTTTCAAATTATTTCATCTACTGTAATCTTATTATTTTGTAGCAGTTTTGTTTAAAAATTGTTCAGTCGTTTTTTTGAGTTCGCTGTTTACCTGCAAACGGAATTAATAGGAAATTGATAGAAAACTAAATCAATTTATATTTGTTTTATCCTAACAGCGGTTCCAGCTGTACCCAATGAGATTTCCAGCTTTACTATGGAGTCTTCCAAATTTAACCAGTACTATTCAGCTATAATTAGGACGACTTCAGCTTCACCAAGATTTCGGTAACATCCATTCTACTCCGTATTAACAAGACGGCATTTTCAACGAAATAGTGAAAGTGAAAGTGTATAAAAAGCAAATTTCTATAAGTGTTTGGGCCCCCCACTTCTTCAAAATCGAAGGTAATTCTTCAATTACATTTTTCTACAATTCCGGGTTATTATAATATTTTGAATAATTAATTATATTTGTCCAATTCTTGATATATATATATTTCTTTTTAATATAATCTGTGAAATTTGATTATTAATTCTGTATTTTAATTATGAATAATCCTTTTCGTCACACATAGTACACAATGAGAATAGAGTTAATATTTTATTGAATTTGTATATTTGGTTGATTTGATTTCTTGGATTTAGATAATTTCTGTCAGTTGAACTATGGAAAGGATTGACACAGATTGTTATAAAGTGCCAGAAATAATTAACCAAATAAAACAATAATCTTGCTACAAACTACGCAATAAGTAGTAGTAGTTATATTTAAAATAACGTTACAATACTCACGTACTTGAGTTGTAATAAGGTACTGCAAACTGACCTGGAAAGAATAGAAAAATATTAGTGATGATTCAATTAGTATGAATAATGAGAAAAATATGAAATATAAGTGGAATATATTTTCAGGTTTTGGTTTGACTCCATATTCTGAATGTTGGTTTAAATTTTGAAATTTTGATTTGATTTTTTGATTTTTGAATTATCAGTACATCACTACATTATTCTCAACGTTGTTTAAATTGTTTTCAATTATCTATCATGAATAGCTGATTGTGAACTTGTAAATTGTATAATGAATTTATATAGCCTTATTGTGAATTCATGAATTTAACAAAGAATATTTTTCATGGTTCTGTTTTTGATGGAGATATTTTCGATAACAATGAGCTATATTTGTTATATTAGAATGAATTCAAATCTTTAAAAATTCATAACAAACACAACCCGCAAATTCATCAAAACATAAAAACCTCTCAATTGTTGCTGATCGCCAAACCAAAAATGTTTGCAGTAAACCCGCATCTGAGACAAAACTGCAGAATCAATGCTATTGACAACAAACAATGGCTCGAGCGTCCGCCTGAAAAAAAAATCAATTTGCGGTTGTTTTGGATGTGACTGACAATGAGCGTGATGTGCTTTCGGACCAGCCAACAGTTGCCCAAACATGTGACATCCATCTGCATGTGATGGTAATCAATCTATTCGCATGGAAAATAGGCCACCATCGCTTACATTGCAGAACAAAACAAACATGGTCGCGAGAGAGGGGTCACAATAGTCCGCGCAACCAGGGAAGACACGCCGTCACGATACACTTTTCATTGTGACGGCATCTCTTCTCAGCCGTGTGAAAACTTGACCAATCACATCAAGGCTACTTCATTGTCGAGAACGTAATCTTTAATTTTAGTAAATTACTAATCTTCATGTATCATGATTCTATCATTAAAATTTACATTATTAAATTTGAATTGAATTTTACAGAATTCACAAATTCCTACAATGTAAATCCATTTCAATCAAACCAATTTCCTGATTCACAATGTCTTACATGATATAGGAACTGAATAAAGGATCTTATCACTGGCGGCTCGTGCCCACGAAATAGGTGAAGTGCTGTACAGTAAAATATACGGGAACTTCACCTGTTTCGTGGGTACGAGCCGCCAGTGGATCTTATAAGGAAATACAAGTATTTCAATGGTCGGTCAGCTAAATATAACAACCCAGAGACAGCTCAGTAAAAGGAGAGTATATCTTCACTGTGTGACGGAATGGCTTTATCTGACTGTCGACTGTCAATTCAAAGCCATAACCTCAAATCTGAGAAGGTTTTATGAATCGAACAATGAATTAAAAATATAAATTAGAGCGTAGGTAAGGCTATTTTACATTATATTATTGATTGTAAGAATCTGAAATGATATGAATTTAACTTTAAGATTGCTATATATTGTATAATACCGTCATCATCATTGTAGAAGTACCTTATCTGTCATGTGTGGAATTTGACACCTATGTCACATGGGCCGGCTAGCCTACATGCCGGTAACCAATTATTTGATAAGGGCGACTCATGCAACTAAGTTTGAATGGATCTCAGGACTTTGATTTAATATTTCCTGATTTATTGCCAACGTGGTTGGGAATTTGAGTGTTTGAACTTCCGCCAAAGAAAGTTACCTGAGCTCTAAAATTAATTAATAATTTATTATTTTCTAGAATTCTGAAATTATAATTAAAACAATGCTCATTCCTCCTCTGATTTATCTGTGCAATTTTACTGCTCATTTTTTTGTGTTTGACTGTGCTTTTGTCTGTTATATATTGCCGAATTTTGGCATTTTCGGCTGTTTGGCCCACTGAATTAAGATTTTAAAGGCTGTGATGAGGACTTCTTCCTGTGTGAAGGAAGACCTCACACAGCCGAGACTTGCTACAAAAACTTTAACCAGGAAGGAGGGCCTTCAGCCAATTCCCCATTGATTATTTTGAATATGTAGCACAGCACCAAGGTAAAGTTCCTAATTATTATTGCACATTTAAACTAATTTCCTAAGTTTTTGAATGATCTAAATAGTGTGTATTGCCAAACCGATGGAATGAGATAAAATTCGCCAACCGAATATTCCATATGATGTCTGCCAGCCGCCACCTCATGGGACCTACACTGTAACGAGTGAGTGCGAAATTTAATTAAGTCCTGATCAGGCACATATGCAATCAGTGCGCGTATAAAGGCCCAAAGTGAATTATTACCATCGAAATTTAAATAGAGTGAATCATAAAATTTGAAACCTCCTGTGAAGATCGTTCAAAATCACCTACTTAACGAACTCAAATATTCCTCAGAAATATAAAATTCACTCATTATCAAAGAGACTCAATATTATCAATCAAATTTCTATTTCAACTATTTTTGCCTTGCATGGCCATCTATTTCATGAATTTAATTACATTAATAAATCGACAGTTATTGTTTAAAATCTGTGTCACAAATCAGCTGAATTTCTTGCTTCTAGCTTCTAGTCTATTTTAATTCAATTTATTCTCAGCAGTAAAATATACAAACCTTTCAGACAGATTTAATGCCCTTCATTCCCTAAAAAATTACAGAAATTGTCTGGATTTGTTGGGGGATGTTGGGTGCTGTTTGTCTGGAATGTTTCTCATTATTGTATGTCACTCGATCTCCCATTCTCCAAAAGCCTATATATCCGGGCATCACCTCAGAGAGAAAGAGAGAGAGAGAGAGAGAGAGAGAGAGAGAGAGAGAGAGAAAGTGAACATTACAACTGGTAAAAGCCAGTTAAAAAAAATAAACAACCGTAGTATCACATTGTATTACAGAACTCGATAGAGATCTCATATTTATTTCGTTATGAAGTCATTCTAAGGCGGAGAACTTCATTTGAATTTTCGTACAACTAAAATTTATCAAACAACTTCATCAACTTCTATTTCACAGGCGAACAAACACGCCAGCGCTCCTATGTCAATTTCTGTAACTAAAACCGGCTTCCAAACTTCAACTTCTAGGTCACCATCGATGTAGTGCGGGACGGTATCCAATATTTTGAAGGCACTGTTGGAAATTTAATTGTAGGACGAGTAGTGGCATGGCATAGCACCGGCACAGACTTAATTACTCGGTAAATTGCTGTAACCACTCTCGGTCGATTCGGCTCGGGGCTCTTTCCGGTCTCATGGCGGGCGAAATTTCCAAGCAAGCTGCCATCGAGAAGAACAAGTAGTAACGAAATTCTGGCCGGATTCGACGAAGTAAACTCGGAGTCAGCTATCGCTGTGAACGTCCGATATTTCACTGAACTTTACTTCAAATGATTTCCATTTCGACATAGTTAATAATGGTTTTTTCCATTGTCATCCTACCAATTTTTAAGCGTCTTCTAATTTTACTCCTCTTCCAATTTCCTATTCAAAAGTCTGCAACAAGAAAATTATCCAACTTCAGAGCAAGAAAAGAAATTGCTCTTCAAAGCAAGAAATGGACTTCAAAGCTATAAATTATTTAATTTTTCAAGAGCAAGAAAAGTATTGTGAGAAGTTGTAAGGAATAGAGAAAATGAAGAAAGAGAGGCGGCCAGAAAGTGGAAGAATAGAATGATTACAACAAAAAAATTATTTAACTTCAATCGTCTTTTTCTATTCTTCCACTTTCTCACCCCCTCTCTTTTTTCATTTTCTCTATTCCTCACAACTTTTCACAATACTTTTCTTGCTCTTGTCGGCCATTCCTTCTACTTCACCAAACACTCTTACCTCAATAATTATTCTTCATTTTCAATGTTCTATCAATATTAGATTTTATCTTTTTTTTAAACAGGCATTAATCGAGGTTTTATTAGTAATGATACTTACATTCTCATGATTTCATGTTACTAAGGTTGTTTTGATATTCTTTCAATTTTACTATGAATCATTGAAGGCATTGGGCAATCTGCTATTAGATACGTTGAACGTGATCAAAACATCCAATTAATTTTTATCAATGAATACCATGGATTAAGTACATAGGTACTAAGGCCGCAACATAGTATAACTTCCAAACAACCTCGATAAACCGCAAGGAGTTTAAAAGACAGCCTATGATATTTTCAAATCTATTCGACAATCGAGCACTCCAAATCTAATCAACGACTAATTTCCTGATTGAACAAACAAAATCAACAAGTATTCGTTTAGCGGCGAATTAGAGGTGGCTGAGGCTGAAGCCTGACTTGATAAACCTTAACAAAACGTTGCCACCACATTTGCCTCTCCAGCCAGCACACATTCCAGTCACGTGCGCCTCCTGTTTGTGAAAGGACGGCAAGACGCGGCTGATTGAACAAAGAGACGCCGCAGAAGGAGAGAGAGAAAGAGTATGAGAGGGAGAGGGAGTGAGAGTGAGAAAGAAGAGAGAAAGAGTGAGAGAGAGATTGTGAGGACAGAAAAATGTATTGAGTGAAGAAAAAGGGATAAAACTCTTTCTCTTTGGTAGAGAACAATATAGGATAGAGAATAGGTAGAGGGAATATAACAAGGCAAATAACAATGCAGCAAAAAATTCAATGAAATTCATAAATTCAATAAAAAATATTGAATCTAAACTTTTAAAAATATAATGAACAATGAAGCAAGAAAAGTAGATGACTTTAAAAAAACTAAGAATGAAAGATCGTGGAGAACGATCAAATCTCTTTTAAGGAGAGCAAGAAAGAGAGAATTTATTCAATAAAGAGAAAAGATGAAAAGCAATGCATGTGAAAGAAGCATAAGGAAGGCGAGGGGCTGTGAAAATACTGGAGAAGAAAGAAAAAACGGGATAGGAAAAAATATTGAAAATGAAAACGACGAAGTGGAGAGAAGGAAGTAGAGGAGAAAGAATAAATGCAAGAGGGAATTGAAATTATAGTATCAAAGAAAATGCCGGCTAGTCTATTCTATTATCTATTCTATTATTATTAAATTGAAACTTGACAAGCCTTCTGTATTCTAATACAGGATGTTCCAGGAGGAATGTGCAATACTTCTCAAGCTGATTCCTTACACCAAATAGACAAAAAAGTTCCATGGGACAAACCCCCAAAACGCTTTGTTATCAAAATAACAATGAAGGGAAATAGAGATTTTTTTAAATATTATTTTTTCTAACTTTTTAGAGGCTTCACTCAGGTTCTAAAATAATCAATTCTTATTGAATTCCTCAGCTAATTCTACTTGGGAATTGATTATTTTAGAAACTGAGTAAAGCCTCTAGAAAATTCGAAAAATTGATATTTTTTTAATTATATTTTTTGGGGGTTTGTCCCATGGAAATTTTTTGTCTACTTGGTGTAAGGAATCAGCCTGAGAAGTATTGCACATTTCTCCTGATACACCCTGTATAGTAGAATGAATAAAATGAATATATTGTACTCTCAAGAGTACAGTATACAGAAGGTAAATGAGAATACAAACACATAAAGTTCTGAACAATAGAAAGCAGAAACACTTTGTTGACGATGAAAAAATTTCAAATAAGATTGAAATACGTGTAAAATCTCTGTCAAAACCAAGAAAGAGACGTGAAAAAGAGACAGTTCAGGAAAATGTAGAGGAGATATGGGACTGCAAGGTAATAAACTGGACAAAGATGGAGCAGTCACGTGTTCAATGTACAGGAGCCATGAATAGTCTGTTCAAGCAAAGAAGACATTCTGGAAAGATGTGAAAACGACTCCAGCTCGGTCAATATTTCTCAAAAATTTATGAATTTGATCTTAACTTATAGATAATTCTAACTTAACTTAATTCTACTCAACAATTTGAGACCAAATTTCCAATTTTTGAACTAATATAGACTAAGCTGGAGTCATTTTTCCATCTTGTCAGAATGTCTTCTATGTTTGGACGGACTATACATGCAGTGTATAGAAGACGGTACTTTTGAAGAAGACGATCACGTTGCAATTCTACGTCACAATGCGTGTCGATTGCTACACAAATGATCATGAATACGACGTGACACGTTTGGTGGGGGGTGAGGGCGTTCGGAAAAGGGGGGTGTGAGGTGTCCGGTGTTGTCCGGATGAGCGAACGACGACATCTGCCTAGATTACGTTTCTTTGCCGGATTATTGAGTGTCGGTCCGCGCTGTGACAGTTCAGGAAGGTTTTCATTCACAGCATCACAGCCGGGCTATCGGCATTCTGCTCCCAGATCTCACGGATTGCCAGAAATCAAATGCAATGCACGAAATTGAATGTCTTCTCTATCTACTGTTGAGATGGAGTTTCTCACTTCAACATTTTCTTCTATTTTCAATGTAAAAAACCCGTAGTCCATCTCTGATACCTGTTCTTCTGATATTTTTCTTGGAGGAAATGTTGAACGCCACGGTAGAATGTCCTCCTTTCAACAAAAGTTTTGAATTTTTTGGGAAAAGTTATACTGTCAAAAGCTACATAATTCCAATCTATTGTATTGTATTCTTGTTTGTTTTGTTTATGAGGGTGAAGCCCACATGAGCTCTTAGGCTTGTGCGTGGGTAATGAAATGGATGATAGATGACGACTACTTTTTTTTTTATGTAGTCGGGACCGACGGCTTATCGTCTCCTCCGAAAGACGGGGTGGCCGTATTTATGTGATTGTGCTGTAGTCAAAAATTGTTTCCCCGCTTGGGACTTGAACCAGGGTCCACCTGGTTATCAGACCGGCGCTTTACCACTCCTCCAACGAGCCACCCAATGTCTTCGGAAGACATTAGCAGTTCATGTTGTCATGTATTCCATGTTTCCGAGTTTCCAAATGTAATGCTCCGATTGAAAAGAAATCATTAAAAGAATGTAGTTGGAAACTGAGAGTATTATAATATACAGGGTGTTTCAGGAGGAATGTGCAATACTTCTCAGGCTGATTCCTTACACCAAGTAGACAAAAAAGTTCCATGGGACCAACCCACAAAAACGTTTTGTTACTGAGATAACAATGACGGAAAATTGAGATATTAAAAATTTTTTTAATTTTTTAACCGTTAAAGTTAAAAACTTGGAACTGGTTTCATTGAATTCCTCAGCTAATTTTACATATGAATTGTTTATTTTAGAACCTTACTAAAGACATAGATTGACAAAACATAGCACAGTGTTTAGTAGCGATTTTGCGATTTTTCATCGCTATTTCTGAGATTTGGGTAAGATTTACACAATCGCCGCAATTCAACTTTTTCTTCAGAATCCGACTCTCTTCAACTTCCATTAATAAAAAATGAAATTTTATGATACCTTATCCAGTTATAACCTTTATATTTAAAAATGGCATTTCCAGCATATTTTTCCAATTATCTCAATAACCGTTAAAGTTACAAACTTGGAGCTGGTTTCATTGAATTCCTCAGCTAATCTTACATATGAATTGATCATTTTAGAACCTTACTAAAGCCTCTAAATAATTAGAAAAAATTAATATATTTTGAAAAATTTCAATTTTCCGCCATTGTTATCTCAGTAACAAAGCGTTTTTGGGAAAGCGCGTTTGAGAAGTATTGCACATTCCTTCTGAAACACCCTGTATAGTTCTATAGTGATACATCGAACGTAACAAGCCTCATAATGTTCAAAAGAGTGATAGTTTATCTTGATGTAAACATTTGATCCACCTCTTCATTATTTGAGTTTTAAATCCAATAATATAAAACTACAGTGCAATGAAGTAGTTTGAAAATTTGTATGCGAAGAAACTCGTATTGAGTTCCATTAAATCACTTAATTCCATGCGTTCAATTTTCTTTGGTTTGCGTCGAAAATTTCGTTTGAGAGGTTGGTTACGTTTGAACTTTTTAAGAAGTTATGCGAGATTTTTGATGGTTTGAATTCTTATAAATTTCGAATTCCAATACACTGAAATCATCGTTATAATTTGAAACAGTTGATTTTGAAATATTGAACTGATAACATCTTTGCGTTATTAATTTCAGTAATGAGAAAGTTAACAATGCTTTGAAAGTGCAGCGATTATCTTGGGAAATTCATGAATTAGAGGTTTTATAGTTCGCTAAAATGTTGAGGGAGGAATCACTGCAAGAATTTTAAATTATTTGATTAAAAAATTATAATAATTCGCAGTAGCCTATTATTAATTCCTCATTAATAGTGCAATAGAATCAACATTTTTTTTATTGCGGATGATGCCCACATAAGCATTTTAGCTTGTGCGTGGGTAATGGATGTTGAGTGCTAAGGTGATTGAAGAGGTAAAAAACAGCCATGCCACTGGGATTCGAACCCAAACCTGCGGCTGTGCTAGCGGACTGAAGGTTGTGACGCCTTAGCCCACTGCGTCACCGAGGCCGGCAATGTAAACAAAAATTGATGAATTAATTATTGATTAAGTTTAAAATTGATTAAGGAAAACACTTGCAAATCGGAAACTTTAAAATTGCTATCGAATATCTTTCTGGAAAATACGTTGGAAGAATTCCGTTTCACGAAACACAGGAGTTGAAGCATCAACTCGACAGAAATAAAAATCTGTACAAACGATGTTGTCCTTATCTCTGGGAGTAAAGTTTCCGAAACAGCTCCTAATGTTGCCCATGAGTACTTTCAAGGAAACCTTTATGCGAGAAGGATCATCACTTAACGTCATCTATGCCAACATTACGAAATGCAATATGATTTCCAAGTATATTTCACCTCCTTTCCACTGGAGGTGATTTTCAAATATAGATTTTAAAGATACATAATCACCCTGTGATTATTGATTATGAAAAATTGATACTAAGTTTGTAATCTAGATTTTGAAGATACGTAATCACCCTGTGAAATATTTATTGATGATGGAAAAGTGATACTAAATTTTTAATTTTAATCTTCAAATAATAGAATAATTTGGCTTTTTGGCAACTTTGGCTATTAAAATTGATTAAGGAAAACACTTCCAAATTGGGAAACTTGGAATTTTGGAAAATTGATTTCTGAAGTGATGGTACATGCATTTGCACAGAAGAAACATGATAGGACGGCTGTTGTAACTGACACACCTTATTATTCCACCCTCACAATAATAGAATTGCGATTCCTGATACTATTCTATCTCTTCTGTCACATTTAGAACTCTTCCATTTCTCCTACAATTAATTATCTTGCTTCAGCTGAAAGCACTCATTTATAAACTCAGTGTCTGTCTCATTGTTCACTGTATCCAATTCCACTTCAACACATTTACCCTATCTGATAAAACTTCCGACTTGAAATGTTAGTACTCGCTACATTATACGTGTTACACCATGTTGGAGGTTGCATCAAGTAGAGTATAATATACTTATGTAATTCTGTTTGTTGGGTAGAAAGCATATTGCAGAAAACTGTTTTCACATTTACCAGCACTCAGCTGCTGATATAGCTAAAAGCAGGGCGAACTACATAGGTGGGTATAGTCTGTCCGAGCAAAGAAGACCCTCTGGAAAGATGGGGAATGACTCCAGCTTGGTCAATATTGGTTCAAAAATTATTGATTCGGTCTAAAAACTGTAGATCAGAATGTTTCCTTCGATTGAGACCAAATCAATAATTTTTGAACCAATATTGACCAAGCTGGAGTCATTTTCTCATCTTGCCAGAGGGAGAGGGTCTTCTTTGCTTGGACAGACTATAACTATAGAATAGGTAGGGGTAGATAGAAGTAAGAAGTCAACCAGACAAACGCAAACTTCTTACATCTTCTTTTTTCTCTTTCTTCTTCTTTTTTTCTTTCTTCTTCTTCTTCCTCTTCTTCTTCTTAATGATAACTCATTTTCTTCTTCTCCTATTAGTCCCTCCATCTTCTTCTTCTTCCTTCTATTCCCTACAATTCCATCTTATTCTCCATTCTTCTTTTTCTTCTTCTGCCTCCAATTTCTCCTCATCTTATTCTCAACAGCACAAGAAAATTACCCCATAAGCCGAGCTAGGAGAAGTTACCAGTTGATGTAGCAGGTGTTATTTGCATTGTGCTCGTTTATTATGTTAATGCAGTGAGTGTGTTCTGAGCTGGCCTAGCCTAACCCAGCACAAGGCGCCCAAATCTAATTCTTCACTCAGACTCGCAACTTGTGCAATTGGAGTGCTCTGCAATACTCCGTCTTGAGTTTTCTGCTTATCTTTCAAAGTTTGTTGATCAGCCATTCGTTGCCTCTTCTCAAACATCTCCTCAGTCTTTCAGGCTTTCAGTATCAAGAATGTTCTTCTTTACATAGAAGTGTAAAGTTTTTTTTAAATTCCTCTTTTGAAATATGGTACAATGAATATATTCTTTGGGGTGGTAGTTTATCGAATCAATTCTTAGCAGTCAATTATCTCATAACAAAATCAAGATTCTTATTGCTAATTGTTGATAGCGGCTTCTAATAACGAAGAGAGAGTTTTGTAGAAAGATAAAATCTATCGATAAATTCAATGTTGAAGAGTATAATTGTTGGTTAATACATGATAGCTATAATAAGGAGATCTATACATACAAAAGTTCTATTGGCCGGATGCAAGTTGGTCTATCCATTAGATTCGTTGAATAACATAATCCAGCCATTAAACGTTTTGCTTTTAAGCAGTACGTATGTTCTTTCCCAACCCAACACAAACATCAAGTTCCCACCAATCGCACCACCTTACGGAGAAACTTGGCTCTAATTACACATGCTGTGTGCAGGTGGAGGCAACTTCAAAGTTGCAGCTTGGGAGCTCCCGCAGGCGGCTCGTTGCCGTCGCCCCCACTGCCCCCGCTCCCGCACACATCGTTAACGGCACCCTTTGCACGTGACGGCATCTCCCGGCTTAATTAAGCACCGAAATTGAAATTAACCCCAACATTAGGCCGATGCATCGCCGCTCTAATTTCTCTCAAGAGTCAGACGTGAGTTTGCGGCTGATTTGCCTGCCTCTTCACTACACCACGCACACATTAGTCTATGTATTATATACAACCATTCAGTGGATAAACAAATAACGCATGGATGTACTCACACTTCATACATGCGAGTTCAAGAATATGAAAGCAACATAACACACAAACAGATGAATATCTTGTTCATCAGTACTCTTTCAATAATTCAAGTATTTACGTTCATATTCAAGTACTTTATTATTTATGTGTAAATTTGCAATTTTTTCTATTGCGAAAAATATCCAAATAAATTGTTCCTAGTATTTGGGTATTGGATCGAATGCGAGAATTCATTCGTTTATTTGACAAAATACATTACTCAATGAATAAAACACAGACAAATAATTGTCCAAAACGTCTCATTTACAGATTTTGGCTCTAATTGGACTTAGAGTCCCCATTTCACGGGGACAATTTATACATTTTTAGATTTAAAATTTCATTTTGAGTCGATTTCTGGTATCAAAACTTGCAGCCGGGTATCAAATAAGGAAGTTATAGCCCTTCAAAGTTACTCTTTTTAGTGTGTTAAGATAGGTTAAGTATTTGAATGTGACAATAATTACGTGTAGAAATGATCAAATCTTATGTAAAATATCACGAAAAATCCATTGAGACCAAAACGAAATCAGTATCTTTAGTAATTTTAAAGATATTACAAAATTTTAGTCAAAAACATAATTTACCTTAGTTGAGTGCTGGATTAGGTACTGGCATATTTCATGTTGAGAATGGAATTTTGGCCATTGAATTATTTGTCAGTTTGGAAAAACCTTAAAAATTTAAGTATCTAATGATGAAATACCCTATCAATAATAATACTCTCTATAAAATAATATTTAATAATAATAGCAAAATTTAACAAGAACTGTAGAATTTCATAGGCCATACCAGATGCCGACCATTGTTGTCTGCAGTCTGTTGTTTTGTTTTGATGCTGATCCGTGAAGCCAATGCCATTGGCATCATTTCTTTATTTCCTGAATTTAGTTGACCATCGACTAAATAATAATAACAACTTCAGTATTATTAACTACAGTCATATTATGATTTATCACTATCATAGTATAAACTTACTTATAATGATAAATACTAATTGATAAGTATTGTATTACAGTATTATATAGTATTCTTCAGCAATACTAACATGGGTGACTATTTAAGTCTCGACCTATTGTTTGTCTAGTCTGACACATCATCGACATAATATAATATAATCATCAACATAATAAAATGAAGGCTAACTCACTAACATCAAAACATCTTTTGATGCTCACAATGCTCACAATTATGGTCATAATGGCATATAACTTGGTAGGAATATTCCTTTTTGGCTAAAGTGTAGTTTACCGGCCACCCTTCCTATAGAGTCAAATTTTTGGTTGCAAGTATGCTCTTTTGATGACAAAATGTATAAAAATTTGCTGTTGCTAGCTCATCATTAATTACGCAGTAATTATGAGTCTAAGATTTATTTATGACTGAAGGTTAGATTAGTTAGAAGTTAGGTTAGTTGAAGCTTAGGTTAGGTTGGTTAACACTCAGTTTCGGGTAGTTGGAGTTGAGTTGGTAGAAGGTCAGGTTGGGTTAGTTGGAGGTTGGGTTAGTTTAACCTTAGGTTAGGTTAGTTAAAGCTCAGGTTGAAATAGTTCAAGCACAGGTTGAAATAGTTCAAGCTTAGGTAAGGCTAGTTGAAGTTAAGGTTGGTTGGAGCTTAGGCTAGATTAGTTAGAGCTTGGGTTAGGTTAGCTGAAGCTTATGTTAGCTGAAGCTTGGGTTAGGTTAGCTGAAGCTTAGGTTGGGTTAGCTGAAGCTTAGGTTAAGTTAGCTGAAGCTTAGGTTAGGTTAGTTTGAGTTAAGGTTAGTTAGAGCCGAGGTTAGGTTAGTTAGAGCTTAGGTTAGGTTAGTTAGAGCTTGGGTTAGGTTAGTTAGAGCTTGAGTTAGGTTAGTAAGAGCTTACGTTAGGTTAGTTAATGCTTTGATTGGGTTAGCTGAAGCTTAGGTTAGGTTAGCAGAATCTAAGGTTAGGTTGGCTGAAGCTTAGGTTAGGTTACGTCAAGCTCAGGTTAGGTTACGTCAAGCATAGGTTGGGTTAGCTTAAGCTTGGGTTAGGTTGACTAAAGCTTAGGTTAGGTTGGCTGGAGCTTAGGTAAGGTTGGCTGAAGCTTAGGTTAGGTTAGCTGAAGCTTATGTTAGCTGAAGCTTGGATTAGGTTAGCTGAAGCTTAGGTTGGGTTAGCTGAAGCTTAGGTTAGGTTAGCTGAAGCTTAGGTTAGGTTAGCTGGAGCTTGGGTTAGGTGAGCTGAAGATAAGGTTAGGTTAGCTGGAGCTTAGGTTAGGTTGGCTGAAGCTTAGGTTAGGTTAGCTGAAGCTTAGGTTAGGTTAGCTGAAGCTTAGGTTAGCTTAGCTGTAGCTTGGGTTAGGTTAGTTAGAGCTTAGGTTAGGTTAGTTAGAGCTTAGGTTAGGTTAGTTTATGCTTTGATTGGGTTAGCTGAAGCTTAGGTTAGGTTAGCAGAATCTAAGGTTAGGTTAGCTGAAGCTTAGGTTAGGTTACGTCAAGCTTAGGTTAGGTTACGTCAAGCTTAGGTTAGGTTGGCTTAAGCTTAGGTTAGGTTAGCTGAAGCTTAGGTTAGGTTAGCTGAAGCTTAGATTAGGTTAGCTGAAGCTTAGGTTAGGTTAGCTGAAGCTTAGGTTAGGTTAGCTGAAGCTTAGGTTAGGTTAGCTGAAGATAAGGTTAGGTTAGCTGGAGCTTAGGTTAGGTTGGCTGAAGCTTAGGTTAGGTTAGCTGAAGCTTAGGTTAGGTTAGCTGAAGCTTAGGTTGAGTTAGCTGAAGGTTAGGTTAGGTTAGCTGAAGCTTAGGTTAGGTTGGCTTAAGCGTAGGTTAGGTTAGGTGAAGCTTAGGTTAGGTTAGCTGAAGCTTAGGTTGAGTTAGCTGAAGCTTAGGTTAGGTTAGGTTAGCTGAAGCTTAGGTTAGCTTAGCTGGAGCTTAGGTTAGGTTAGCTGAAGCTTGGGTTTGGTTAGCTGAAGCTCAGGTTGGGTTAGCTGAAGCTTAGGTTAGGGTAGCTGAAGCTTAGGTTAGGTCAGCCAAAGCTTAGGTTAGGTTAGCTGAAACTTAGGTTAGGTTAGCTGAAGCTTAGATTAGGTTAGCTGAAGCTTAGGTTAGGTTAGCTGAAGCTTAGGTTAGCTTAGCTGTAGCTTGGGTTAGGTTAGCTGAAGCTTAGGTTAGGTTAGTTTGAGGTTAGGTTAGTTATAGCTCAGGTTAGGTTAGTTTGTGCTTTGATTGGGTTAGCTGAAATTTAGGTTAGGTTAGCTGAAGCTTAGGTTAGGTTAGCTGAAGCCTAGGTTAGATTAGCTGAAGCTTAGGTTAGGTTGGCTGAAGCTTAAGTTAGGTTAGCTAAAGCTTATGTTAGGTTAGACGAAGCTCATGTGAGGTTAGCTGTAGTCTAGGTTAGGTTAGCTGAAACTCAGGTTTGGTTAGCTGAAACTCAGGTTTGGTTAGCTGAAACTTGGGTTTCGTTAGCTAAACATTGTGTTTGGTTAGTCTAAACTTAGGTTCAGTTACTTTGAGCTCAGATTATGTTAGTTGAAGCTCATGTTAGGTTATTTGAATCCCAGTTAAGGTTAAATTGTAGCAACTGCAGACCAAACTTTAAACTTCATTTATTTAAAAACTACTGTTCAGAAATGGTAATTTAAAAAAAATTTTCATCAGTTGGCCATATTTAATCAATTGCAAATGAAAATTTGACTTTCAGAAGGGTGGCTGGTAAACCTCACTTTTACCTATTCAAACTTCACTTATCATACATCAATTTTTTATATTAAATATTCAGCATGAGTTGAGAATAGTATTGTAATTAAACATTTTTCAAATTTGATACGGTAACATTTGGTATTGTCACATTCAAATACTTAACCTATATTGACATACTAAAATTAGTAACTTTGAAGGGCTATAACTTCCTTATTTGATACCCGGCTGCAAGTTTTGATACCAGAAATCGACTCAAAATGAAATTTTGAATCTAAAAATGTATAAATTGTCCCTGTAAAGTGGGGACTCTAAGTCCAATTTAAACCCAGATTTTGTTAAATACTACAAATTAAGGTTATGTTCACAATGTCCACTTTCACTAAACTCACAAATTTCAACTGTCAAGAATAACAGATAATATGATCAAACGTCCTTGCCTTGATTTGAACCCATCACCAATAGGCAGTGCTAGAGTAGACTGGAGGCTATAAAACCACAGAACACTACACCATTTGTTGATCGGTACAATAATTTTGGTACTGTTCATACAGTTATAAACATGAAGGAATTATTAATGGAATTTTATTTATTTTTGTGAGGGTGACGCCCACATGTGTTTCAAGCATGTGCGTGTGTGATGGGATGTGACAGCTGATTTTTCACCTTCCATATAAAAGAGTTATTGGATATAAAAGCATGATTACTTTTAAAATTGTTGTAATTAGGCCGGTATTAAACTAGAATAGTTCAATGTTACATATGAACAGGTATTCGCCATCAATCAACTAAGCTGGAGACGAGTTCCACAAAGAGCAAATTGAATGTGAAAAAATGAAATGACGAAAAATAATTAAAATAGAATTTCTAAACATTCTTATTTTGAATTCGATCTATTATCAAATAATCGTTCAACAACTAATATGAAAAAGTATTCAATCCCCTTTGAATTTTCAACCGTGTTCTTATACAGATATTATACAGATCTTATACAGATATAATTCGTTTAGCTGGATTGAGACGAAAATAAGACGTACCAAACAACTGCGCGAGAACAAAACAGTTCACAACCACAACAAGTAAGTTTCTCATTACAAATCGTTTTATTGCATGCAACTGAATGAAATGGAACCCTATGAACCAGTCGAGGGGAGATTTTATTTTCATATAGCTAGCTCATTTTCCATTACATTTCTTATTGCTTCGGTTATGACGAACGATGTGAAAACGTGGAGAAATAAAGGAGTGAAAAGTTTTCAACAACTATGCAAACACGCATGCAATGCTCTCCTTTAAAAAAGCAAGTCGAATTTCGTGATATTTAGTTCACAATATTTTCAAATATCTTTATAATTCATTGAATCACGAAATAACTTTTAGAATTTCAACTGCCACAATGCATCCTACTAACTCAATACTAGTGGTTCATTCAAATTATACAGGCTGACGCCGAAAAGTTAGGCGGTTTCGTCTGTGTCTTGTACTTGATGTAGCCTACTTACAGCTGATGTGAAGCATCTACTGTTTCTTTTAACTTCAGAAACATCATCTAGGTATAGCTTAATGACAACTCTTATTGGTAACATCAGCTGTTGGAGCACACAAAGAGCAGACGAAACCGCCCAACTATTTGGCGTCAGCTAGACCTACATCTTCAAGATCATTTTTCATGAGAATGATTGGTAAACTATTCTTCTACCAATTCACATTGCTTTCGAATTGCTCAAAGAAATACTTAGAATGCTTAGCTTTAAATATTTCTGAATATTTTTCAAATTTCCTATCAAGGTAATAAATTTTAAAATGAATACTTTTCTTAATTATTGAGAACGTGGTATACAAAGAAATTTCCTAGATTCGCGAGCAATATTAAAACGAGGATGTTTTTCATGATAGTAGGTAGAAGCTTAGCATGCATTCAGAAGATTTCACTCTCTATCTAGCCTTCTACAACTATTTGATTTAATTAAAAGTATACATTTTTCCGTTAAAGACCGAATAATAATTTTAATTATATATAAAACTTCGTGTTAGCGCAAGGTGAGAAGACACGCCGTTATCGTTTATTCATTTATTCAACTTAAACTTCAAGTTTATTCAACTTAAACTATTTTCCAGAATAATCTTCGACTACTACACTAAGTCAACTTGAAAAAAGATCAGTACTCATTCATTCATCTTCATACAATTACTGGAAATTGTAAAAACTAGAAAAAAGTCCCTCAAAAGTTTGTTATCTTGAATAAACACGGTATATTGTTTATCTGGTTCACGGATTTCAAAGAAGGAAAATCCTCTACAAACCGTTTTGCATTTTCTTGTTGATGAATATTTAAAACCTTCAACAGAATTGTTTTGAATTTATAAGAGTGTGGAATTTCATTGTTAGCTTTTGTATTATTCAAGAGAAGCATTCTAACTTACGATTTCCTCATTTGATAATACAAAGCTCAATGGTACTCTTATCATCTCTAATCCATTGAAAAAGCAGAGCTTTAAACAATACCAGAGCTTCCAAAACCGAATATGATATTACATGGAGAAGATCAAATTATTCGAATCTAAGTATCCGCTTCATGGAAACAATAATGTTATGAGAGGTGATTAAACAGCATTTCTCCCTCCTTATTATTCAATGCCTATCGAATTCAAAAGCCTATTCATTATTTAACGATGGAATTAACTCGTGGAGAGATTTTGAGAAACTATACATTTTTCCGAGAACTTATCCGTGTGCAAATTTGATATGAAGCGATACTTCATGTCAGAAAATCTTTTCAAATACTATAACTGTAACTTGCTTACGATCTGTTACGATAAAAATGAAACAGAGATCATAATGATCAAATAATATCATATAATTGTAATATCCTATTTCCTTTTCCCTCCATCCAATCTCATGCAATTTGAGAGGGTTTGTTCTCCAATTCCTACCACAATAATAATTATGCTGATAACTACTGTCCCAGTTTTATAGAGAACAACAAATCCCTTATTATTTTTTCTCCAATGAATTTGTTAAAAGCTCAGTAGCTGAATATCTGAATTATAACAGAATAGATAGAAATAAATCAACAAATAAAAATGTAGATTACTTGACATTGTCCAATATCTAAATGTAATATGCATTGTGAAGGTTCAGGGTGGAAAGGACTTCTCAGTACTAACTCCACCTAATAAAGAATATTTTCATTTTATTCTGTTGTATATGTTATCAATAAAACCTGTAAAGTGTCTCATTGAAAATTATTATTAAGAATGTAAAGACTTTATAAAGATTACGATTAAGTCCCAATTAGCTTTATTTTCTAGTAATTATACGCACAGTTGTACATCATGATCAACAATGTTTTTATTATGAATCAAAATCGACATTTCTTATTCAAAGTCAACAAATCCCCAATTCCCAGCAGTAATTACGTCCTTTCAAGGACCAGGGCTCAACCCACAAAACCTCTTATTAGTCATCAAATATACACAGAGAAAGTAAGATTAGAAAATAGGATGCTACACGGTAATACGTGAGGGGTGGCCTATGCCAGGCATAAATTATATTAAGCACATTAAGGCACAACTCCAGCAAGTAGGGATTAGACTGGAACAGTAATAAACTAGGTGTGTGAACACTTACAAAGCTCTACAGAGAATAAAAAGATAAGGAGGAAAGGATCAAGGGAGATGAGGGTGAAAGAGGAAAAACATAATGTATAGAAAACATAATGTATGGGAAACATAATGCATAGGAATCATAATTTATGGGAAACATAATGTATGGGAAACATAATGTATAGGAAACATAATGTATGGGAAACATAATGTATGGGAAACATAATGTATGGGAAACATAATGTATGGGAAACATAATGTATGGGAAACATAATGTATGGGAAACATAATGTATGGGAAACATAATGTATGGGAAACATAATGTATGGGAAACATAATGTATGGGAAATATAATGTATGGGGAACATAATGTATGGGAAACATAATGTATGGGAAACATAATGTATGGGAAACATAATGTATAGGAAACATAATGTATGGGAAACATAATGTATGGGAAACATAATGTATGGGCAACATAATGTATAGGAAACATAGGCATACACATACATTCATGAGTGTCTGCAGAGTATGAATATTTACAAAGCGAATTCGAGAAAAGAAGGAGGTGTAGAGATAAGAAAATATGAAGACAAGGACAAAAACTTGTTGGTAAGTCAGAGTGTCACATAGCTGAAGGAAGAATAAGTGGAAAATGCAAAAAGTAAATAAGGAAGAAGATGGTGGGAACAGGAATTTGAAAGTACAAGAATAAGGAGAAAAGAAAAAATTATTATGAATAATACTAGCAAGAAAATATAACATTTGAAGATTGTGAAGTTGAGGGGTGTGAATAGAATATAGAAGATTAGGAGTTGGAAAATTGATAATAGGGGAGAGAAGAAGAAGAAGAAGAAGAAGAAGAAGAGGGAGAAGAATGAGAAAATAAGAAGAAAGTAGGAAAAAGGAAAGAGTGATTAGATGTATATGAATATGAGTGATTAAAAGTCTGGAATTTGTTTAGAATAGTTAATAGATACTTGAAAAATCATGTGTGCATAGTATATGATACTTGTTTGTACTTCTTTCTCCTTCCTAACTTGATTAAAGCTTAAGCATGAGGTGCAGGGAATCTCTGCCTCTTCGAGTTATCCACTTACTCTTACCTATACGAAAATGGGACACACAGTAGAAGAGAACTCCTGAAGGTACTGTGAGAAGGGATACAATAACGGTGGGGAAAAGATATATAGAGAGAAAAGAGATCCAGTAAGAGCAAAGAGACAGTAGAATAAAGAACAACAATAAGAGAAAGAAATGCATCAAGATAGTGAAGAAAAGGAAAGTTAGTGACAGTAAGAAATAAAGAAGAGAAGTAAAGATAGTGATGGAAAGAAATAAAGAAGAGAAGGAAAGACAGTGATGAGTTATTTAGAAGAGAAGAAGACACAGCCAGAGGAAGAAATAGGGAAAGAGAAAAGCGGTAGACGAAAAGAGTGCAAAACTAATAAAGTTCCAAGTTTACGGTGAAGAAAGCAGCACAGTACATGTCCGAGGAATCCTCAGCTTAATTAAGGCGGTCTCAACATGGCACTAATAGGGAATAGAGGCAATTCGGGTGCAACCTGTTTATTTTTACTAATGCCTTTTACACGATAACAGTCTCAATGTTTCCTTTATTGCTCCATATCAGCTGTTATCCATGATACCTTTATTGAGGAGCCGAATGGGCATCCCCTACACATTGCATTCTGTATTTTACTTCGGCATTATAATAAATACCGTCGTCCTTTATAGCGGAATATACATGGTATCAAATTATTTCAATGTTTCAAGCGGTTGAATTACCACAGGGGACCGTATTCTTTCCAAAAAGTATTCTTTGGTAAGTTTTTATTGCACAACAAAATCCTACCTAACATTCATACAAAACGTTTTTCTTCTTTAGAGTTTAAGAATTTTCAATTTTAGTGTTGAAGAATAAATTTAAGTATATAAGTATCATAATAAGTTTTATAATAAGTATTTGAAGAATATATTTTTGCATCAATCAAGAAAAGGTATTATACTTTTCAAATTTTATTCAAATCTATCTGTCTGTGCAATTGGCATTCATTCAGAATTGTGCATTTCGAGTGATATTCCACAAATGGTTCATGTTTTCCTTTTTCTTCCCATGGACATGATTTATTCCTTTTTCTGCACTCCTTGTGCTCATTTCACCTTACTTTCATTTCTCAATGAATTTAGAATTATTTTCAAGTGGGGTTCCAAGATGGGGATAATAATTAATGGAAGAGAATAATCTGTAGATTTTCGAGTTGAAAAAATAAAAATAATAATAATAATTACCACCAAATTCACTTACCAGGAGATAGTTTATATTGCCACAAAAGCTACTGATAGTTTAACCTATTAATAATGCCTGTAAGTAAACCTCATACCATGGAAATTAATCAAGTTCAAAGTTTTAATATACAGCATAGGCCTACCTTACTTCCCCAGCCATCCTAACTACCCTTCAAAGCACGAAATCATCTTTAATTCATGGATGTAAAAATATTTTGCGAATTTTTATGGCAAACCGCTTCAGATAAAATATGTAACACGGAAAACTGATGAACGTGAAAACTTGTCCAATTTAAAATCGTTTAATGGAGTTATAGAGCGAACATAGCAAGAGTTTAATGACTGGGATTACATCAATTATGAATTTCTGCAAGATCTTGGGAGGCGGAAAACCTTGGATGAAGAAGGGGTGTGAAGGGTGAGAAGAGGAGGGGGAGGAGGAAAAGAAGAAGATTAAATGAAAAAGGGTGGGGGAAGGAAGAGGAAGAAGAATAAGATAATAAAGAATATGGAGAAGAAAAGAGGAAAGGGAGAATTATAAAAGGAGGCCATTATAAATGATCAAAACTGGCACTGAGAAGTTCTAGATGTAGTTTTAATTTTGAGCTGCGTTCCTTTCTTGTAATGATGGGCACACGCCTTCTGGTGGTAGGAAGGGTCTAAAATGGCAGTGGAAGAAAATTTGAAACTGCAATCGAGGAGTTGGGACACCCCTTGTAACGGCTATTAATTTCTTATTCAAGATCTTCAATTTCCTTCGTTTTTTCAGCTCCTCCTCTAGACAAAAAAGAACGAATTGGCACAGAAGAAAAATTCATTTCACTTCTTTATTCTGCTCTATTGAAGGATAAATTTTGTTGGAGCGTCACGTACCAAATTAATGTGGGGAAAATTCATCTCTCGCTAATTGGGATGCTCTGTTATCGAAATTGGAGAATAATACTATTTAATGAGGATCTTCTGGAGAAATTTTACGGATGCTTTTTAATAAGTCACACGACCGATTGCATAAAAGTCAATTACGACGTGAAATGACCTCATTCTACAGAACCTATTTAACAAATACTTATTGGGCTCCTATCGGAGTGAAAATTTGAGACAAGATGTTGTCAAACCACTGATTTATAAAAATAGAGATACCGATTTCGGTTGCTACACCATTATCAATATCTGGTAAATTGTTTATTTTCTTTTGTGAACTGTTTACCAGAGATTGATAATGGTGTAACAACCGAAACCGGTATCTCGATTTTTCCATAAATAAGTGGTTTGACAACATCTTGTCTTTTCATGGATAACTACCACGAAGATTTCCTCTGAAACATTTTTGGCATCAAACATTTTGGGTTAATTATTTTCAGTATGGACTTTTGAAGTATATGAAGTAGTACGGTAAAAGTGTATTGAGCAGCAATACAGTCAGTTGCAATCAAATTTATCATGACAGGTGAGCAAAAATTTATTTAAGAGTCTTTCCCATTAAATAGCTAAGTTTTCTCTTCCATACCATCTATTCATACTTGAGGTTCAATTCAATAAAATCTCTATCTTTTACACATTCTCTCTCGTATTTTTCTACCTTTGTTATCCATTCACAATTTTTTCTTCTCTTCCGAATCAAAACCAACAATTCACTGTTATTCTCATTCACTCTTTTATCAAGTTATCTCTTTGAAACTTTTTCTTTCCCATGACTTTCTATCATAATCCCAATCACCCTGTCTCACAATTCACTATCAGAAAACAAACAAAATTGAGAAAATTCACCACAGTGAACTCTTGAACCAGTTTTCGATACATCGATTAGTCTCACAATGACAATTAATTCGGCAACCGTGATCATTAGATACCTAGCATTAAAAAATGCGTCAATCCGTCACCAAAGCGATTAACACGCAAGCGCTCCAGAAACGCGACGGCATTCAATCCATCTCCTGTACATAGGCTGACGTTTCTAAGCGTCTCGACGCAAAAGAAGTCGACTTGTTTGTGAAATGTCGCGCTCCGATAGGCAGAATAAACAACGTGAGGCATGAGAAGACTCATCCGTAAACTCACTCTCAGAATACACCTCAGTCATGTTCTGCCACGAGCACTGTGCTTACAGTCTTTGATAAACACTACAAAGTGTAGGTCTCTAAACTACGAACCCGTTACATGGTAACTGTCTGTGTATTCGTCATTCCAGTAAATTAGGAGAACTTTAGAAGCAAACAACCAAAATATTAGAACCATGAAAGTCAGTGTAGTAGTAAGCTACTGACATTCTGTCAAATGTAAACGTATAGCCTGTCCAAGCAAAGAAGGCCCTCTGGCAAGATGAGGAAATGACTCCAGCTCGTTCAATATAAGTTGAAAAAATATTGTTCTGGTCTCAATTGCAGGAAACATTCTGATGTACAATTTGAGACCAAATCAATAATTTTTGAACCAATATTGACCGAGCTGGAGTCATTTTCACATTTTGCCAGAGGGTCTTTTTTGCTTGGACAGACTATATCTGTCAATGATCTTTTGAAAATCATCTCATTTGGAACGATAAGTAAGTAATTAAAGTACATCTTGGGCAAAACTTATTCTGTCAATGATATTAAATCTTGGATAAACTATTCCTTTTTCACTAGGGCTACTTTCCAGTGAATATTATTGAATAAAAATCGCTATCACAGTACCCTTGGATAATTTTTTTATTGTGCTTTTTTAAATTTTTTACACAACATGTTTCTGCTCTTTAAAGCCATTTTTAAGTGACACTTGTATATTTGGGTTTATTGTATAGGGTAATTCGGGGTGAGTTGCCGCATGTGGGTTAGACGCCACACCCCTGCTACTTTTCACAGTGATCACCAGAATGCGCTGCCAGTGGCAGTAGTAGTTAAAGTAATATCCATTGAAGACTTGTTGTGTTGACAGTTTACTCTTTTGTTAGTTTTATTCGGTTTATACCCAGTTATATGAGGTGAGTACAACCTTTATGTGTCAGAAACTAATTTTAAACATCCTAGATTTGTGATTGCTCCATAACTGCTCGATGGATTGCGTTTTTTGGGGTTGAGTCAACAGTTCTTGTCACTGGCTACATATTCCGACCTGTGGCGCCATCTAGGCTCCCTAGACAAGAGAGTTATGAGGTTTATGAGAGTTAGGAGGTTTAACCCGGACAAATAGGGACACCTGCCGCCTTAGAATCCGGTATACATGCCGCATTTTTCCCCCATAAGGGACACACGCCGCACACTGATTTAGTAATGTAAAACATAAAAAGTGTTATTTTTCGAGTTTGTTATATTTTTATATTATAGAGGCTATATATGTTCCGTTCCACTTAATATCCTAAATAAATAAGTCGTGGATTCACAAATATTGTAGGCTACCATTTTTAACACTTCTTGCATGGACTGTGAATGAGATTGACAAATGTAAGCAATATAACACATATAAGAAGACAAGAAGTGTTATTTTTGCGTCTTTAATAAATTTCTTATCAATATACTCATTTTGTTTCACTCAACATCAATTTTACTACATGCGGCATAACTCCCCTATAAGTGCGGCATCTCAATCACACCTGGGCCGCACTGCCGGTGGGTAGAGCCTGGAAGGTGGAGGGTAGTTGGCAAATCTATAGAACATACACACCATCCACAGTAATACTTCGTATGAATGGTATGTGTTCAGCCGCCATCTTGAAATTCTTAAATATGGACAACATAACCTCAAAAAACAGAATTACGTCATACCATTCATACGATGTATTACAGTGGATGGTGTGTATGTTCTATAGATTTACCAACTACCCTTCACCCTCCAGGCTTTTCCCACCGGCAGTGCGGCCTCAGCATATGGGAGAGTTGCCGCTTTGTAGTACTTTTGAAAAAAAATTCTCAAGCCTAGAATGTATTGCATGGATAGTTTTTACTCATTGAATATGTTAATACATTTAACTGACTATTCAAATAAATTTTTACTTTGGTTTTACATGCATCATGGGACTGTGGAGCTTAGTTTTAGAAAATGAGCGGTATCTCTCCCCGAATTACCCTAACTGATTTCAGTAGTACAGTAGGCCAATCCACCAATGGATTGAAAATGTGAAAATGAAGTTAAATTATACAATGATGGAAACTAATATCTTCATCTGTGTTGTTTATCTAGCGACTCAAAAATTTCAATCCATGGATGAATTTTGGAAAGTAAGGGGGATGAATAGTCCGCGCAAGCTGAGAAGAGAGATCTTTTCTCAGTGGCAGCTTCTCTTCTTAGCGTGCGCGAACTCAAAATTGATACTTCTCAACTTCTCTTACAAATTGGCTGTTATAACATTCTGGTCTAACGAGCTGTAACGTTATCTTCTAACATATAATACGATCAATATACGGATAATGCTTCCGCTTTACTGTCCATTTCCACAATAATGCTTATTCGAATAACTCTGTAGCGTAGATTGAATCATTGAAACGAGTAATGATAACAGTCAAGCCTTCAATGATTCATTAAAGCAGATAATACATTTTTTTTTAATTTTAATATTAATGAATTTCAAAACTTAATGTTTGAGTAGATTCAATTAGGATTTTTTAAATTTTTAACAAACCCCAATATATTGAAATTTAACATATAACATAACTTCGTACAATTCTTTGTAAGCTGACCATCCTGCCACTTGCAACGACCAAATTTTTGAAGATTGTTACTTATAAGGCACAGTGGTTTGAAATTCGAATGGAAGTATTAGTGTAGGCTAATCAAAGTTTGTACAGGAGCAATAAGTAAGAATGTATAATTTATAGTGGGTTGAAAGATGAAGATGACGTTCAATAAATTTTATATTATTAATATATGCTCAATTTTATTAATTTCAATGTGTTTGATTACTACAGCTGATTCATGAATATCAAATTTGATCACATCTCCATTTTCATCTTCATCTTTTGAACAACTATGGACTTTGTCTCTCAGGGTATCTCAACCTTAGGCTGAGGCCGCACTGCCGGTGGGTAGAGCCTGGAGGGTGAAGGGTAGTTGGTAAATCTATAGAACATACACACCATCCACAGTAATACATCATATCAATGGTATGTGTTCAGCCGCCATCTTGAAATTCTTAAATATGGACAACATAACCTCAAAAAAAATGACGTCATAAAGTAAGAGTAAGAGACTCTAAGTAATCTAGAGACTACAGAGTAAGGCATGAATCATCCATTCATGCTGGAAGCTCATGAATCCATCAACTGCAATGTTCTACAATTACGATTCTCTTCATTACAATTCAAACTGCTCCACAGTCCAACTCCACCAATGGCAATAAACCAAGATACTTGACTTGGCAATAAGTTGGAGTACTATGGATTGCGGGGAGCAATTGCTCGCTTACCTGTGGTGTGAGGTGAAATTGATGCGAAGGGGCTGCTGCTGGTTGGTAGAGGAGGCGTAGGAGGAGGAGGAGGAGGAGGAGGCCCGCCTGAATCGATGGTGTTGAGCAAGTGTCTGGCTGGCCTCGAACTTGGCTGGCTCCCAGTGCTTGATGAATTCGTTCAGCACGAAACCTGCCAAACATAGACAACAATCAATTATTGACACCGGCCTACCGCTACCAATCAGCTGAACCGAGAGGGAAAAGGTTTATTTATTGAAAATGAAAATTGGAAACTCTGAAATTTAGTACAAAACACAGCTTAAGTTATTTACATTTCATTTCTCATTGAAAGGTTCTCATTAGAGGAAATAAATATCATAAATTTATTAACTTCAAGAACTTAAATTCTCAATGAAAATATCTTGATAAATATGATATAAATTAAGAAATGAGTGATTCACATGCTTCCTTATTAGAAAAATATTATTGTAGCCTTTATTGAATTTGAAATTCTTCATCCACAAGGCTACTATAGATTAGGTTGCACCGTTTTGCGGGAAACAGGAAAAATGGTGGAACCAGAATGATTCGAATTAAGTTATGTCACATCACAGAGATTGACTCTAATAATAATTTTCAATGATTTTAAAACCTGTGGTGTGATGGAGTAAAATTCAGAACTGATCATTTAGTCCACTTGCAAGCATGTATGGTACAAATTCAATCAATTAACCAAATTCAATCTGATGTCTACGTCTAAATTGTTTTACTGATATTATTGCAGACAAAGTTTGTGATGATTAAGGGAGAAAGTAGTAATGCTTCTTACCGAGGGGTTTCGCAGAGTACTCCTATACTAACATAAGCCTGATTATAGGAGAGAATCTAATTGCGGATTATAATAATAAACATATACTCCTTTTCTGATATAGTATATTATCGAGTAGGATGCGTCTTGAACCCTGCTAAGGTAAAATTTCTATAATAGGAGTGCGTGGGAGTGATCCAGTATAAAAAACTGGATAAATATAACTTATGATCTTGAAAAGTAATATTAGTTGTGATTCTGATACGGTTGAAATCCGTTGAGAGAGAAGTCAGGTGGATGGAAAATATTAGCACCGGGTTAACGGCCAGGATGAGCTTTTGAGAGATGGATGTTGTATTCGACAACAGCGTATCAGATGTCTTGCTAGGGCATGCTAATGAGCTCGTTACACACACGGGGAGGGAGGGAGAGGGAGACGGAGAGAGAGTGAGAGAGATTCTGTGAAGTCATCCAATTTCAAAATAATCAGTCACAACTGGATGAAACATTGTTCGAGTAGCACCTCACTTAAACCACAGTTTTTCAACTATCCATACATCATACAATGTATACCTTTATTATCTATTGTATTGTTTTGATTGCAATAATTATCAAGTATAGAACCCCCCATTGAGTGAGTTAGCACCCCCTGTTTACCGCGCAAGGAAGGCCATTCTCATCGAGAGCTGACAGTACTATCCCATATCTATCCACACTTTACACTCAAGAGCCTTGAATTCGATCTTCGCATATCTTTCTTCTGAACTAGATCGATCTTTCTTCCTCTAAACCCCTTAATTTCATTCTTTTTCCACTCGTAAACCTCATATGCTAAGTGTACACGCACAAGTGTCTGTTAAAATGAATCAACCAACCTCTACTGATTTTAATATTCACTGAAGAATGACCTACAAGAAGAAAAAAATCAAAAGAAGTGATGATGATGATACTGATACTGTGAAATCCTTACTTAATTCAAATTCATTTTCTACAAAATAAGGAATAAGAGGCTGGTTCTCTATTAATTTCTAGAAAACTATTACTATTGTGGGTGATATTCGATAAATGTTTATTATATATATTTTAATTTAAATTCATTCATGGTAATACAGTCTTGTATCTGTAGTGATTTCTGTAATGAAAGACAAAAAATTGATAAATTTCCTTGGTCACTCTAGGTGCCTAATACAAATCCTATGAATTACCAACAATTTCATCACCCTTTACCCTCATACTCTTGACATTTTCGCACACGCTGAGAAGAGACGCCGTTACAATAGTGGTGTATTGTGACGGCGTCTCTTCTTGGCATGCTCGCACTGCAGCTAGATTACAACCACTCTATTCCTACCACCCTCACACCCTCCTCCAACCACCAACTATCTCTGTTAGCATTCTGCTATCACAAATTCTCACCCCAAATTCAGATCACAATGCTCCCGTTCAGTCCAGTGAAACCATGACATAAATGCCTAAATGCTGTTGTCATATCCTGATATACGGTGCTCAGTATATTCACACTGAAATGTGAATAGAGATGTGACAGAGAAAGAGAGGAAGCCACAGAGGAAGTTCCTAGAGAGAGAGAGAGAGAGAGGAGAAAAAGAGATATTTACACCCCATGATATGAATGAAGATGAAAAGAAGTGGGAATGGTACAAAAGGAACAAACTGACTGAGAAAGGTCAAAGGGAGAAAAAAGGAACTAAATTTAGAGAAAAATTAACTAAGATTAAAGAAAACGGAATAAGAGGGTAAGAAAGGACAAGAAATCGAGCACAGAACAAAATGGCGAGATAAGAAACATATTAGAGAGAAAAAAATAACAAAAGGAAATAACAGGTGAGGGAATTGAGAAATTTGGGTTTGTATCAAGAGAGAAAAACAAGTGGAATAGATAGGTAGAAATGAGAAAGCTAGATGAAACCAGAGAAAGGACAAAGTGAGAAGGATGGAGAAAAATTAATGAAGAGTGAGAGAGCAAGTAACCAGAGAACGAGACTTCGGTACATCACAAATCATGATTAGGGTGTAATTCACGGGTTCAACTTCAATAGTTGATGATATTGACCTGGCTAAAGTGAGGCTACAGCTCGGAACAATGGATCGATCATCATTTTGAGCTATTTTGACGATTCCATCCATCAATTCACCAGCTGATGTTAATTGATGTTTGGATTGTTCAACTCTCATCACTGATATTGAATTGAAAACTCTCATCCTTGAATTAAGTATTAGTATTGTAATTATTTTGTTGAGTGACTTTTGTCAATGCAATGTTGGTGTCAATAAATAATTCTTTATTCTTTTTATTAGGATTTTACTTGAACTCTTGGATTTAAAGCTTGGATTTTACTTGATGAGTTGGTTTATATATTTTCCCTCAGAAATAACTTAATGATGATTCTCTTCCAATAACCATTTTATTAAAATCTAGTATAATAGTTTATCTTTCTTCAAGCAAAAGCTTTATTAGTTTTATAAATGAGTTACCACCCTTTTTTTAATTTCATAAGTATCGCTTCACATGGACACAGTCAATTTTTTATTTTTTATTCCTCTTTGTGGAATCCAACTCCTATGAGTTCCAACCAGCATTCCAATGTAACTGTGGCCAGGATTTGGGAACGAATGATAGTAGATAACTAAGAAATCATCAATCATCAAGAATAATCACTTGAATTCAATTTTCAAATTTGCAAGTACTAAATACGTTGACAATGGACAGATTTGGGCAATACGCCTATTGTACTTACCTTTGTATTTTTAATTTATTCAATGAATGATTATGATGATTGATGTAAGATCAAGGAGGTATAGCGGGAGAGAGGTGAGTGAATGTTAGAAAGAAACGACAAACCAGAATTAGGCGAGTAGGAGCGACTAGTAAAGCTGTTAGTTGTTTAATAATGCGCATAATTCTGTGTGTGATCCTACAGCAGTGGCGGTGACACGCATAGCAAAGCAGAGGCGATCGGATGCGCTCAACATGAATATTCGTCGCTCATCTACCAACCCCCCCCCTTATACTGACACCCCTTCCCCCAAAACTCCCCTTCATCCTCCAGTACCCGTTTTGCATCCCTGGAACCCCCCTTCAACCAACACGCGCCTAATTTGAATGCGATTACGCGAGATTTCCAGCCGAACCCGAACGCGGCGATGGTCTCGGTAGTTTGAGGAGAGGGGTTGTAGATAGAAAGATAGAGGGAGCCTACTGGTTTCATCACGTGACTGAAATACATTGGGAAAATCGTGCCCTGCTAGCCAAGTGGCTACTGACAGTCGCTAACTAACAACCTGGTTAACTTGCCAATGACGGTCAAGTTGCTAGTCGCAAATGATTTGTGACGCCTAAGAAGATAGAATTCATTGAAAACCAGGAAAATGTTTATGGGATGAATGCTTCTATAATGGAACAATAAGGGCTTTTTACAAGCATGTTCTATGCTGTATGAGATGATATGTATGATAGTTCAGGAAACATTAGATCAAGTGAAGTAATTGAACTAATTGTTGAAATTTTGAATAATGCTTATTAATTTCAATTCATTGAATTTCCTTTTTAATGGGAACTGTGATAAAAGGGATATGAAATACATTGATTAGTCTGCCTTTCTGTATCTCCAAGCTGATTCTTTCTATTCAAAATAATAATGGATTAAATTGAGAAGATACTTTAGATTGCGTCAATTACTAAAATAGATGTGAATAGATTCTCTAAAAATCCTAAGAATACCAAAATTACTATTATATGCTTTCAAATGTTCACTTCAAACACTAAAACGGTAAACCACTTACACCGAGTTAACCAAATAAGAACAGTTATCAATTGAACAATATAAGTAACCAATTCAACTAGAGCCGTATAATTGTTTCCAAGCTATTCCTTATTGTTATATTACTTTCATGTAAATAATAAAAAAAAAACTCCTCCAAATTCTACAGAGCTCTACCTCTTTACAGTATTCGCCACTTATCTGAAGGTATTCAATGCATAGTTGGTTTACTCTTTCTTTTGTTTACTCTTTCTCTTACCTTTAACACCCAAAAAACATGTACTACCAGCGGAAACCTGATGTACTTCACAACTTGAATGAAAATTAAACAGTACGGTAGTACCCAGACTCTCTTCCCCGGGTTTTGTATATTAAATGAGGTCAACATTCCACAAGTAGTGAGAAAAACCTTGCATTTTCACATAATTGCGTCGTCTGTTCCAAACAAGGTGCTAATGGAAGCATTTACTTTTCACCTTCTCCTTTTTTACTTTCATCCTCTTCTTTCTGACTTCCTAAATATCTCTCTAGTTTGTCTCTTCCTTTATTGTACCGAGAAGCGCCCTATATACTGACAGCATTAAGGCTCCGCACCTCATAAATATTAATTGTGTTTGCCCCAAAGATGTGAACGAACATTATGGTAAACCTGGCAAACATATTAGGAAGCGAGAAGTGACTAGACAAAATGAAGATGGATTACTTCTGGGATATCATCAAATTTTTCGAGCCAATGTTATGGTCGGAGATAAGATGATCGATTACACGATTAACGAGAGTGATGAGTACTTGAAACTACGGTAATAACTTATTATTGTCGTTAAAATAATATTTTTTGGAATTGTACGTCTCCTAGAAGTAAAAAAAAGTTTTATATTTTTCGAAATTGAAAATTTTGGCTACACTTATAAATAGAATTGAAAAAACTAATAGCAGTGAATATTTATATATGAACATATACAGTGAACATTTACAATAAGAGGAACATTAATCAGTGGATATACCATTACTGCTAATTCCCAGATGCGATAGTTGTATCCTCAATGAAGCTGATTGCAGTGCAAGATGAGATTCAAGTATCGAGATTTCAATAAGTTAATTTCATATTACTGGTTTTCCAATTTTGTGATGCACTTCTACAGAAATGGTCAAAGTTCAATCAATACCACTGGTTTTTCCAAAATTGAAATTGAACAGCTCACAAAAAACCTTCTGTGTGTAGTTCTAAAGAGTGATACCAGTGGTTCCCCAGAATTGAAATACAAAATATCCAAGCACACAAAACCATGCAGTTAGTTACAAAGAGAAGTTCAGAGTTCGTTTTCTACCAGTACACGCACAAACTCTTTTGAAACAAGATTAAACCATTCTTTACAACTGATCAAAACCAGCGGACCATACGTATCTCCTTGTTTTTCAATTGCAGCCGAATGAATTGCAATCCCACTTCACTAGCAACTGTTGTTGTCTGATATGTGCCGAGTGAAAAGGGAGGAAATTGAAATACGGCACACAGAAAAAGAGTTCATTGATAGTTTCAAAGCTCTTTTCAGATTTACTGCGGAAATTTGTATGGACGCTGATGATGATGTCGCATGTCGATGATGATGATGATGATGATGTCAGTGTAAAATAAGCACAAATTTGTGCTGAAAGTGTGAGTTACTACTATTCATTCTATTCATAGGCAGACAGCCTATGGACGTCAGACTAGACATTTCATTGCATTCGTATTCAATTCGACAAAAGCACCCCTACTGTTGTTATCTCTGGAAATAGACATATCATAACTATGATTAACAGGAGTTTCAAAGTGGAATTGAACGAATGATTGGGTTTAAATTGTACCTGCCAGTGATGGACAGGACGACTGGATGAGTCTTTAAAAATATAAACAATTTATTCATATTACCATGTTAAATGATCCATGAAGGTTGAATTGATAACTACAAATGTGGAAATTTTGTCGATATGTGAAAGCAATATGACAATGAGATATTGATTATTAGAAGAAGCATCAAATTAACCAAGTTAGTTTATTTCCAATCAAGAAATATTTGACTTGATTGAGCTTTACCATACGGATGGTTACGATTTTGAATACTCAGGATAATAATGGTTGGAAATCACATTGTTGTAGGAGAAATGATTTTTTATGCTAATGCTGAAATAAGATCAAAGTTACTTACTGCTGATTATGCCATATTTTGATAATTACAGTAATTCTTAAATAATATATCAACCATATTCTTGATAATATATTAATCATAATTAACTCTGTGGAATATAGTTATCTATATTTTTTAAAATAATGTTCCTTCATTTGTTATTTATTCTCATTTTAATTCATACAATTTTGCAAAAACTCTTTTAGTACTGCATAGTATTTACTTATACTTGTGATTTGCATGTTCTTATTTTCCCTTTTGTTAATCTGATTGTAAACAGTAGTGGAGACAGTGTTGGGCATAACGGCTGCTGTAGCCTTCCTTTAAAAAAATATATTATGTTCTCTATATTATAATTGAGATGCTTTTCCAACATTACAGTCTCTATGGACGAAATATAGATTGTTCAAATTATACTGGATTATATTTTGTCTAATCTCTACAGATCCTATCAATAACACAATTCAGTTTCCAATGAGGAAGAACGAGAGCTTCGATAAAAAGTTACCCAAAAACCACAATCACGATTATAGCGAACGATTTGCCATGAGAATTTGTCATGAGAACCGCTTACAAGATCCGATAATAATGGGATTAGGCTGATAAAAGAATTACAGCTCACGAACCAACCTTCCTGTTTGAGGGGGTGGGGGAGGAAACGGAAACTGGAGGAAACAAGAAGGGTTGCTGGATGCCAAGAAACGGGGAAAACAATGGAAATAAAGGGGAACAATGTATAGTCTGTCCAAGCAAAGAAGACCCTCTGGCAAGATAGGAAAATGACTCTAGCTCGGTCAATATTGGTTAAAAAATTATTGATCTGGTCTCAATTATAGGAAACATTCAGATCAACAATTTGAGACCAAATCAATAATTTTTTAACCAATATTGACAGAGCTGGAGTTATTTTCCCATCTTGCCAGAGGGTCTTCTTTGCTTGGACAGACTATATAGGCTACCACTGGTCTGGATGTAACCCCTTTAAAACACCTCGTCCCCTATCAACTACAACCTCGGATTAATTTGCATTGTCTTTCGATTATGAAAACAGAATATTGAGCAAGCATTTAATAATTAATTTCAATTATGTATTTCATCATTACTTAGCCTTCAATACGGTTCCTATTAAAAACATTGAATTTTTTCATTTTATAGTACGGCATTGAGTTTTATCTATAACTATTATGAAAGACTGAGAAGAAATCAATATGAGAATGGTATTATTGAGCTATAATGAGACAATATAGATAAAAACTTTCTGATAAAATATAATCATACTTCCATCTTATAGTTCGAAGAATTTGATGTCAATATTTGATGGGAAACTCAAATCCATCTCTAGCTTGTTGTAGTTTAATTTCCGGTTGAGAAAGATTAACTCGTCGTATCGTTGAAATCTTCCAACGTGGATAATTTCGAGTTTGAAGTACTGTAAAGTATACAACTACTCATATTTTGCTAGTCGACACCTAAACAGCACCACCATCAAACCATAGAGGAACTATAAAATACAATCCAATCCTCTTTGATCAAACTAGGCATGAGATAATACATTATAACAATTCCTTCAAACAAGAGGATCAATCGCTTCATGGATATTCACTGAAATATACACTAAAAAACCTCGACAGTTCTGCTTCAATACCGAGATATTTCTTCTCATCTTGAAAACAGAGGATAAACGGAAGAATAAACGATAAAAAAAACTTACAAAAGCAGAGTACGAATGGTACACTACGAAAAAGAAATAGAAAAATAAAGAGGAAACTCGGAAATTCTGTTCGAAGTTGGATATAGGTTAGGTTTACCTTTCCTCAGACAAACTTCTTCAGCGATTTTCAATTTTCCTCTCTGTCACCCTCACACACGCTCATATCTTCTCTCCATTCTAAGCATATAGATATAGATGATTTCGTTTCCCCATCTTTCTGCATATAGTCGGACAAAGAAAGCACGCCTGAGCGCGATCCGAAAATATGAGGAACGCTCAAAGAAGAATGCCTAGGTATTACAAGAATTTCATTTTCCCTAAACCTATTCTTTAGCCCTGATCCAGTTTCGGTATTTGAATGAAAGCGATGGTTTTTGCAAAGGTAGCGATAAGCATGGCATGAGATAGGATATAGGAAAATGTGAGGTATTTGACGACGATTTCAATCAATATTGTACAGCAGAGAGGATGCTGGAAATAACATTCTCATACGTTATGGACGACTGGCATCAAGAGAGATTGGTTAGATTAGGCATTCTTCCCTTAGTCTCTTATCCAATCACTTCCTTATTCTACCCTGTCTGTTTCATAAGGTAGGAACCTTTTAGCTTTAAAGACTTCTATTTGGAAAATAACATATCCTAGACCATATATTCCAATAGCTTTACTGTAACCAAACGCTACTTTACTCAGTTTACCGAGTAATGGGAGCAAATTGAATGTTAGGCTCTATTAATCCACGTTCTTGGATTGTATTTTTGAATTGGAGAAATTGTGTCTGTGTCTTTTGTGAAGAAATGTTGAAAACATTATCCTAATAGGGTACAAAAAATAATATCACCTGGAATATCGAATTTGCTTAATCAATCAGTGAGGAAAGTACAAGTTTTAATAGTCTCTCTCGTGAAGATTGTACTTCAAAGAATAATCTCTATATTTCCTCAAGAATAATGAGGCCGCTGACATTAATTCCTCATTCATAATCATCCTATAAATCATCAACGAGAGATATAACACAACTTAATACGCCAACCCTAATAGTACACGTGATCGCTCTTCAAATTAAAACTAGACACACAAATAGCCTGAAGACTTTTGAAACACCTTTTGCTACCGCTCCACATGTAGCCCAACTTAGTAGCTAGTTTGAATCTGGCGCGCTTAAAGGCTGTACTGCAAACGACGACTCATTAAGGCCTCAGGTGGAGTTTCCTGCACCAAATAGTTTACTGTATTTATGTATCACTCCGCCAAGAGATATATACCAACATAATCTCTATATTTAGCGGCAAACTATGTTTCAATGAACGGCGTTCACTACGCTAATACCCGGCTAATTGGTCCGCCGGCTCAATTCCAACAGATTGCCACTGCTATATTTGCACTGAAATGAATTTGCTGAAAATTATTCGCTTCAAGTGATGCAGTTAGCCGTTTCTATTAGGCTTCTGTTTTCACTATCCTCTTCTACTTCATTTTCCCTCTCACATGGGAAATTGGAATCATTATTCCTGTTCTTCTTCATCTTTTTTGCCATATTTTCAACATTCTGGTTTTTTAAAACCCATGCGTGTTTTTCTCCCCCTTTTACTTCCAATTCCTGAACTTCCTCTTCTTCATTCCCTTCAACTTCTCATTCCGTGTGTATCATCATAAATTATTATATCTTCTTCATGCACTACTACTCCAAACTTCTTCTTTCCTTGTGCCACATAACTGTCATGGACTACGGGTTCCACTTCGAAAATTACTGAACACGTTCTTCAGATCAATTTATTAAAACATAAAATATTAGAAATTATTCGCCAAAACCAGTCAATCACAAACATTTTTTTTCCTCACCACGCTTTCCTTCTTAAATCCTAATGAAACTCTTCCTTCTCAATTACAATCTCTTTCAATATTCTCACATTTCCGAACACTTTTTTTTCTCTTAGTTATTCATATTGTTCCCAGTTTATTCTCTATTGTATTGCCTTTCATTTACTTTCTTGTTCTCACAGATATTCTGAAGTCTAGACTATCTCCTATGATGATTTCTTTCTTCATTATTCCATTCATTTATGCTCAATTCCACAGTTCTCCTCTCTTCTCCTTCTTCAGCTAACTTTACATTTTAGTTTTACCTCTAATCTTTTTCGTTTCTTCTTCCTTCTGGCTCACTTCTGTCTTCCTCAATTTTTATCTATCCTCTTCTCTTATTTGTTTATTGTCTATCATGTCTCCTTTGCTCTTTTCCCTATTATCTATCTTTCTCACTCTCTTTTACTTCATCCAATCTTCCTTCACTATTCTTGCAGCTCCTATTTTTCTCTCATATCTGTTTTTCTTTCGCTATCTCTATTCCTTACCCTTTATCCTATCCTTCTCGCTCCTTTACCCCAGTTATTTCACCTTCATTATAGCCTCCTCATTCTCCTCCTTTTTCTCCTCCACCTCTCCCTCCTCCCGACTCTTTCCCACTCTAGTTCATCCTCTCTAACCGCTTTAAACCTCACGCGACCACAATCTATCAAGTTTAAACCCAGGTTTTACGCCCAATTACTTCACCCGTCCCCGAAACCCCTCCCCAACGCGAAAAATACACGAAAACATGACCGTGACCTATGAATTCATCTTTACTACAATTAATGGAAACCTCTTCCTTTTGAACCACTCTAAGAATGTAATTCTGTTTTGTAACAATGATCTCATGTATCACTGATAACAGAAAAATTATATTACAAAAAGATTTTGTACGATATTCTAATTACAGGTTCAGTGTAGTTAGAAATTACATCTAAATTTATACAAACAAAACTATTTAAAGAATAATATGAAGGCTTTGTCAATGGCTCAACAGCCTTTGAAGGGCTTGGACCTACCAGCTGATTGCCAGTTTCATATTCACTCCACTACACAGGAGAGGTGGATAATCGTCAACCAGGTTAGTGGTAACGTGTGGTGGTTAGCACGTTGGTCCTCTCAACCATAAGCTAGCTTCCGTAATTAAGTCTCAGCGCAGAACACCTAACACCTCTGAATAACTATTCCTCCAGAGACGGAAAACGACTGACTATATTCACTAAAGACAAGCTAATATCCCAAACGAGGAATGGTTTATATGAGATCAAAATAAATTAACTTCTCCCAATTTTTAATCATTGCATTGCCTGAGTAAAACAAACATTATTCTGACCATTTTTTTTTTTTACTAAGAAGAGCAAGTTCAAAACATGAAAGTGAAAATCATAGATAAAAAGGGAGAGGGTAAACTAAGATGGCAAGGGATTAAAACGTACATTAATGAGGACCAATAAGAAAGGGAGAATTGAGAGAACGCGGCCAAGAGAACAATACTGTCAGATTTATATGGGTAAGATTCCGTTCTTAGAAACAAAAGGCTTGTTGTACTGCAAAGAGACACAGGACCAAAACAAAGACTATTAAGGGAATCTTCGAATCCCCTTCCTACTCCCTTGCACAAGCAAATCAGGCTTTTCCCTACTGAACTGCCCAAGGTAGCGTTCATATTTGCCATCCGTTCTGGAAGGTTTCTCTACCTTCTCTGCTAACAAACCCCTGCTATGCTCACCTTCTCAACATTCTTCTTAGCTTTAGAAAGCGAAAAGGAAGTTGAGGTAGTATTGTGTTTATGCTTGAAAGATGAATTTTGAGGAAATAATTATTCCAATTGTGAATACAAAGAAGAGAAGGGTTTCAAGGAAGAAATGAAAAGAGAAATATTTGAATGTTTTATATGTTGTTGAAGAAAAAAGATGTCATCATAAGATATGGAAAAATCATAATTCCATGAGAGTGATACAATGGACTTAAACATAATCTTAATTAGTGCAATGAAAAATCATTATTCTTATCATCCTGATATTTTTCAATGTTATGTAAATACAGCATATATTGGGACACGAGAGTACTTCAAATAGTCAAATCACAATGAACTGAATAATGATAATGACGTAATAGCGACTACCAGAATAACAATGGAATTGAAAAACTCTCAATTCAAAATCGAGGGAAGGCAATGTGATTGCAAAACTGAACGCTTAACCAATGAACAGAGCGATTGATTCAGTATGCTCCTATTTCAAATTTACTATGAATTCTATTCAAAATAGATAATACACACTATTCAATCTCTGTTTCTCCATTATAATAATCAATTGATAATAGTAAACAAATAAACGATACTAACGAAATTAGAAATTAGTTTCAAAATTGAAAGCTCTATAAAACCTAATCATTTATTAAAAAAACTAGTTCAGTATTCGTACTATTGGTTTAAATCCCCGGAAAAAAACATTGACGCAGTTTGAAAACTAGTTCCGTATTAGCACTCTTAGTTTAATCCTCGGAAAAAAGCATCGACCGGCATGGATTTCATCCTGATTTATTTGCAAAAGCCCAGCCAGCCTTGCTTGCGGAAAAGGTGAAAACCGTATTGAGAGTAGAATCAATACGCCTAATTTTCCCACACGTTTCCACTCACCATACATACACACCATCTCTAAATACAGATATATACTACCTATCTGGGATTCCAAAGACCCAAACCAGAGGGTCGTTTGACAAATAAAAAATGCCCGATATTCTTCCCAGTTCCAGGGCAGATCAGGAAATAGGAAAGATAATAAATGTATTCGGCTCAATTTTTTCCATTATAATTTCCTGGTGGTCCTGGACATTATGGTGGGACGAAGATGATGAAGAGGAGGAAGGGAGAGGGGGGGAAGAAAAGAGAAGTGAGAGGGGGAGAAGGAGGACAAAAAATGAAGAGGAAAGGTATTTCGACGTAGTCCACGACTAACCATGATTTATCGGGCCTCCCTCCCCAACCGGCCCATCAATAACAACATATCCATGCTTGGAGCCCAACTAGAATTTCCTGAGGGGGAACGTTTTGAAGAATCGCCATTACCTCTGGAAGGGGAACTACTCCCCCTCTCCCCCTCTAATAGTGGGCAGCTCTTCCTATTTTGTGGCCTGCAAGTAGCTCATTCAAATTGATTTTTCGTCCCCCAATCCACTCTCTCTCCCCCCAGTCACAGTTGTAATCCCACCCAACAACTGATTTTACCACCCTAATAAATTATCATACCTATGACACCACTCCCTCCCTTCCTCGCTTCAGGCGAACGCTAGCCTATCCTTCTTCCCTGTTTGCAGCTTGCAGCTCATGCAATCACCCTGCAACTTTGTGCAACTTCGTAAGCATAATTAAATTCTTACTGAAAGCAATGTTCCAAATAATCTATTCAATTTTATATTGCTGGTAACTGGTGAATCTTGTTTCCACTGAGTAGATCTCCAACGCTGTAATTTCAAACATTCTGATTTTCAACTCGTAGCTTGTATAACTTCCATGAAAGTATCTTGGAACAATCTTAGAGCATTTTAATGAAGGTTGAATTTTTCTTGTACAAATAATGCAAGAATGTCATAATATTGAAATATTGAGTTCCCTTTAGACATGAATGCATTATGAGGGGTTTAATTAAAATGTTGATGATTCATTGACAGTAGAGAAATAATTATTATAGTCAAGAATTCGAACGCTTTGTACAATTATTAATTTCCTTTTACTTGCTTTGTACTTATTATTCTTAATTATTGAAACTTGGTTTCTATGCGATATTCAATTCCTTACTCCCCACAATCCATAATGTTCAGTACAGAATTAAAATTTATCTATGAGTCATTTATCTACTCATATATCATTACTAGACATTTGGTCTGAAAGAGGTTTGGCACATTCAATATCTGAAATTCCTGAAACCCATTTCCATTGCTAGTAAAACTTCAATCTATTCTTAATGAAGGAAACAGATTGATAGATTCCGATGGATTGCACTTGAAAAAATCAATAGTAGGAAAGAATTATGAGTTATTGCTCAATTAAATTCTAAACTTATTAAATTGTTCATATATTTTATATATAATATTGTTCAAATTTATTAAAGAAGTAATTTCATTGCCCTCGACACCCAATGGGTAAAAGAAGATTCGACTAAGTAATTAAGTGAGTTAAACTTATTATTATATTAACTTTATATTGCTTGAAGAAACTTTTTTCTAATTTTGCTTTAATATATTTGTGGCCAATAAATTAGGGGTATTATAAGTTTTGGTAGTGGTAGAGAACAAGAAAAACCTACTGAATAGTTTTGGTTTTCCTAAATCAACCTCAATGTCATTTCCTACGTACTTTCGCTGGAATATTGCGAGAACCAGCTTGAGACTGCAGGATCAATCATTGTTTTGGCCACGTGTTTCGAAAAGTTAGTTTTCTCGCATTGCACCTCTTTTCTTCACTTGTAAATAAAGCAAGAAACAATTCTTGTTTTCAGGCAGTTATGGGTGCCTACTACAAAGTTGCTTGGAATTCTTTCACCATCCTCTTACTTATTTAATACTTTTCCACCTCCTCCCTCTCTTTTTCTCCACACTTTTCCTTACCTACCTTCTCCCGTCACACTTTTCTTTCTTTCGAGCAAGTTGTGCGTTGTTCCTGATAACGGAGGGGGAGGGGGAAGAGGGTGATAAGGGAGGAGGGCAGAGAAAGATAAGGAGAGAGGTGGTGAAACAACCAACTTAGCCAACACACATTAGAGAATATATTGTAGCTCAATCTATGTAATTTTATTGCTTTGAGGATACAAAGAAACTCATGACATTTATCCATGATTGTTCATCAATAAAATTCAAAGAAGTAATAAGCTATTTCTTATATAAACCGTATTATCTTATCAACTAGTCGATGCTCTAGGATAGGTATGAACCCATGACACTCCCTTCAATTCAACACAATTCCAATCAACAATAGATTTTCCATCCTTCACAGTACAATTATAGTCCGATCACGCAAAGAAAAAATTCTGGTAAGATGAGAAAATTACTCCAGGTCGGTCAATATTAGTTCAAGAATTATATAGTCCATTTCAAACTGTAGAAAACATTCTCCTCTACAATTTATAACTAAATAATTCAAAATTTTCCAATTATCATCACTTCTGGATCATTTACTTGAGTGAGAAACTTTCAGCTGGAAAAGAAATTTGGACTTATTACCTAAAATTTTGGACTATATTTGTAGGAAAATTGTGTTGGAAATACCAATGTGTTTTTGCCAATAGATTAATAAATGAATGAATAAATAACTTACAATTTCCCCTCTGAGACCAAATTTATATAGTTTGAACAAAAATTGATCAAACTGGAGTCATTTTTCCATCTTGACAGAATGTCTTCTTTGATGACACTACAATCCCTACAATCCAATCCAACACAATTCCAATCAACAATAGATTTCCCTATCCTTCCTAGTAGCTTCACTATTACTAGAGAATAGTAGATCTCCCAAGATTGGCAACAACCGCGCTGCATTGGTATTGGAGACGAGGATCGATGGCCGCCTTACTCAATATGCAAATGAGATCTGCGTTCCATCTTGGTGTGGACTGAGCAACTTGATTTTATTAGCGACAGTAATTCACTTTCCCGGAATCCGGTGCAAACAAGAACTTCTCCCATCCAACAGCTTGACGATGACGAGATAAAGCCAATGACTTTGATCCACCCCTCTTCATCCCTCAATCCCCTTTCAATTCATCCGTTCTCCCTACTCCATTATATCACTTCCTATTTCTCCTTCTTCGTTCTCCCTACTCCATTTTATCGTTCCCTCTTTCTCCCTCTCTGTTCTTCTTCTCTCTCATTTCCAACACCCTTCTCAAGTCTTCTTCCAAGGTTTTTCATATTGACCCTCCTTCTTGTTTAACTCCTTGTACTTTTCCTACTTTTCCTTCATTCTTATAACTCCCTTTTTCTTGCACACATTTTCAAATTTTCACTTATGTTATTCCACATGCTATGCCACGAAACAGGTGAAGTGCCCGTGTCTTTTACTGTATAGCACTTCACCTGTTTCGTGAGCACATAATATTCCTAATTATTCCCCAACTTTTCTTCTCCATGGTCTCATCCGTTATTGTATTTCTTCCTCTCAATTCCTCATTTGACTCTACAAGAAAAAGTAATCCCAACTCGTTTTTCCTGATCTTGGATTTTTCATTTTTCACACCTTCTTCATAAGAGAAAAGTGATTTAATACTGTAGCTGTTGACAAGAAACTTGCCGTCTGCGAATTATGTTTTTTTTTCAATAAAATGTTAATATAACAGCAGTTATAATAATTAGTAACCAAAAGGGTAGATTGATAGTGTTTGAGGACATGCTTTTTTGTACACTTGATAGAAAGTATCCAGTTTCGATCTACTTGACATGCTTTGAAAGCCTTCATTTTCCGCACTAGTGCGAAATAAACGGCTGATATTTGGGCCTTATAGCCGTACAAGATAGGAAAAATCAGCTGTCAACAAAATTTTCCGTTGACTTAGCAGCGCATTGCATGCAAATTGGTCGACTGAACAGGTAAGTCGACTATTTCGAACATTTTCCAGATGATTGCATCAGACGATTTAGCAGATGATTTTCTTCAAGCAATAATTTTTGTTCCGTGTAATTCCACACCAAACCTTTTGTTTTGATTGGGAATTGATTTTAGCGACTGATAAACTTTATTGAAATTAGGATCCTGAATTTATTTTTAAATAAATAAAACGGAAATTACAAATATGGAATTCAGCAAGTTGAATTCGTATGTCGTATTTATAAAAACGTTTTTATCTTATTCTAATAAGCCTTTCTATAAAGTGTACAAAAATAGCTATTTATGTATTAAGAGCGTAAAGCGCGACTTTATCGCTCGCGCAAAACAGTTATCGCGCGACGCGATAGCGGAGCGTGATAATTTTGCAAGAGCGATAAAGAAGCTTTACACGCGAATTACATACAAAATTTTTTCTACAACTGCACATTATAATAACCTGTTGAACTAATAATTTGATTTGTCAAATAGCCTACTGTAAACTGTTATTAAATTTCTCTGGTGATAATTGGAATAATAAAATGAATCCATCCAGTTAAACTTGAAAATTATAATTAATTTTCAATTATCATTATATGTTTTAATTATACCAAAGAAAAAAACAATTTTATGAACTCCAAAAAAATTAGTCAGGAATCAGATTTGAACCTGCTAACATCGCATCGCAAGGTAACGAACGCCGCTTTAACTACCTCGGCCATTCAGTTTTTACAGAAGAGGGCGGAAATTTAGCTACATGAATTAGCATCTTTTTTGTTTCACTGACTGAAGCTTATCACAACACAGCTGATTAGCAAGCGTAAAGAACATCTCCTGATCATGCGCAGTTGCTTAGCGAGCGTAAAGTAATTCAACTGCGCATGCGCAGATGGTTAGCGAGCGAAAAAGTAGATTTTCCTCGGAAATGGGCTATTTTACGATGAGAATTCAGTATGTAAAATCTTGTTTTACGCGCAGTTGTAGAAAAACACAATTACACAACACGTTTCGAAAACGTTCGCGACGTCGCGAATACTCATCTTTCCAGCCTCAGCTGATCGCTTCGGCTGTAAAGCTCCGTATTCTTGACGTCGCAAAACGACGTTTTCAAAACTAGTGGTGTAATATACTATATTATTATTTCCTTATTTGTATCCTACTCCTCTTTTTTCAGTTGCCCCTTTTCTCGTTTATATAGTTTTTTCTAATGGTTCAACGTCTTCTTTCAACATTACATTTCAACTTCTCTATTCTATCTACCTCTTTCCTAATTTCCAAGTTTACTGTTCACCATATCCTTTTCACTCAATTAATTAGTCAACATCATAATTCCTTCCTAATTCTTTGGCTTTTTCTTTCTCTTACTGCTCAACCTTCTCTTTCTTCTTCTTCTTCTTCTCCTTTCCACTCATGCTCCTCCTTTTCCATCATCTCCTTATTTTCCTCCCAGATATTCAAATTCACTATATTTTATTCTAAAATTTATTCTTCTTCATCTTCCAACATTGTTCTTATATCTTTCTCCTCTCCATCACAATCCACCATCCCCTGCTCCCTCTCACTTTTTTGATCCTTCTTCACTCCCCATTCTTCCTCCTTCTCCTCTCCACCTGAAACTGACATCAGTCATAGTCATCGGCTTTCAAGGGCTGGCTATCCCCCCCCCCCACTCATCAATAAACCGTCGATCGTCCGCAAATAGATTTTCCATCACTATTATATTTCCATCTACCCTTGTCCCCTCCTCTCACACAGCCACTAAACCTTCTCCCAAGAAAATATTCCATTATGCTGCTCTCAATACACTCATAAATCTTAAATTTTAACCCCATTTCCTCCCACCGAAATGGACGACACGTTACTGAGTAGAGTGAACGTTCTTATATCAAGACGAATCGAATCCTATTTTTACGCGTTCTGTGGGCGGAAAAATAATCGGCTGAGACTCTGAGAGATTCAAGATATAGAGGGGGGGTGTGTGTTAATTTTGTAAATAATAGTGGCATTAGCTGTTTGAAATTGTGACAATGGATTATGGTGAGAATAAAGACGGAATATCTTTTTTTGTTCAAAAAATTGTGATGAACTGCTTGAGTGATTAAAGTTCGACTCATTATTACTTTTATTAACCAAGCAAATGCTATATTTTCACATAATGAGATAAATATTAGTCCTTCTCCAAGGATCTTGATGTTTACAATGAGAAGTGATAGAATAATGGTAAAACTTTTAAAGCTTACTGTCCAGCACAGTGATTTTGGAAAGTGATTTGAGTGAGAAATTACAATCCTCTCAATATATAGAAACATGATGGTTCCCTGTTATTACCGAAATGAATGAATATAAGTCTAGTATTTGGTATCATTCAATTATTTTTCAATTTTTGATCACACTCTTCACACCCTTTTATGTGTTTATTTGAGACAGAGAATTGGTGGCAGTGTAATAAGCTACATAACCTACATTTTTGGATGCTTTTGGAACAAAAATAGGTGGAGAGACAGTTTTAGGCATAGAGATAGTTTTGGCTTGCCAACCCTCCATCAAGTATAAATATTTTTGTAACAGGACTGGGCAATTGGTAGCGGCCACCAGTCCGGACAATAAAAGAAATACGATATTAATTAATTACAATAACTACAATAATAATTCACGCAATCAACAAATTCAATATTTTATTAAGAGAACCACAGATTCAGTAATTATAACAGAATTAATCAACTACAGTAATAAAATCATTAATCAACAAATACATTTTTAAATCTGAATTCTTTCAAGATTTCAAAAGGCAAACGATCAATTTATAGTGATTTTAACTCAACTTAAAAATAAATAAATAAGTAAAATAAAATGAAATAAACTTGTTAATTCTTCAATAACGAGTGAAAGGATTACAAGATAAAACTAATAATAACAATTCAATCCATGATTCGAGAGACAACTAATTACTTAATACAGAGACGTCCCAACATCACTAAATCACTAAAGATACTCTTTGAAATTACCTATCCGGAAAGTTAACAATATAGTAGCACGTATTGCTCAATATCTGTCTCAATAACTACCCTAATCTAATTGTATGTTTAAATCATCAACTCTCAATACTCCTAATTAATCTTATCAATTCCACACAGAATGCATCTCTCCTACTATCTCCAGTCGACAAAACTACTATCAGTTAGACAATTAGATTAACAAAAGGTAATAATTAGGTACGGTCAAATAGAAAAAAAAGAAAAACTAGTGGCTTGCAAAGATTCACTCACCGGCAGCCAGGACTTTGATAACAAAGTTCGCACCCATTAAAGTTCCCCACATCTCTGAGAATGAAATTTACCTTTCAGGATTCAGTTTTATTCAAGTTCGATACCCGGAAGAGATTACACTTAAGCACTCGACCTGACTCCTATTTACTTGACTTTGCAGGATTTATTTAAACTAGCTGAGAGTTTTTTCACACCTCCTCCAACGTTAGAATAAGAATAAGTTCATTTTCGACTAACACTTCCCAAAATCTGCCGTACGTTCGACCAAACGTCTCGCCTCGAGTAGGCTATCTGTTCACTTCAAGCCGCCCGTGGTCGTCGCCCCGGCCTATTCCACGTGGAAAAACTCACTCTTTCTTCCCGTGGAAAAGAGTGAGAGGTTCCAAATCGGAAAAGGAGAGAGATAGTCTCCTCATGAAAAAACTGCAAGTAAATCGCAATATTTTTTCCACGAGGCGAAGGAATATGCTGTTCTGTGCAGAATTGATATTTTTCAAACGCAATAATTATAATTTCCTATGGATAAATTTCTAAAAGTTAGAACGTCTTTAAAATTAAAATACATGACGCTATCGAGTTCAAAATTCAATATTGTGCAGTAACCTGATAATAGAAGTGCAAAAATTTCTCCCAACATAAAAATAAAATCCACTATTCAACCTCTTAATAGTTCCACCCATTACATTTTGTACATTAATGAATGAATCTGATAGTAAACAGATTAAAATGTTTCATCTTTATTGCAATTTTGTCATTTCCTTTATTTATCAAACGATAATATACTAATCAACGTAATTCCTAAGAAGCAGGTTTCCTCACTCAATCAAGTGTTTCCTCACTCAAACGTAATTCCTTACTCAAACAGGCTTTGAGTGACGACTGTCAGCTTTTATTTAGCTGCGATTCATAGAAATACCCCAGATAACATCACACCTCACCGACCTGCCATAATAAAATAATGAGTGAGGAAATCCAATTCCTCTCTCACCTTCAAACTACTAAAATAACGCCCAAGTTTCAAGAAGGGACTTGAATTTTACGCCTCTTCAAACTGCGCACTCCAACAAGCGACGGTGGTTAATCCCAGTTTACGATTCCAACTGTTGAAAAACTCGTTACGTCCTGAACTGTTATAAACTTTCGTTATTAAATCTAAACCATTTCAGAGTGCACTACAATAATTCATTGAGTGGGCTAGAGTTATAAAACGTTTATCGGCTGGAAAGCGAGGCTTGGAATTATTTCAACAATAAGAGTTTATCCGATGAGATAACACACGGCGCAATTCATTGTCACACTTTAAACGGTGGAGGCTTTATGATATTCAATTGTTCTAAGAGGTTTTAAAAAAAGTTTTGGATTGATGAGCAATTCTCTAAGCAACGGAGAGCACAAACTCAATGTGATACCCTTACCATACAATGTACTGTATAATAGTTCGTAGTCCAAGCCTTTACTAAACAATCAGGATATTAATTACTGTATTAAATTCTTCACTTCTCACTAACAACTTCAAATAATGTAAAAGAGATACGAAGTGATTTACCTCGTTCATTGTAAATTCTAATTTGCCTGATTTTCACAAATCAAGTAGAGATAGCGGGGAGAGGCAAAACTCAGGTTTTGCTGGAATCATTAGAATTAACAATCGACTCTCCTCAATATTACTATGTCTTGTGTGACTAGTCATAACTATCATGAATCTCTTTGTCTAGTCACTCTTTGAATATGAATCTATATCTATAAAAGCGAAATGGCACTGACTGACTGATTCATTCATCACCAGAACTAAAAATCCACTGAACAGAATGCGTTCAAATTTGGCAGGCATGTTTAGTTGGACGTTTAGACGCGCGCTGAGAACGGATTTTAGGAACTTCTCAAGGATACGCCAAATATTTAAGTTTTCCTATAGTTTTTCGGCTTTTTCTCAATTTTTTCGAGAACCAATCGGTAGAAAATGTTGATATTTGGTAGGCAGGTTCAGATAAGGTCTAGAAATGTTGTGTTGAAATATTTTTGGATTCCGTTCAAGATTACTCCAGTTACCAGTTTTTAATTTGTAGATGTATTGCGGGTTGCATATCTTCCGCCTTGATACGACCAATCGTTACTGTAAATTCAACACCGTTTTATTATTTTTTGGAATTTTCAAAGTTTTTCTTGGATTTTTCGAGAATAAATTGGTAAAAAATGTTGAAATTTGGCAAACTAGTCCAAATTAGGTCTAGAAAAGCTGTGTTCGATAAATTTTGAATCCCTTCTGAAAGGAATTTGCAGGCGAGCGAAGCGATTGGATTTTTGTTTCATCTTACACTGACAGAGGTTATGCAGGCGAGCGAAGCTGATACTGTCGGGGGTCCAGGGGGCGGAGCCCCCTGACTAGGCGGAGAAGGCGAGCGAAGCGATCCTGCCGGCTAGTATGCATATGATTCTCAAAATAATTACTGCTCTTGATAGCTGATGATAATAAATATATAACAATTTTTGTACATTCATATTTTTATCACTTCTTTGGAGCTTAAAATATTTCTTGCAATAATTTACCAAAATTTTTTTTCTAAATATTATTTCATTGTTAAGTAGAGCATTAATACGAAAATTGAAGTGATTTGTGTGAAAAGACTCATGTTTTACAAGATTTGTTATTCAATTACGTGTACTTAATTTTTCTCCTTGGAAAATTTTAATTTTACTCTAGTAAGGAAAAGTTACTTTTCAATTCAATCTCTCATTAATTATTTTGTTTGATAGGATGTCCGAAGGCTGCCGAGAATTTCTAACATCACAAATAAACGTCGCTAATTTACGTAATTAAATTTAGAAATTGAAGATATTTTGGGCGATTGCCTATTTCTCCTTTCAATTTGATCAACCTAATAGAGACATTTCAGATTTGTTCCCCACCCTCACTCCTTCCGCAAAATATCAATCAACCTTTGTACACGACTCCAATTACCACCGACCAACATTCCACACAAGTGAGCCCATTTGCCCACTAATAAAGCTCAGCTCCAAATTGTTGATAAATTTGCATGCAATGTCCTCAAAATAATAACAGGAGCGACAACATTATTGTGTGTTTCGACTGCTAACCGGCCGGGCTGGCTATTTATCTATTCATTACATAATACCCTGCCATATCCATTACAAGAGATGTACCGCGATATTGCATCAGTTTCCTTGCATAATAAAATGGTCGGCCTGCATTTACAGTACAATAGAGGACAGATATATACAGATATACGTACAGAGACACGTATATGAATTACATACACACACAAAAACATATACAGTTATACAACATGATGTATGGAGACACATTGTTGTATATTCATTTCATATACACATCCAAACCTATACAATATACATATTCTACAGACATAGGTGAAATTTCTATATGTAGTCTGTCCAAGCAAAGAAGACATTCTGGTAAGATGGGAAAATGACTCCAGCCAGCTGGCTCAAATCTCCCTCAAAATTTGGTCTTAATTTGTAGATCAGAATGTTTTCTACAATTTGAGACAAAATTTCCCATTCTTGAACAATTATTGACCGAACTGGAGTCATTTTCCCATCCTGCCAGAATGACTTCTTTGCTTGGACAGACTACACCTAGTCGTGCATTCTGTACAAGTAATAGGCACTTCAACAGACATGAATCACGGCCCTTGATGATTAGTACTGCTTTCAACGCATATGCATGGATTTAGCCAAGCGCACCAAGTAGTCTGTGTCTGTCCTATTCTCTTCAGTTGCTTCTCATCACAGCGAAACCTACTCATATATGCTGCTAATTTGCTTCTGTTTTATCTCTCTTCTCATAAACCTCTCACTGACTGTCTGTCTCTTATCATTTGTTGAAGAAATTTGCTACAGATATTCATCTGGCCGACAGTACTGTCCCCGTGTACAGCATGCTTTACAGAAGTTCCTGAATTTTTAAGGACAATTTTTTCCACTTATTTTGTTGATTGGAAATACAGGATCATTTGTAAATTTACGAACTACAATGATTCAATTACTACATAGATCCTTTAAATGTTGTGCGTTGCATCAATAAACAGAAAGGAATTCTTAAAAAATTGGATTTCTCTTCGCAATATGCTGTAAACTGTCCAGGGCCAATGAGTATTATACTCGCATGAAATAATATAAGCTCAATGTTCGCAATCTGGGTAAATCCAGAGTGAAAATTACCTCGAAAATATTTTCCCAACTGAATTATTGCCTCATAAAATGCACTCCACTCAAAAATTATCAATATTTCAACATGTTTCGCTAATTACGTCCCTTTCCCTGTAGCACATGACCCTGCCAGCTCGTTTCTCTTCCCTAACTCTTTCTCTTCCTCTCAAATACTCATTTTCTCTCTCTCTTTTATTGTGTTCATCTCTCAGTCACTCATGATCAATCCATTTCCCACACCCAATCAATCGCCTTTCCAATTAGCTGAAGCTGAACGATAAACAAATTTGTAGGCAATGAGCGACCCCTCCAACAACCACCCCCCTCCATAGTCCATCACTATTCTGTTTATGCTGACATGCATCGTTGAAGGCAAGCAAGCATCCTCCAATCAGATGTCCTCTGCTAATTCAAACGCTGCTCGCTACAAACCTTACCCCAACCCCATCCCTGACAATATGGTAGTTACCGCGTGACGATTTGAATTAAGGGGCGACCGATTCACAGTTGAGAGTTGAGTAAATAATTTCAAATAAAATTATGATAAAACCAAAGGTTTAATTGGAAAAATTGGCATTACAAGCAATCAATTAACGATTGAGAGTTGAGCAAATAATAACGATATAATCAATAAGGAAGATTAAAATAATTGAATGGATTGGTGAAGTTGTCCTCAATTAATGTTTAGAGTTGGGTAAACAATTGAGAAACCTTTACAACGAATGGGGGAATTGGAAAAGCAAATTTCAAAATAATGTAATCAAGAAAAAAACGAGCAGTGAAGTGTTGAGCGAATAAACAATTAATAAATAATAACAACGAAAGAGGGAATTGAAATGTGAAAATAAAACAGTTCAGGAAATTATTCTCATTAAAAAAATTAATAATACTATCGATTGGAAGAATTGGTTGTGAAAATTCTTTGAACATCAAATCTTTATAATTTCAATTGAGGGAAGTACTTGCTTATTGAAAGAATGGCCTTTATTTCAATTTATTTTAACGCATCAAGCATAGGTGGATTGAGTAATTTTTCAGTTTTCAATTGGCTTACTTGAACAGTTTGTGTTTACTAAAAAAAATAATAGTGTGCGATATATCAGAGCTATGATTAGAGCAGTTCAAAGAAAAATATCACTGTAAAGAAATGTATCAAGGAAAATAACACAAACGAAACACAGCGAGATTATCAGTAATTTATACACCTAAAATTGAAACTTAATGAATAAGAGGCTGTCATGGTTAGGAATGAAATCACTCTTAAAAACTTCAGAACTTTTATCGAAAAATTGTTTATTGGGATAAAAATAGCACTACAAATTTTAGACAAGTATATGACGTAAGAAATAGGAGGATCCTGAAAAGGAAGAGGGAGAGTTCTGAAAAGCTATAATATTTAGATGAATAATCCTAAGTGAAAATTTTTCCAAACTCCCCGGAACTTATCTGCAGAGTTCCTCTGACGTAGCGTTTCTTTCCATCCTTTTATACCATTTCTACAATAATTTTCCCACTTTCTCTCCTCATATAATACTTCTTATAATCCACCTTTTCATTTTTCCCGGAATACCTTTTTCTATAAGGTAGCACAGAGTTCAAACTTCCCCCATCTATTGAAAGTTATGAGATACTACATAAGAATTTCAAGCGAGCGAAAGAATGGGATTATTTTCACTTTCAATGCAAACTCTGAACAAGGAATCTTTACTTTCGCTGGTAGAATCTTACAAGACTGAACTGAAAAATAGGATTTATGCAAACAAAAAGGGCCTGCAAATTTTGAGAGAGGTAAAATTTGATTTTTTCCAACACAATGACATGATTAATATTTTTACCTCTTTATAATATCGTTTCAGTGCAATCAAATCAATCGGCTCAAGAAAAATCAATAACCTCAAATAAGAACTGTTTCAATTGGATGAATGCTAGTTTATTGGAGAATTATTTTTCCGATAATTATATTTTTGAAGTCTATTCATTTTTGTAAGATGTAATTGCAGAAGCTGTTGCATTGAAGAAATACTGAATTCAAAATCATTCATAAGAATAACAGTATACGAAAGCTTTCAGTGTCACTTCATATATTTTGTTCATATTGGGGAAAATTTCACTTCTGGAAGTTGATCAGGAAGCAATATGTGAGTGATATCTGTAAGTACCAAGTTATTAGTGATTGCTAAATATAGCTTTAGCTTTCAACTGAATTACTGAGCCCTCGTACTTCTCTCTTATTTTCCTCTACCAGTCTCAATCAATTTACCTGGAACAAAAGATTCAAAATTAATTACCATTCTGAAACAGGACTAAACAATATAGGAGTTCTATTCATAATGTTTTATAATTATACTACTACTCTAGTAATGTAATAACTTACATGAGTTCCATTTACTACAACAAAGAGCAAAGAGAATCAGTAACAATAATTGATAGTTGAATGAAAAACTGAAGAAAATTAGAATTACGGTGTTTCCCCAGCCATATTTCTAACAAAAGCTTTCCTCTGTAATGTATCCTACTTACTAAAGAGTTTCAAAGCATATTTTTCAACAGAGTAAGCAATCCTCTCTACTGGGAAATCAAGCTGTGAAATTCATCTGCGAAAAAATTGCATCAGCGTGGATGTAAAAATTAGATTTTTCTTGCGATGTTCTGGAAATTTGTAATGCAAAATTTTTCTGAAAAACTAGTAGTGTCATATCTCTGACACAAAAATGCTTGTGTCTTTAGAAAGAAAAATAATTTAAATAGAGACATTGAAAAGTAGTTATAAAATTAACTGTTTACTCCTCTCAAAATTGGAGAAATTGTTTTCTTCAGTAGAATTAGAGTGAAGAATAGTACTCTTGACTATTCTACTAAGTAATAATGTTTCCAGCGAGGGGTTCTAACTGTATCAATTATTCCCACCAAACCTTGTTTTGAAGAGATACTTTGATTCTTATATTGATACTAAGATTCTTTGAAAAATGTCTAATTCATCTCTCTGTCAACTAATAATAAACTATTAAATTCAATCAAATAGTTTAAAAAGCGATGGGAGAACAGCAAGAACACTCGTCCAATAACACTAATGAAGTCACAACACATTTCTTATCTTATTGTAATGGCAAAGTCATGTTAGAGCAAGCATCCCCTTCACGAACAAAGGTCATGTAAGGGTTGTAATCTAAGGGCTGGAAATATGAACAAGGAGTCTTGTGACAGTTCCCCCGACATGACAGGAATCAAACTTCCTTGAACAGCTGGAAACACTGGAAGGTAAATGTCCCGTCAACAACGCTACATGAAACCAGCAAGTTATTTCCGGAATAAAAATGGCCTCCAACATATACATACACAAACATCGAAAACATTTCCCTACATTAAAAGCTCGGTCTGACGCTAAAACTCTTCCCTCCCGTGATACACACATGACACATAATATAGTTATATTTTCTCTTCCTGTGGCAACCCCCTCTTTCACTCCCACCCCTAATCAGGGATTGATGCAAATTTTATTCACTTCAAACTGATGTCACGTTCCACTGTAGACCCAGCCTACTTCATTCTTCTGTTTCCATTCCTCTCCATGGTTTCGGAAAAAATCAACTGCGTTCTCGTTCCTGGGAGTAAAAAAAATAATTAATTCTAAAATTATTATTGAAACACAGCGCAGACTGAGATGATGTTTGGAAAGAGGCATTAAAAATAATAAAGATTTCAAAAACTGGTACGAAACGTAGATAAAAATATTATTTTACGAGGGTTATTCAAGCGAATATCATAGAACGAAGTCATGAAAAATGGTTGAAGTTGAAGGGGGAAGTATAATTGATTGCAAAATTGTTATGTAGATTAATTTCAAGGGGAGAAAATTCTCCAAGTTTATAGGGCTGTTTTGAATTGCTGATGATTGAGAGAGGTATTCGTAATTGGATAGCTCACCTACATAGTACTATCATAAAAAAAAATTCGTATATAAAAGTGTTGATACCTAAACTTACACATATTCACAACTCAAACACCAAAATACAATGTGAAGTGTAATTTTAGGAATGCAGATGGTTTATATTTTTTTTACTGTACAATGCTAGAAAAGCCTTAAGACAGAAAATATCTTGATAAATACTCTACAATGTTCAAAAAGGAACTTTACTTGCTGATTCCTGCCATAAACTTCATAACATTTAGTAATCTTGTTGAAATATTTCAAGTACCGAATTTCATCACCAACATTGACATTATCTCACTCCGCTTAGCATTGAAGCCACTGAAAATGTTGTGCAGTTGAGAATTTGGTTGAATTATTTTTCAAATAACTTATTCCACTAACAACATTAGTTGCGTTAACTAGTTTAGAATGTGCCAAAAACAGATTACTGTTTAGAACTGATACTGTTACTTTTAGATAGCTTTAGTTACAATAATCATCAGGCCGGAATGAATAGCTAGTTGTACGTTTTTACTTTTTGTAGCCAGCGATAACGCTCCAATAATTCAAGGCAACTGAATCGTTTTACACCGCTGTTATGTTCTGTACAAGCAAAGAAGACCCTCTGGCAAGATGAGAAAATGACTCCATCTCTTTAAATAATGGATCAAAAAATATTTATTTAGTCTCAAATTGTAGATCAGAATGTTTCCTACGCTTGAGACCAAATCAATAATTTCTGAACCAATATTGACCAAGCTGGAGTCATTCTCTCATCTTGCCAGAGGGTCTTCTTTGCTTGGACAGACTATACCAGTGCGGGCGCAGAAGAGCCACTAAGCTCGGAAATTGAGGAATTTAGGTAACAAGAAAAAAAGATAGTGGATGAAGAGAGGATTTAGAGGGAAGATGAGTGTGAGGAAATGCCACTACTACAGCCAGTTTAATTTACCAGGATTACTTCAAGAATCCACTTTGAACAGCCCGAGTGCTTAACATACTTTTATTCGTTGGAATTTATTTGCTTGCCGTGAACAAAATCCTTTCAGCCACTAAGCGAGTTCCATCACAACACTAAAGTGACACTGCAGTGTGATACGAATCTCAGTTTTTTTTTTAATCAGGAAAGCTTTCAACAATGTGAGCGTCTGATGGATTACGAACAGAAATGGAGTTGGCTAATTGCAAGAGGAATAAGCGAGTGATTTACGTGAATTGAATTAGGAGTTCCAATAAATGTAATGATGTAATTTTATTTATTCACTTTGATGAATTTACTGAATTTTTTAATACGGTAATGAAGTTTGGACGGTGAGAAGAAACATCATAATGGGCTAACACCTGTTTTTCTTTCATTTTGTTGTATTTTTTCAACGAAAGAAATAAATAAATGAATAAATAATAATAAATAAACTATAGAGTTTGTATAATCAGTCTGATTGTTCAGTCTCTATGTGATAAACTGTTGAAGTTATCATTTTAAAACTTTTCACGACATATAAATGTACTTACTTGGTGGCAGACTTCAAATTCATAGTAATCAATTCTATAAATGCCAGAAAAATAATGTATTTTGAAAAAAAGTGTATAGATGACGCTAAAACAATAGGTGGTTTCTTACGCTCCTTTTGCGTTCCAAAAGCTGATGTCGATTTGACTTCCCATTCAGCTGTGCCTACTTGATGTTTTTGAAATCGAAAGGAACAATAGATGTTTTCAATCAGCTGTGAGTGGTTTACATCCCTGTCAAGAGACAAACGAAACCACCTAAGGTTTAGTGCAGCTATAAGTACCCAAAGCTTGTGGAATATCTCATGCAGATACTAGGAATTCCTTAAATCTGTTCTTGACCTGAATACAAAATTCATAGAAATAGAGTGCTGGTGTGTTTTAACTCCACTGAAATATGTGTTTTAAAATAGTGTTTTTAACACTATGACTCTGAAATTTGATCTTGACATTATAACAAATTTTATCCCAATTAAATCACCAGTAGGTATGTATCTCGACAAAATACTTTCTTAGAACACATGAAATATCGTTTTCTTGCTAAAATATTGAGGCATTCAACAATACTCTTTTCTGGTTTCTAAAAAAATTATAATTGGGAACAAACTGCGCTTGACTCGATTCCACAAAGTAAAGTCAGTTGAGGACATGAGAAGCAATTTTCTAATGGGATGAAATCGAAATAACGTGTGGAGGTGTCAAGTACACTCAAGTTTGTCCCATTCTTTACGCACTCCATTGCTTCTGAATGATGTAGAGAGGGTGATGAATGGGCGGTGGGTGGTGGGGGTTGGTTGAGTGGAAAAGCACGAAGAACAATGTACAAAGAGGCAGTTGCAAATAAAGAGTTCAAACGTGAAAAGCAATTTCAGGATTGTTATTTGAAACTTTTTCTTGATTGAAGAAGCACGAGTGGTGGAACCAGAGCGCGATGCTCGAAAGGTTTCTTCTATTGCCTGACTTCTCTTTCTATACATTTTTTCTAATCTTTTTTTCTTCTCCTCCTTATTCATTTTCTTCTTCTCTTCCTACTTTTTCTACTCCCCATTTTTGTTCTCTTCTCCTCCTTTTTTCTTCTTGTTTTACTACTTATTTCATTTATTCTTCTCCTTTCTCCTTCTTAGCCATCTTTTATTATCTTCGACATCCATTTACCAGACTTCTCTTTCTATACATTTTTTTCTCTTCTTTTCCTCCTCCTGCTTATTTGTTTTCTTCTCCTCCTCCTTCTTTTTCTTCTTCCTTTTTTGTTTTCCTCTCCTCCGTCTTCTCTTCCTTCTCCTCCTTATTAGTTTTCTTCTCCTACTTTTCTCTTATTCTACTCCTCCATCTTCGTTTTCTTCTTCTCCTCCCTCTCATCTCCTCTTCTATTCTTTTCCTCCCTCTTATTCTATGTATTCTTCTCCTTCTACTTCTTATTTATTTTTCTTCTCATTCTTCTTCCTTTTCTTTTAGAAGAGAAGAGGATTCTTCTATTGCCATACTTTTCTTTCTATATCTTTTTCTCTTATTTTTCCTTTTGTTCCTTATTAGTTTTTTCTCTTTCTCCTCCTCCTACTCCTCTTCCTCCTCCTCCTTTTCCTTCTTTTTCTCTTCCTAGTTCAAAGTTTTCTTCTTCCCTTCCTTTTTTTTTCTCCTCGCTTTCCGTTTTCTTCCCCGAATTCTTTCATTTTCTTCTCCTTCTTACTTTACTCATTCTCATTCATTTCTTCTTCTTTCTCTCCACCATTACTTCTTCTTACTCATCTTGTTATTTTCTTCCTCATCTATTCACCATTGAACTCAGTCTTGTTGTAGCTGTGAAAACTTTTCAATTATGCTTGAAGAAATCGAAACGATAGAATTGGAAACCCTTCCGCAGACATCGCCCGGGTGTGAATCGAATTCCATATTTTCTCATTAGATCTTTCCCTCTGGACTTTATCTACGACACTTCCATTTGCAGAAAGACGGGTGGTTTTCTTTCTCTCGAAAATAAGTACGATGAACTTTTTGGTTTGTCCTGCTGGACGTTTATAAGTGAGTTAAGCTTCGTTTCCATTTCGCCTTTTCAAACTTCGTTTGGAATTCGAACGCTTTCCAGTTGCAGTTTTCTTGTTCTTTACATTGGGCGTAATGACTTTGGAATTCTGAAAGAAGTTTCGCACTTTTTTTAAAGGTTGAACTTTTTTAATTCAATTTTCAGTATTCAAATTAGATTGATTTTGATTAAAAATGAAAGTTTGCTATTTTACAACATTGTGAATGATTTCGTTAGTATTTTCTATTTCCTTACATTACTGAAACATGCTGTAAATTTCATCTTCTGAGAAACCTTTTCCGTTTTTTTATCTCGAAATCATTAGCTCTTCTATCTCATAAATGTTCAACGCCAGTCTGTCGATCGCAGATCGATTTTTTATCAAACAAACGGATGATTGTAAACTTTTGGAATTTGTGACATAACGCCCAAATAGTAATAATTTCATTAATAATATTAATTTCTATTACTGTGGATTAAATTAAACAAGGAAGCATCAAAACACTTCACATTTGAAATAGGAGCTCACTTCCTATAATCCAGACTTTGAAAACAAAAAATGACATAAGTCTCTCCTAATGATAGTTCAACTTTCTCACTGAGCAAAATTAAATATTAATATAAGGCAAATAAAAGAGAATATAATCAATTTCTCTGTGCTCATCTTAAAATCTTGATTATCCTGCTCTATATTAGTCTACTTCTCTACTTTATGACTACATATATGTACAATTTCTGACTCATTTTTCAACTTTGCAACTCGCTACAAAAAATAGAACAAATAAAATAATGAAAAACCCTTACATGTTTTGCCTCTGAAATATGGCTAAACATTGCTAATTCCTATTTGTTGCGGAAGGAACCCCAGCATACCCATATTAAATAAAAGCAACAAAAATCTACAGAATAAAACGTCTAGTATTGCAAACAACTCGGATGTACAGGGTACAGAATAAACATGAAAACTACTCACAATAATCTCTCTGAATACACACTGTTTAATGTATTCGTATTTCTATGACAAATCTTTGCGCAGAATGTTCTGAATTCATCTCAATATTCTACACGTATTTACGACTTGTCATAAATTCTTCATCTTTATTTGTATGATGAATTTCCAGAAGTCTCAAGTCTTCATGTGGAATTTGCACAATTTTCGCGAGATCTCGAGTCTTCATTTGAAATTTGCACAACAATATTGTTTGCTGCTGACACGCGGCACAAGTTCACGCAGAGTTGGAATAAGTCAGGCGACTCCAAAGAACCGTTCTGATTTCGGGAAAGCGAGCGCAGAGGAGTTGAATTAATTTTCCAAGCCGACAGGAAAAGCTCGAACGGAAATCCTCTTTTGGCATCGAGAGTGCGTGTCTCAGCCTGCTTTCTCCCACTCTTTGTTATGATAACGTGATACGTAATCTTAACCTTACTACTTGATGAGCAACGCTATTATTTATGCGTATCACTGCATATATTAAGGATCTATGTATAGTCTGTCCAAGCAAAGAAGACATTCTGACAAGATGGGAAAATTATTCTAGCTCGGTCAAAATTGGTTCAAAAATTTCAAATTTGGTTTCAAATTGTAGGAAACATTCTGCTCAATTTTTGAAGCAATATTGAATGATCTGGATTCATTTTCCCATCTTGCCATATTGTCTTCTTTGCTTTTGCTTTTGCTCGCCGGCCATGACGTCCTCACCGTGAAGAGTTTTCCTTTCAATTCTCTACTCTATTCTATGTAACTTCCGTCCAAGTATAACATGTATAATATAGGGAATACAATGAATTCTAGTATGTTACATCAAATCGAGTATAGTATTGTTGTATTCTACGGTCGAAATCTTTGCGTCCATTGAATCCGCGCTACGTGTCATGCTCCGGTTGAACGGTCAGGATTGCGTAACGCTATTATGATGCGAAGACGTTATACGTTATTGCAGCAGCTATGAAACTGCGGTCAACCGCTGTGGAAAACCTTTACTTGTCGCACCACATTGACCGCACTGAAAACCTCATTGTGTGTCCACAATGAGCCGGATCGGGTTGTATTTTTGTTACAAGCGTATTAATCAAAAGTTTGTTTGGCTGGGTTTGAAACTTTAGATTGGTGTGTGGCGGAAGTATGCTGTGAATTTGTTGTAGATATCGATCTATTCAATTAGAAAAATAATAAGAATAGTAGTATGATACTAAAGTAATCATTCAATATGATATAAGGAGTGTACTATGTACTTATCCAAAATAGTGCCTATTCTATTCTTGTATGATCTATTCTAAATATTTTTCTCATGTTGTAATTGTATTGTCTGGGATTGATTTACTTGTGTATTGATGGATATGAAAACTAGGCATTGAAGAGTCAGGGGCTATAAAATTTGGAATTGATATGGAAAATAAAAATATAAATAAATTAGAGATGCATCTCTGAGTGACATTATTGCCCAGTTTTTCCAAGCGCACTCAGAGTTGAGGGACCCTCAAATTTTGACGAACAGCTGATATTTTCTATGATAAGTATAGGAATGTAGTAAAGTGTAGTAAGCTTGAGGGTCCCTCAAATTTCAGTGTGCTTGGAAAACCGGGCATGAATCTTGCATCTTGCAATTAGATTTATTTCGTTCACATAGAACATTTATTAGATTTAATTGAGGGGACTAGAACATTTATAATGCACACTACATATCGAATAGAATAGTTTCAATGGAGTTAGAATTGTGTAATAATTCAATCTTTCGATACGTCTGTATGGTTTAGTAATGAACATCACATTATAAACATAATATTATCATTTTCAAGTTTCCAAAACATGCTTCGAACCAACTTGATCTAGATATTGTGTTGAAATCATAAGAACGCGTTTCTCAAGTCAAGAAAACAGGGATGGTTTTCTCATTGAGTGAAAGTGCAAGATTTTGAAGGTGTGATAGAACCTGGAGAAACCTATCTTTTATGGATAATGAAAAACTAGTACCTGGAAAAATTAAACCCACAATACAAGTTTTGTGGGTACACATCAACTGCCAGTTCGGACTGTTCGGACAGTTAACAAATTATAGTTCAAGGATCAACCTGCCGATTTACAGCTATTTTGAACTGTCAGTTTCTCAATTTCCCTTTCAGTTTTTGACTGTCACAGTTCGAACTGAGAGTGGATGTGAACCCTAAGTTATCATATCTTTGCAGAGGAAGGATACAATTTATTATAGTATTTTTCGTACATACAGAGAAGACATCCCGTAACAACGTAAAGTGTATTCTGGCGGTGTGTCTTCTGAGCTAGAGAGAACTTAACCAAACGGTTTTCCAACAATAAAACCAAGATGATAAAATCAACTCCAGTTGATTGGTCCGGTCTGTTGACTGCTGTAAGTTGGCTAGTCAAAGCACCGCTTGAAACAAAGTAAGAAAAGTGTAGTGAAGCTCAAAACTTGTACTTTTCCAACTCTTCCTCTTGATCTGCAGACGAAACTCGCCTCCTAAGTACGTCACGATCTCAGGTAGTATAAGGTAAGTCCGTAGGTAAGTTAACGAAGCCCCTAAATGGCTTTGCAGGATTCCAACTTCCTTCTGGACAAACTTTGGCAAAGACGAAGACACCAACCAAAACTTATTATTTCTCTCTGTTGTGCTTTCAAATGAAGTATGAGTACTTTGTTCTTAAACAGGCTTTCAACTCAAATTAGAATAGGAGTAACTTTTTTCGTTGATACTCCATCTGTTTTGAGATAAATAGGATTTTCAAAGGCACTGTCATACTGTATTTTTCAATATTCAATCGCATTGATAGAGTTCCTAATCATTATTCTACGACTTGGAAGTGAGGACAACCCCGCTGAACAAAGTTGGTGATTCAATCCATCAAATTTCATATTTTTCACATTCATATTAAATTATTTTAATTTATTCAATATGTTTCGATTTATATGCCCACAAGTGGCCGGTTGTGAGTGCTTCTCTAGAATTGTACCATACATTTGTGGACATTGTTCAAAGTGGGATAAACCACTTTCCTTCTCTCTCAAAAGTCAGTGGAAAATCAATCGTATAAATAAAATAAGCAGTTTATTGAGCACCAAATTGGATTTTAAATGATGAGTGAAGTAAGTTTACTAGAAAAGAATCAATCAATTATCTATTTTTTTAGTAATTAATTATTATTATTATAATTATTATAGTTAATTAATACCACATAGGAGAAATCCATCATTTTTATTTCACTCCTCACCTATTGAGAAACCCCTATTCTCTGGAATGTGAGCACATCATCGTTATTCAAGTTCTTGAAAGTAAGATCTTCGAAACGATAGTTTTCCAGGTTGAGATCCTAGTATAAGATATCAACAGTTTCAACTGTACATTATAAGATCAAACTAGAAATCATATTTGACATTTAAACTTAGAGACCTGAACTATACTTCGAGTATTCAACAATATATCAACAATTTCACTATAATTTATCCTTAGATAACTAAACTATAATTTAAACATTCAATAAATTTTCCCGATAATTTCAATTTCTCAGCAATTTTAAAAGACTAGAAAAATCTTAAATAAAAAATCTGGGAAAAAATGTAAATTTTAGAAGTTAGCACACGTGACACCAGAACGTTATCAGTATGCAACAGGCGTTTGGAATTTAATGCCAGGGGAGGGGGGGAGGACGCTTAAGATTAGGACACCGTTGAAAAGGGGTAGGAGAGGGACTCCGACCATACCATAGCTGTCATAAAAGCCGGCTGTCATAAAACAGAATTGAATCGACTAGGGTTTGATGGCCGAGCGAATGAAATGAAATTGAATTCAAGTGAAGAGAAGAGACGTCGAACACCGAAAGGCATAAACCGAAAATGGATAGTAGCGGGAGGGCGGGGAGGAATGAAAATTTGTGATCCGTTGTAACAGCTGTTGTTGGAAGGGAGAGCTGAAGATTTTCCAAGACGATTTCGGATGAACAAATGGAGGAAGAATGAGAAAGAGAGAGAAATTGTGAGTGACAGAGAGAGAGAGAGAGAGAGAGTGAGGGGGAGAGAGAAAGAATTGAGGGAGGAATGTGAGAAAATAGAGTGCATGAGAGAAAGAAAGGATGAAGATATTTTCAGAAGACGAGGGAGGATCATGTCATGGAAGAGTAGGTGGGGAGGGGATAACAGGAAAGAGAGATCAGAAGAGAATTTATTTATTTATTTATTAATCTATTGGAAAAACACACATCGGTTGAAAGAACAGGCATAGCCCTTGGTATTTCAAAACACAATTTTCATTGAAATATAGTCCAAAATTTGAGGTTACAAGAACAAATTGAAGGAAGGTGGACAGAGAATGATAGAGAAACTTGGAAACATCGATGTAGAAAAGATGGAAGAAATAAAGGATTGTAATAGAGAGGAAGAAATAAAGAGCGAAAGGATAAAAGAGAGAGGAATTAAGAGGAAGGTTTGGAAATTTATGGAGCTAAGAAGGTGAATTGATAGGATGGATATAGACTGAATGTTGGAAAAAATGGAAGGATGGAAAGACTAAAGAAGATTGACGAACAATATGTGAAAGATAAACTTAAAAATGGGGAAATAATTTGGGAGAAGATGGGAGGAAGAAAACCCGTAGTTATGTAAACCGAAGAAAAATGTAATTAACAAGATCAGAAATTTTATTCCAAGGCATGAACAAGTTGGAAAAGGGGTGAAAAGAATTCATATGAGTTAAGGAATAGAAGATATAAGTAGAAAGATTTTTCTAAGAATGTGAATGCAAGGAGAAAATATTGTTGAAAAGGAAGATAAAGAGGCGAGATGTGATATAAAAAGAGATTACAGAGGTTTCTAAGGAACCGAAAGTGTAAAATAAAGGATAAAAAAGAGAACAGAGGAAGGCTAAAGAGAGACAAACAAAAGAAATGTATTTATGAAGAAAGATTAGATTAGATTAGATTCACTTTATTCAAGTAGAGTACAGCATTTATGATCTTAAATCCTAGATTCTAAAAATTAAACATAAATCTAATTACACGATTGGTTCAAATAAGAAATACATATACAAGGTACTTGCTAAATTACAGATATATAGGATTCAATATTCTTACTGTTATAATATGATTGAGGTGTATCTATATGAAATGGCGGAGTTTGGACAAAGATAGAGTGAGAAAGTGTACAAGAAAAGAGACTTTTGAAGAAAATAGAAGAAAGGTAGATAAAAGACATTGAAAAAACTGGATGAGTTTTCATCACAGAGAAATATGGGATACACGAGCGACGGGCTTAATTCAAAAAAGTTTTCCCCGGCTCTACTCACCCGGACGAAAATGATGTCTACACGAGAAAAACTCGAGTGACGCTTTTCCGAGAAACAACACACAAAAAATGGACTTCACAAAATTCAGACACGCTCAACCCAACCCGCAGCTCTCTTCTCTTCCCGCCTCTCAGAAAACAGATTGATTCCACTACTATACGTCTTCGTTGCGCTTTTATAGTGAAGTTGATGGCCATTCAAGCTCCGACCGAAAGAAAATGCCCCGGCTTTCGACCGTTTCTTGTGCTAGTGCGATGAAAACTGAAGAAACGAGTCTCTCAAACAATAGCCCTGCACCTAATGGCTTGTCTTAATCGATTCTGCTTTTCATTCACAGGCATTTTTCAATATTGTTCCACCTCCACATGCTTTTACAAACTTCCGAAGGCATCCAATTGAGCACCGATTCAAAAGGAGTGTTTTGTTTGGAATTTTGAGTGGTCCTTACAATGGGTACTATAGTCTGTCCAAGCAAAGAAGACATCCTGGAAAGGCGGGAAAATGACTCTAGCTCAGTCAATATTAGTTCAAAAATATACATTTGGTCTCAACTTGTAGGAAACATTCTGATCTACAATTTGAGACGACTAAATTTATAATTCTTGATCCAATATTGATATTCCCGCCTTGCCAGAATGTCTTCTTTGCTTGGACAAACTATATCATTTAGCCTAAAATTGAAGTTGGCATATTTAAGTCGTGTAATGTTTGGTTCGTGGAATTTTCCAATAGACAAGCTGAAATGTATTTATTTGAATACATAGTATTTCTCAAAAGTACTTTGTAAAGTATTAAACACAATATAATCTTAAAAAAGAGAATTAATATAATTTCTAAAAAAATATAAATAAATAAATAAATTTAGAAACTCGCAAAGCAATAATTTTTCTTTGCAAAACACTCTTGAAAAAATCATTGAATTTGGCAAGATCCATTAATATCCAAATTAAGGAAGTCGTTGACCTACAGATACAAAATTATGACCTACAATTTTGTCTACAAATTTAATGAATTAATGGTGTTTCATAAACAACCAATTTAATGACGAGTCACCACTACTCATTAACGTTGTGGTTTCGCTACCATATTGGCGGTCTAATGGTTACTGCTTCTTTTCACAAACTATGCGGTTCCGGTTCCCTGGAAGGTCATTAGTTTTCCTCATACAATTTTTATAAGAATGTCCTTGATTGTCACAAAATTTAGAAACGGTCAAGTGAATTTTTTCACTGAATGAAGAAAAAAGAAATCCACTGACAAAAAAAGTAAGAAATATTTTCGTAGATTTGTCAAACACGTGTTCTATTATACGATTTCTATTAGGTGAGTTGCTGGTTATGAACTTCACAAAAATACAAGCAATTTATCTAGAAAATTAATGAAATTATGGTTTTTCATAAACAACCAATTTATGAAGAGTGGTTACTCATTAACATTGTGGTTTCTCTACCATATAAGAAGAATAATTGAATCAAATTTATATTTCAAAATCTTTTTTTCAACATTAATGAACAACAATTATGTCTTTAATAACCGAAATACATTTAGTACGCCTAAGTTGATATCTCTCCATACACTCATTATTTCCATATCAACTCCAGTTAATACATTCAACAAGTAACAGCATTTCTAGATCTTAGACGAACCTCTCCACAAAATTTCAACATTTCCTGTCGATTGGGTCTCGAAAAATCTGAGAAAACGCAGAAAAACAATAGAAAAATGCAAATATTGGGCGTATCTTTGAAAAGTTTCAAAAATCCGTTATTAGCGTCCAACTGAATTCGGTTCAGTGGATTTTTAGTTCTGGTGATGGATAAATGAATGAATGAATCAGTCAGTCATTGGATCAGTGCCATTTCGCTTTTATAGATATAGATTCATCCTTTTTTAAACCAGCGATATCTGATAGAATAATCTTTTAGAATCTATTTTCTGTAATATGAATCAACTGCAGTTTATATCTTCAACAACCGTTACAACTTAAAGCTGATATTTTACACACTCATTGAAAACAGACAAACATTGGAGCTTGAGAGAAAACAGAAGACTCTCTACATTCAATAGAGCTACTGCTAATTATGAATGCAGCGCTAAAAATGTTCTTAAGTCAACACGATGTTTATCACTAGCTGAAAAAATTCATGAATTCAATATTTTATGAATGAAAGGAAAAATGGGCAAAAACCTTCTTGGATGATGAAAAAAAGAGACATACAAAAAACCTAAGAAGAAGGATTGGAGGAAATATAGTGAGAAGTAGAAGGAAGTTGGAATGAGAAGTGGAGAGATTCAAATTCAGCAGTAGCCATAATGTAGTCACTCTGTAGCTATTGCAATGGAAATTATTCAATTCAAAGGCTTTCCGTCAGGTCTTAACAGGGCAGCATCTCCTCGTCATTCATGAGAAAAACAGAAACGAAACGCTAATGAATTCCTTTGAAATTGGAATGTCATGAATTTTTGTTCCGAAAATGAGACAACCCCCTCACCGCTCCACCACCACTAGTCGTCATATTTCACGAGCGGGTTGATTTGTCAACATTCATTCATTTTTCTCGGATGGAAAACACCTTTTTCTATCCATCCCTACACAGTGAAAGAAGGAATGTTAATAATAATTAATACTTTTCCTAATAATAATTCTAATCTCTATCACATTTTATCCAAATCTTAAGATCTCGGAGCTAAGATTATTTTTATGATAAATATTATAAATATGAAATTAACGTAAGCTTATTAGGAATATTTCTATCGTGCTCTTGTTCATTTTTATCAAAATTTTTATCCGATGTTTCACAAAACAAAAACAATTAAAGGCATTATTGAAACTTAATGAATATGTGAATAAATAGTTATATTTTTTCATGATTTAAAAACTTCTGACAAGTCAAATTAATTCCTACTAAACAAGTGGTAAGACAATCTTTTTGTCTTTTCTTATAATAAATAATTGATTGATATCTCAGACACAGAATGGAGATCATCGATGCACTCATATACAACGGAAAATTGAATATCATAGGTATTGGACTCCTAGTAACCAAATAAAAAGCAATAGATTGAAAAATATAGCTTCAAATATAATTATTATCAATTTAAATGTACAGTTGGGCATGATATAATACTCCCAAATCATTTTTCATTATTATGTACATGCATCAACTCATTGAATAAATATTTCACAAAAATTATCGTGGAACCATGCGTAATTCATACAAATTTTCTTGACCGAAATTGTATTTGTTATACAGAGATCAATATCAAGACTTTATAATAATATTGTAATCAATACTTGCACACCTACGAGAATGAGCCACGCCCCTACAATGCAAGTTCCAAGGTAAGCAAGAGCTATACGAACAAACTTTCTTTATTCTTTGCAATGTAACTTATGTAAATAAATCACAAATACAACTATGGAATAAACCAGCTATTTTTAAATCTTCACTAACATCATCCATGCAAAACTAATGCGAGAAAAAATTATGTTAGAAGCGAAAGGGGATTAGATTGTATTTGAAAAATAAATATTGAATTTTAAAAGCTTGTCAAAAATGTTTGACTCTAGTGCTATCAATACTCTACAAATAACTGTAATTTTCCAGAATAATATCAAAGCAAACAATTTTTCAACTCCAAGTAGACCTACTATATGTATAATGAAGAAATAATATGAAGTGAAATAGATAATACCAGTTGAAAATCTCTTTTAAACACTGTAAAATAAAAATATTGTATTCTAAAATAAAATCTGAATTGTTCAACAATGTACACTAAGAAAGATGATGAACAGTTATTTTACAAACTTATGAAACGATGATCCAAAAGCTATAACATAATTTACTAGAGTTGGAGTTTCGTGTAAGTACTACACGAGTTGATCAACTTGCCTTTCTAGTACAGATGGAACATTGAGCTTTAATGAAGCCGTTTACCGTTGTTTTTCCAAATAAGGTACAAATTGAGCAATCGGCTTGATTGGGAGCCAGTTTTTGAGATTTCCAGGATGGGATGAATAGTAACGTGAAATAAGTTACATCACTTAATGAAAAATAGAGATGTTGCTAATAAATTTTATTGAAATCATAAAAAACTCTTAGTATGGATTTTGATTGAAATTCAATAGTTTTGAATAGATTGAAACCATCTCTATTTCTCCAAACAAGAAGCTATATTCAAGAAGAGACTATATTATTATTCTACTTTGAATAAATTAACCTTAAAAAACTTTTTCATAGAAATTCGGAAGGTGACAATCAGGGTCTTTCTTTCAATCTTGTGGCGATGTGATTGAATTCACAGAAGAGAATGAGGAAAACAGACAATTTGAAATGAGATCGATCACCCCACTTATTACCCACACCCAAGCTTAGAGCACATGTGAGCCTCACCCATGAAAAAATGATTGTACAAACTGAGACACTTATTTCTGTTTCATGATTGAGAGCATATTTCTTGTTGAACTTAAATATAAATTAGATTAACGGTGTTGGAATTAGTTGGTCGGTGTTGGTTCGAAAACTGTGGGTTCTTTTTGAGAATTTTTGGGTTTTGGACCGGTATTGGCCAGGCTGGGGTCTTTTTCCCGTCTTGCCGTGGTGTCTTCTTTGCTTGGAGGGACTTTATAATGGAATCCTATTATATTAAGCGAGCAATTTCTGTATGTATGTATGTAGGTATGTATGTTTGTGGAACCACGGATCTAGAAAACGGCTCTAACGATTTCCTCCAAATTTGAAATGTAATATAACCGTGATGGAAAAATAAGATTGCACCAGGTCTCATGTCTGGGAAAACTCCAAGGCAGGATTAATAAAAGAATTGAATATTCCTTATTCAGGCATAATCCCAAGTACTGCGTATAATGGCTGTTATCGTTAGCTGATCAAAACTATCCAGCTGGAGTAAATGGAGTTATATTCAAGTCTATAACACATGTTCATGCGAAATAGTATATTACACCACTAGTTTTGAAAACGTCGTTTTGCGACGTCAAGAATACGGAGCTTTACAGCCGTAGCGATCAGCTGAGGCTGGAAAGGTGAGTATTCGCGACGTCGCGAAGGTTTTTGAAACGTGTTGTGTATTTGTGTTTCTGGTACACTTTATAGGAAGACTGATTAGAATCAGATGAAAAGTTTTTATGAATACTATATACGAATTCAACTTGCTGAATTCCATATTGGTAATTTCCGTTTTGTTTTAAAATAGATTCAGGAATCAAATTTCCAATTTCCACGTAGGTTATCAATTCGCTAAAATCAATTCCTAATCGAAAAAAAAGTTAGTTGTAAATCAATACGGAACAAAAATTAATATTGCTTGAAGAAAATCATCTGCTAAATCGTCTGATGCAATCCGCTGGAACATGTTAGAAATAGTCGACTTACCTGTTCAGGCGACCAATTTGCATGAAATGCGCTGCTAAGTCAACGGAAAATTTTGTTGACAGCTGATTTTTCCTATTTTGTACGGCTATAAGGCCCAAATATCAGCCGTTTCTTCCGCACTGGGGTGGAAAATAAAAACTTTCAAAGCCTGTCCAATAGATCGAAACTGGCTATTTTCCATCAAGTGAACCAAAAAAATTGTGAGAGGTGATCGTATCAATTTTGATTTTCTTTTACAATAACATATTTAGTCTATTTAATTCAACAGTTCGGCCGCAGCTTCAGAGAAAAGCTCGGTACCAGATATTGAATATGAAACTGGCAACCAGCTGGTAGGCCTAGGCCTTTCTTGCATTGTTGAGCCATTGACAAACAAACAAACTTGTAACAATCATAATATTTCACAATTTCATGTTTAAATGTTTTATTTGTTTTCTATTAAAATAATTGAATAATTGATTAAATAATTTTTCCATTGAAAAAACAATCGTTTCTTTTCACAGTTATGAACCTAGAAAATTTGATTCATTCACCTTCCACAATGCCAACCAAATTCAAAACTCCCACAACCTAGTACCAACGATTATTATAATTTTTTAGATCTAGTTACTCTGTGCTAGTGCCTACTCCAGTGCTCTTGATTGCTCCGGACAATTGCGATGAAGTCGGATGAGCCGAACAAAGACGAAACAAGCGCAGAATTTGTTCTCGACGCTGGCTCTAAAAAGAGCAGTAAATAATCATACGTTGGACGTGAATTACGACCGTGAAGCCGTTCTGAACGCCCAGACAATAAAGGCGCTGCTTGCCAGACATGGAAATCCCTTGAGCCACACCAACACCTGCAGCACTCTAGCAACTACAATCCATGTAAATTCCGACTTACCGTCACACTCTTGTAAAATAGGGAATACAATGTATTCGAAGTGGGAAGTTAGATTAAATAGATAGCTACAAACAAAAGCTTCGAACTGTTCAGTTGTTCAGTTTCCTCAAGTCGTTTTGCTCACTGCTATAGTTCACTTTCGTCATCAATCACTGACTAATCAGTCAATGAACTTAACAGGGATTGAATACTAAACGGTTAAAAAAAACAAAGCAAAGAATGATGTTCGAGATTGAGTAGTAGATAGGACTTCCTTGTCCTAACTCCGCCCAATATAGAATATTTTTAGTTAATATTTCCATGTACGCTATTTACTCAATGTTCGGTTTACATTGATGGAATTTTTTGCTGAATCTACACCCTTAATATACTAAAGCCACCAAGTGACTGACTGATCTATCAAAATTATTGACCACTTGCCGATATGCGGTATAGCTAAGTTATACATTACTGGAAAGAGGAAATCGAGGAAATAACCAGAAAGTCTGAAAACTTGAAATATTCCCCCCAGAGGGGGTTTCGCCCCCAAAATTTTCAACTTTTTAGTTTGACTGTTTATTGCAACGCCATGCTGAATTTTGAAACCAGCGCGCGGAAATAACTCTATTTCAATAAAAAAGAAGCAACCAGGTTCGTAGGAGGCCCAGGGGGCAATTTTCCATTTTGGCCCCCACAAAAATTGAGGGCTCAATTTCGAGGGATTTTAGATAATTTAGTGCGGTTTTGGCACTGGGATCATGTTACTGGAGCCCTCAGACTTGATTTCCTTCATTACAACCCTTTTTGAAATCCAGGGGGTGCCTGGAGGGAGGGTGAGTCCGGGACTTTTATAGTACTGTATCAATTTAGTCTCCATCCAGTGATATAGGCTATTGTTCATGTGAGAAGAGTCCTCACATCATAGAGAGAAAAAATTTTATAGCATTCAAATTTCCATTAACGTTATTGAGAGCAATTCATCATAACATATCCAATCAATTTTAATACTTTTTTTGTACTACTATTTTGTAGGTTATATAAAATATTAGTATCACTTATGTATTAATATATTGCTTAACCCTTTAGACTACCATATTCGTCCTACAACAGTCTATTATTGTCCTCGACAACCGTTATAATGATTGACCAGTTGGGGTTTTGATCTGGATAGCCTAAAAAAAAATCAAATTCCATCACATATATCATAGAGAGCCTGTAAAGCATTGTAAACTTCTAAGATATGTGTGCAAAGCGAGCCAATTGCTTTCACTCACTCAAGGTTTGAGCTTGCTTTACAATGTACAAACTTCATGACTATAGAGGAATGCAGAATATTATCATGAATAAGTATGAAAATTTTTTCCATCAATCATCAAAGGATTCGAGCCCCCCTGGTGAGTGCCCTCTCCACCACTGAAAGGAGAAGATGAACTTTTCAACCAGCGCAAGTCAAAAAATACCCACTCACATATCCTACTAACAAAACTAATAACAGAAATACAACCCATCGCACTGGCACAACCTGAAAAAAACAACTAACCCACCCCAAATAGTGGGTGCCGAGAAAAATGCGAGTAATTAGATTTTTTTGCTAGGGAAGTGATGAGACATGAATCGAATAGTTGAATAGAAATATAGTCTGTCCAAGCAAAAGACATTTTGGCGAGATGGAAGAATGACTCCAGCTCAGTCAATATGGGTTCAAAAATTAAAAATTTGGTATTAAATTGTAGTTAACATTCTGATCTACGATTTGAGACTTTCAAATTATGATTTTTGAACCAATATTGACTGAGCTGGAGTCATTTTCCCATCGTGCTAGAATGTATTCTTAGCTTGGACAGACTATAGCAGCCAAAACCGGTATTACGATTTTCAATAAATTTGTGGTTTCACAATATCTTGTCAATATAATAAAGTCAAAACTACTTAACTTTACGGTAAAACTACTGTTTATGTATAGTAGCATTCAAACTCACCAACGCACAATAGAACGTACAGCTTGAGCGAAGCAAACTATGATAGTAAATTTACCTGAAACAATTAAGGAAAATATAAAATTAGGAACGTATATGGCAACATTTAATACTGTTAAATACTATAAACATTTTAAACATTTAATACTGTACAATAATGAATCATTTCATAACAGATTACAGAAGGAGGAGGAGGAAGACGCAAAGAGCTATAGAGTAATGACAGAAGGAGGGGAAAAGCTATAAAAAGCTATAGAAAGAAACCGAAAAAGAAAAAAATAGTGAAGATGAAGAGGAAGGAGAGACGAAAAATAAAAAATGGACAAGGAGAAGAAAAAGAGGAAAAGAAAGGAGAAGTGCAAGTGGTTGAGAAGACGAAAAGAAGTAGGAGGAGGATAAAAAGAGGAAGGAGAAGGATTAGATTAGATTATTACTTTATTTGAATGGATAACGGAAATCAGCTTAGATTCTAAATTACAATATAAATGAGTGAAGAAATTTTCAATGGATTTGGAAAAATATTAACTTCTAGTATAAATTGAAGAATGTGATAAAATTAATGCAACATTTATCCATATTTCTGCTAAATGGATTAGGACTGTCAGTTATCAGCGAAAAGGCGAAGTTTGGACGTATTTAAGTCCAATCTTGGAAAAAGGATATCTAGGATATCCATGCCAAGGACAAAGAAAAAAATAAGAGTAGAAAGGAATCAAGAAGAAAAAAGGATGAAAAATAAAAGAGAAGAAGATAAATAACAAAAAAGGCTGAATAAGAAAGAAGGAGATGAAAAAGAGAGAAAAATAATAAGAGTAAGATTGTCTTTGTCACCAACATTGAGTTGACCCAAATCCGTGGACACTAGTCTCGGGGGTCGCAATGCAGGTCTGTCTGCCCTTGTTCCCAAGCAAAGTTAAACAGCAGCCACTGTCTCTGCCCCAGCCCCAGCCCGAGCTCTCTTAATCCGATTATTTTCAGAGCTGTGATGAGGTGACACTGCCACCAGGCCAGGCCAGGATTCATTCGTTGCATAGCTGATAAGAGCAGCATGACCAGAAAGAATAGAACAAACTTCTTATTCTTCACTCTCTACAAACCAACATTAGGCAACAACCACCCTCCTCCCCAAAATTAAATTAGACGAATAAATTAGATTGCCCACTGAATGTTTCACAAACACCGTAATAACTCTTTTTTGCACCTGCACTGATAAGAGTAGACTATACTTTACTAGAACAGGTAGCCTATAATTTTTCCAAGCAATGAAGACATTCTGGCAAGATGGGAAAATGACTCCAGCTCGGTCAATATTGGTTCAATAAATATAAATTTGGCCTCAAATTGTAGAGCAGAATTTTTCATACAATTTTAGACCAAATTTACAATTTTTGGACCAACATTGACCGAGCTATAGTCATTTTCCCATCCTGCCAGAATGTCTTCTTTGCTTTGGCAGACTTTAGAATGATAAGCATGTTCCATTGTTTTTCCTTTGGTATGGTGGTTGCACCTGTATTGATAAGGAAATTGGTAGAATATGGATGAATTACATAGTTTTTCCATTCCATGATTCTTCATTTTATGCACCTGTTCTGATAATAGAAGAGAAGTAAGCTTTTTTCGTTTCTTGAGATGTCACAACTACTAGCTGTTTTTGTCTGAAATATGCGCGTGATCCCTACCATATTATACTGTATAAAACTAGGGAGAGTTCTGATGATTCTGGAATTCGATAAGGAATGGGCTCTTTCTTCAAAGTGGTAGGGGCTCTAGATTGGATGAACCAAACTCAAATAGATCATGGGGTTAGAATTGGCAGAATTAATTATTTGTCAATGACAATACAGTCGTTGCACCTGTAGGAAAATAGAAATCATAATGGACGATTGAAGGACTGGAAAATCTATTAAATTACATTATTATCCTTCGTGTTTTGCAACCAAAATTCCTATAACCTACAGAACTGTTGAGTTAACAACTTCTTTGAGATAATCATTCTATAATGATCCAGGGAAAGGAACAGTACTAAGCCCTTAATATTTCTTTCCTAATTTAGAATCAGAATATGGACCAAAATAATAGGTCAAGATTTATTTACACTTTACCTTTTAACATATTAAGAAACATATTGTAATAATTTGATGATCCAATATAAAATCACAACAGTAATAATCCGTTGTTCCCATACACGAATACTCAAAATACTCCTCTAAACAGTTTAAGCGCGAATGCATTCAGTAAAGGTGGTGGAAAACGCATTGAACGACTGGGAAATCATATAAGCTTGAACGCAGTTTAGGGAAAGCCGGAGTAGAAGAGAATTGTACAACAGAGCAAGGTGACCCAAAATTGAGAAAAAAAAGAAGAGAGAGAATTGTGTTTGGGATGCCGAAAAACACCCAAAGGACTGGCTTAAAGAAGGATGGAGGGAGAGGAGACACAGCAATGTGTATGGAAAAAACATAAGGGGAAGCACGGCTTGGCAAAGTCAGTCTCAGGAGGCAAAAATAAATTCGATCAGAAGAGTCATCTTTCCAGGATGCTGACGGGAATTGAGACGCCCCACTAGTCTACTAGAACTTATTACTTGATAAATTCAAATTCAAATTCAAATTCTTTTTATTGTTGAAACATTCATAATAATGCATAACAAAAGTCGGAAATACATATTTCAATAAAAATATGAAAATACAAAATAACATTCCTAACACAAAAGAGACAGTACATTACATATTGAACAATAATTCATTACGTTTATAAGGACATTTTTCAACAAGATACAGTTTAACATTCTTTTTAAAACACTCAATATCATCAGTCTTAAGGCTATTAGGAAGACAGTTATAAAGCCTTGTACCATACTCAACAAAACTATTTAAAGTATAAGAATAATTACATTGATTCAGTCTAAGAGAAGAGGCATTCCTTGTATAATGGTCATGGACAGAATTATTCAGTGCCAAACTGGCCAAGTTTTTCTTAATGTAAACTAAACATTCAAATGCATAAATAGCATGAATTGTCAAAATTTTTAAATTTTTAAAAAGAGGTTTGCAATGAGAGCGACTAGGTACACTAGAAATAATTCTCACAGCTCGCTTTTGCAGAACAAACAGTTTACCAACATTAGTATCATTTCCCCAAGCAGTAATACCATAAGACAAATGACTATGTATATGTGCAAAATAAACAGTAGTTAAAACAGAAGAGTTTACAATAAATTTCAAACGGTTCAGCAGAAAAATACCTCTGGATAGCCTGCCATGCAGCAAATTAATATGGGATTCCCACTTGAGATTATTTTGGACTACAAGACCTAAAAATTTTGTATGATTTGAATTAGAGTTTAGACCAAACTCCAACATCTGAGTTTTTTCTTTGTTCAGACAAAGTAAGTTTGCTGCTGTCCAGTCTTCAATAATTGAACATCTTGAAACATTTAGTCTGTACCGCCAGATCATCTGCAAACATAAATGGTTTTGCATAATCAGAACCTATGGCAGCAGGGAGATCATTCACATATATAATGAAAAGAAGTGGCCCCAAAGTAGATCCCTGGGGGACACCTGATTTTACTTCTAAGAGATTAGAATAACAATTTTTGTAAAAGACAGCCTGGTACCGATCGTGCAAGTAAGATGACATTAAACTAATAGCACTGTTGTCAAATCCGTAAAAAATAAGTTTCTTAATTAAAATTTCATGAGATATTGTATCAAATGCCTTGGACATATCATAGAAACTACCTTTAACCTTATGACTACCATCAACAGAATAAATACAACACTTCATAAAATCAGAGATAGCCATGCCAGTCCCTCTGTTAGGTCTAAACCCATATTGACTGTCACTAAACAAATGATTTACCTCAAAATAATCAATAATCTGCTTATATAAAATGTTCTCAAAGATTTTTGAAAATATAGGGATTATTGAGATAGGTCTGTAATTATTACAATCTGAAACACAGCCCTTCTTGAACACAGGAATCACCTTAGAATATTTGAGACATTTAGGAAATAATCCAACATCAATACAATGATTATACAGATAACAGAGCACTTCACAAATATACGGAGAGGCAAGTTTTACAATAAAAGAGTTTAAATTATAAATGTCAAGGCAGGTACTATTCTTTAAAGCTATAATCGTTTTGTGAACTTGTTCAACACTCGTATGACAAAAGGAGAAAGTGACGTACAGCGTCAGGTGCAGAGTTTTTCAGTACATCAAGATAGTAAGATACGTCATGACCAGCAGCAGGAACACTTTGTACAATTTGGCTCACCTTACTCAAAAAGAAATTATTAAAATTATCTGATGAGTGGCCATCACTGTTTCTATTCTGAGCCAAATCATTTCTGTTCAAATTTTCATTTACTATAGCCCATAACATTTTTGGCTTATTGCTAGCACTAAGGATACGATTATTATTATAATTGAGTTTAGCCTCTTTCACCAATTTTTTAAAAAGTTTTCTCAGATTTATGAATCTAGCTCTATAGTAGTTCAATCCAGTGTTTTTAAATAAATCATACATAATTAAATACAGTTCTTTCACGAGCCTAATATCACAGTTGTAACAGTTCATATTATGAGAAGACCTGCTTCTGTTGAGCACACACTTGTAAGGAAAAACTTCATCCACTATACTCAAGAATTTATTGTGAAAATGAGCAAATTTGTCATCAGAGGAATCAATGGAATAAATTACAAGCCAATTAATTGCAGACAACAGAGTCACAAAATTGAAAACACAAGAATTGTATAGAGGTCTTATAATTCTGAAGTCATGGTCATCAGAAGCATTGGAATTTTGAGAACTCGAATCCAATGAACACTTGAAAACAATAGCAGAATGGTCAGAAACCAACATTGGTTCAACTGCAGCAGCAAGTATTCTCTCACTGTGGATAGAAGTTGCAACATTGTCAATGCAAGACCCTCCTTGTGAGGAAGAGGCTGGTCTGGTAACTTCGTTTATCACTAATTTAAGATTAAAGCTAATTAAAATGTTTTCAAAAACTGTCTTAAAACTAGAATTAGTCAATATGTCAATATTAAAATCACCACAAAGTATCACAGATGCATTGGATTTGTTTCTATTATTTAGTCTGTCTAACAAGTTGAAGATAATTTCAATGAAAGACTCAAAGTTCCATGTATCAGGAACTCTATACACTTCAATAACAATTACGTTTAGATCATTGATTAGAACTGCAGAGATCTCGCAAACACGCTGCACAGATAGATCAATTAAATAGTCAACTTCAAGACCAGTCAGACCATTTTTTAAGAATATGGCAGACCCACCACGACTACCATAATTTCTGCAATAAGAACTGGCACAAGTGTAGCCCAAGATTGTAATCTCAGCAAGTTCAAGGGCTCCCAGCCAATGCTCACTAATACAAAGAATATCAACGTTAAATTTGGAGTTGAGACACTGGAGTTCATCCAAACTGCTAACCAAACCCTGAGTGTTCCAGTGAACAACAACCAAACAAGAGTTACCCTCATGAGAACCACCCATAAATTTGGCTAAGTATTTGCCACCTTCAGAGAGTCCTTCAAGTTTAAATTATCATTCACTTTTGGCTTTCTAGCTGTGAAGTATTTTGCAACGTAAGCATTGCTTGGCCAAAACTCTGCCTTGAACACAGTTTCAAAACAACTAACAGGAACTCCAACCTTGAACGACGCATAAGAGTCCGGATGATTGGATACAAGTTTTTCAACACAAGAGTTACTAATTTTCTGCTGAATCAAAAAGTCAGTAAGGTCGTCACATGATGTATCAGGAACAAATCTGGAGACAAAAAGAAACACTTTTCGATCCATAACTGAAAGTTTGTCAGCACCAGTCATATTACCAGTAATGAAGTTTTTGTTCTTTTTCCTAATATTGGTATTACTAGGCAATTTGGGAACATTGTAAGAATGCACTTAGATTTCTGAAGTTGAACGTTTAGGATTACGAACTCTTCTCCTAACCACTGAAGACCAGTTGTTATTGACATTTTGATCAATAGTGTCATTTTCCACTGAGACATTATTAGCAATCAAGGAAGGAAAAGATGATGAATAATTATTCATTATGTCCTCAGCATCACTCACCGTTTGTTTTTGTTTATTTGAATTGCAAACCATAACCTCACTTGTCGGATTGTCCTGTCGATAGTCAACAACATCGATTTTAACAATCGATTTCCGACGAGAAGTCGATCTCGAACTGTCACTTCTGTTATTGGGAAGACATGTCAAATTTTGTTCTGCTTCAACAGCATTGTTCAAATTTGAATGAGAAACACGATCAGAACTAACTCTGTTCAGGTCAAGTATTTTTTGAAGTTTTTCTTCAAACAGATTATCAACTATTTTCAATAAGTCATTATTGAAAGATTCAATAGAGTCGAGTTTAGTGTCCATTTTATCCACCTTAATTGAAAGAGATAAAACGTCGTCAATTATAAGGTTTCTCAACGAACATAACCTAGTCTCACAAGCCGAACAATGAAACTTCACACGATCACCTAGGGATTCAATTTTTTCAAAATCATCTTTTGAGACTTTGACACATTTAGAATGATACCACTTTTCACAAAAAAGATCACAGTAGATTGCTTCCACATTTAATTTTATGGTTTTATCACAACAGCCGCACGGAGAGGTAACTTTTCTATCCACGGCCATCTTGCCTTCCTACATACAAGGTTGTTTTTTTTATGAACCAGGTCAGGAAATTAATGAATGAACTGGAACATAAACAACTGAACTGAAATGGATTACTTGAGAAAATGCTGTTCCTTGTAAGCTGTTGAAAAGAATGTAATCAGTGGAATCATCTTAAAGAGTAAAACTACGAGTAGGTATTTGTATATTACAGATGAGTGATTCTCGTAGAAAGAGAGATTAGCAGTTGTAGAAGGAGAGATTAGATTAAATTGAATTATTCATGTAGTGGATAACAAAACAATCCATCTCAGTTTGAAACTGGATAATACTGTAAGTATAACTCTATACAGGAATAAATATAAAACGACTATCACTCATTTTTACTTCTATGAATTTCACGAGCTGAAAACTATAGATTATTTTACAAGAACGGGTAAACATGGACGCGAAAATTATGGATTTTTTATGTGTAACTGGCAATTGTTTTCTATCACGATTCAATTATTTATATAGATTGAAAGGCGAAGTTTGGACATAAAAATGTCCATTCTTGGGGAAGAATAACCTTACCATTAACACTTGAAGGAGAGAGAACTTTTGAACGGACCATCAATTCGACAAGATACCTATCAAGTGTAGCCTATTACACGAAAATTAGGGGTATACACTTCACCTATTATTCTATTAATTGTTTAGTCAATGTTCTAGAAGCACCAAAGAGGATCTTAATGAAAATATATTTTATTCTACGAGAAAAAGAGAAATCTACTATTCTATGGTAGTAAATTAGTAAAAAGTAGCAGCTCATTCGATTCAAAATACTACCACTTAACTCAACTCAACACAGATCGTAAATTCCCTATCGTACGATTGATGAGTATGGTTCATTATAAGTTCGAGATCCCTTGAAACACGCAAACAAGTTTCGATGTTGTTAATTTGCTTGTCAATTGGTCCCCTTGTTTTCAGTAAGTTGATAAAGTTTAAAAGGAACACCACTTAAGCCGACTACAAGTTTCCTCAATCGCCTTCATACAAACAGAGCAGATAGCCCCAAGCTAAAAGGGGTGAGGGGGTGGATTTTGGTAAGTTTCCAAAAATTTCAACGTCCCTCCAGAGTCGGTTTAGGGGATGACTACTTGAAGGGTTGAATAGAACAAAGAAATAAATGGTGATAGAGGAGGATTGAACTAAAAAAGAGAAGGAGAATAAAAAGAAGGTATGCAAGACGTAAAAAATAGCAGAAAAAGTAAAGAAGGCGAGAATCAGAATGAAAGACGTGAGAATGACAAGATGGAAAAAAGAGAGAATGGAATGAGAAAAATAAAAGGAGGAAGACCTGGAAAAAGTAAAACGTTGTAAGATCGAAGATCTGGTTAGATAAATTGTTATTCATTTATTTTATTTTTATTTTTCAAATAATTTGAAGACAAAGATGAAGGAGAGAATATAAGCAAGAGAGAGAACATTAGAAATATATTATAGAGAGATGGGGAAAAATAAAAACAGCATGACGAAGTTGGAGTTGCAGAAGAACAAGAGGTCTAAAATTGAGAGAGATAATAATAATGATGAAAATAGGAAGAATGATGATAAAAATAGATTGCAGGAGAAGGACGAACAGGGTTTGATTTGCTGAAAATTTTCAAAGTGAATCCAGAATATTGAGATCCTATGGTTTATCTTGTTCATTTCTGGAACTTAAAAGTGGACTTTTATCGAAATTCAAAATTGTTTGTGATAAAATATTTTTGGAAGTGAGAATTTATAATATTAAGTGAAAGTGGACATTGTGGATAGATATATAACCTACATCTTAAACCTTCATCATCACTCATTTATCCTTTGCTTAGAATACTTGGAAACCAAGTCGCAGTTGTAAAGAAAGAATAAAGAAAGGGTATAAAAAGAAAGGAATGAGGAGATTAGATGAAAGCAGGAAAGAAAAAATATATATTATTGAGAATTTGAGACAAAATCAGAAGAATACCAATTTGAAGATGAATAAGAGAAAGAAAAATAGGAGAAGGATGGTTCATAATAAACGAGGAAGAAAAGGACGGCCTAGTATAGTCTAGAGATCCAACTCTGTTTTACACTTTTTGGCTAAACTCTTTTCTTGGTTGCGGATCCCTTCTCAATCAACCAGGATATAGGCTCCAAGAATCATGTCACATCCTTTCTTCCACTTTTTCCCTACACAGTTCCTCCCATTCTTCCATTCTTTCTCCTACTGTTTTTGACATTCTTCCGCAACTATTTTTCCATTTTCCTTCAACACAACCCCCCACCAACTCAAACATCAAACAGCACGGGACAAAATAAAACGGTTTGTAAATCTTTTCGGGTTCTTCAGCTGAGATTGGATCGATGGAGGGATTCCTTCTCCTTCTCTTTCCTTTATTCTCTTTTTCATCTTCTTCTTTTTCGGATTGAGGGGTGACTATTCTTTCAACCGCTTGGCCAGTGCCCAAAAAATCTCAAAGAAAAGAAGTGGGGTTGTTTTCAAAGGATCAGGGCAGTTTGCCAGTTATCATGTTTTTCTGTTGCGTCCAAGTATTACAAGGCACTAAGCGTGTACTTTATCCCCCTCAAAAACCAACATTCGCATCCTATGTAAGCACAATTTACTATCATCCTATTCAAATTTACAAATTTATTAACCTATCAGAGATGACTACAACTGTTCTTCTATGTAACAAAAGCATCATTATCCGCAATAGATGGAGAAATCTAGTTCAATTTAATCGATCCGAAAAAGAAAAGAAGGGGGGGTTTAAAAGAGTATTGGTGAGTTTTAAAAGCACAAAATCTCAAATCGAAATCACTCTTGAGGTACGATTCCCAAGCGGCTCTTAATTCGCTACTAGAGCTGCCTAGATCTAGCTCTAGCTGCGCTAGTCTTGCATCACAACTCTATTAACATAGGCCTAACTATATTATAGATGTTCACTCTGTTATTAGGGCTATTAATGTATACTAAATCAATGAATAGTGAAATTTACTTGTAAATGACTCAAAAAGGTTGAATTTCACTATTTATTGATTTAGTATTCATAAGTGGCCCTAATAACAGAGTAAACATCTATAGCCTATTTTTCTCTATAGCCTTTGACTTTCTTCAATGCTCATATAGAGGACATCTGCTATGAGCTATTCACTACCTGCCATCCTACTAATTATATAATTACGGTATCGTAGTCGAGGCCATAGATAAAAAGAATTCTTGGGAAGACCTGGTCGAATACCAAAATTTAACATTCTATTCTATTTTGTACCAAACCAACACGAAACCATTGTATGACTATGATATCTATAATATCATAGTACTATATTTAATTATATATTGTTCTATATGTATGAACAATTATATTTGTATAAACTTACTAACTAGGTAGTTAAATTGTAACATCAGTTTCATCTATATAAGTATTATACTGTACCATATCATAGTATAGTTATATTAATGACAATAATTTGGCCTGAAAATAAACAAGAAATGTTGTCAGTCCGGTTAAGCCGGAATTAGTTACATGTTAATATTCCTATAGTATTATAATATGAAAAGAGATTGAAATTATAATTTAGTTTTTTTCTATCTTTTTATATGATTTCACTTAATAATAGAAATATTACCGTTTAAGACCAGCCTGACAGACATTAGCCGATTGAAAAATAATTTTTGTGAGCTCCTAAATATTTGTATAATTGAATAATTTCAATAGATAGTAAGATAGCTCCATAGAATAGGCTGAATAATTAATTTTCGTTGATAAACTTGAATATGTTAGAGGGGAATTGCCTTAGTATTCTCTTGCAAGTCTGCTCCGACCCTACCTTGCAAAAGGCTAGTAAATACTAGCCTAGTAAAGTCTTTACTGCTTTTATTCACACAAAAGCTAGTAAACACTAGGAAAATTCAAGGTCGACTAGAGCTTACTAGGCCCCTTAGTAAACGCTCGAGTCGAGCCTCTACTAGACAGGTTTTTATTCACTCCAAAGCTAGTAAATACTCGAAAAACCCTTAGTAAAGTCTTTACTTGTTTTTATTCACCAGGCCCAATGTAGTTATATGAATAGTTGTAAAATTAGGCGGAAGAAAAGGCAATTAATGCATTTGAAGTATGGTGTTGGAGGCGAATGCTGAAAATAAAATGGACCGATAGAATAACAAATGTAGAAGTATTTCAAAGGGCTGAAGAGACACAAAAAACTCTATTGAAATCTCTTAGGGACAGACGGCATTCTTGGATAGGACATATTATAAGACACAGCGAATTCACGCTAACAATACTGGAAGGTGCAATCAGTGGACAAAGGGCTCGTGGAAGACCCCGGCTACAATATTTGAAGCAGATAACCCGGGATCTCGGTGTCCAGAGCTATACCCAACTAAAACAGCTGGCTCTGGACAGACAAAGATGGAAAGCTGCCAACCAATCGGACGATTGAAGCAGAAGAAGAAGAAGTATGAGTCTTTAGTCTTTGGTCTGAGAATTCATATGTTGAAGTGTTGTTGGAACAACCTGATTTTGGACTTGGACTACATTATTCAACAAAATTGTGATAAAGAGTTCTTTGATATCAAGCAGAACAAACTGTTTCTCTCCTAAATCTCATCGCTACATTGAATTTTCATCAATTACAAAATTTATTATAAAAGCTATTTATATAGTAATAGTATATTTCGTACCTAGGGCCGAAAATGTGCGTTTTCCGGCTCGAAATCGGTTTTCAAGTCCGAGGCCGTAGGCCGAGGACTAGAAAAGATTGAGAGACGGAATATTACATTTTTGACCCGTGGTGTCGAACTTTATTTTTCGGCACACAACATCAATGAAAACAAAACAAAATTATCAGTTAATCATTTCCAAGAACAGCTAGACCAGTAGCCTTATTATGCTATCTTCCCCTATGCTGAATTTGGAGTAGGTGCCATCTGCTTGCTATTGGAACTTCGCGTCAAAAGTTTATTGATTTAGTGACTGAATATTACTTTATAACTATCAGTGTATTCGATCTTATTAGTTCAGAAACGTTTAAGCCCAAGATAATTTTTGTACGATCATCCTAAATTGTACAATATCAATTCAAAGTTGTTGATTTTCGACAGATATTGGCTAACAGAGAAGCATTGTCTAGTTGCATTATCAGCCGCTAGATGGCGCTGGCTTACCTGCTAGACGAAGTAACACAGAGTCTGACAACAATAATTTTGTTCAAACATGGATTTCACGTTCATCATTATTCAACAGTTAATCAATACAAACATTTTTAATCTTATCAAAGTTGAAGTATTAGTTATTGAAGCAGTTTTCCTTTATTATTCAACTACTGATTAATTTGAAAACTTTCAACGTTCAGTTCTCTTGACAAGGGATCTTGACAATCAAAATAACAGATGAGAGACTACCTTTACTTCGAAATACAAATAAGTCGACATTGACTCCCAAAACAGCTGACATTTAATGCAATCAAACCGGAATGCTACCTATTGATCGACTAACCCTTAAATCGACAACAACCTTCAGTCAGCTGACATTCAAGGTTATTTTACCGCCCTAGGGCCGAAAAACGCATTTTCCCGGCGAGTTGCTGGCGACCTCGCCTGAAAACGAGCGTTTTCGGCCTCCGTATAAAGCATGTAAAACAGTCCATTTCATACCAGTGTGGCGAAAAAGAAATTTCAATCACATTTTGTAGCGACGATCGCGGTGTTTGGTCGTCATCAAACTGCAAAGTTTGATGCAAATACTAATTGTAGCCAAGTTTATTCCTTGTAAATTGCACTGTGTACTTTTCGAATACAAACCAGATTGCACAGCATCAAGAATATGACTGTGGTTATTAAGCAAAGCAAATTCGATCGAGAACGTTTTGCCTCTAAGGCGCATTCTACATTACTTCAAGAAGCCAAGTGATTTGAAACACAAGTTAGGTCACTACAATGTAAAGAGGCCTTAGAATAAAACGCGACGCATTATCGTCCAAATCCAGATTCTTGGTAACCACTGCCTTAGGGTAAAAATATGTCAAAAAGGAGAGGCTCCTTTATGCCCGGTTTTTCCAAGCACACTCAAACTTGAGGAACCCTCAAATTTCAAGTGACACTCAAATATTTGAGGGACCCTTAAATTTTGACGAATCGTCAATTAACAGCTGACATTTCCTATATTTTTTACATAGGAGAGTTGAGGGGCCCTCAAACCAAAGTTGAGGGACCCTCAAATTTTGACGAATGCTCAGATATACAGTTGACATTTTATTAAAAATTTCTGAAGCGAATCTGCATTCTCATTGGTTACATATGGTACTCATATTGTAAACAAAGTAATATTATCATCAGTTCAAAGCGATAACCTAGAATCCAGCAGTAGCCTATTTCGAGTGTTTGCATGATATTTTGTAATTTCTTAAATGAATAAAGACAAAACAAATTGTGGCATCAATATTTTGATCCTCCCTTAAACAATAAATTAAGATACTTCAATGTTTGATAATTTAGAGAATGCATAATCTTACAACGTACTGACGAGTAGATGTAAACAAAATAACCATATTTATTAGTTTTATAATTTTTTTAAAGAAAATGGCAGCTGGTTATCTGAGCATCGTCACAATTTGAGGGTCCCTCAACTTTGGTTTGAGGGCCCCTCAACTCTCCTATTTAAAAAGTATAGGAAATGTCAGCTGTTAATTGACGATTCGGCAAAATTTGAGGGTCCCTTAAAATTTGAGGGTCCCTCAAGTTTGAGTGTGCTTGGAAAAACCGGGCATTAGAGTAAGAACATGTTAAATAAGGTGAGGCTGCGAGTGCTACATATACATAGTTCTACATCTATATCATACATCATATCATATGATTTGTATATCATAGTATAGTAAAAAACCCAAGACTAATGCCCGGTTCCAAGCACACTCAAACCAGGACCACCTAAATACCGGACCTGCGCCTGTGTGAAAATATAGGTAAAATGGCGCCGATATGTGGTGGAGTCTCAACTCAGCTGACGCTGCCATGCTGTCATCAGTATCAATTAGTATTTAGTTGTAGTTGAGTGGAGTTTGTTTACAATTGTCACGGTGACGTTTTGCGAGTCTTATAATAAATTGATTGATTATCATTCTATAATTTATTATTTAAGATGCAATAGAGATTCAAATCAGATTTGTTTAGTATTCAAAGTGTGTAGTAAGTGTTTGAAGTGTTAATAAGTATTTAAGTATTAAGTGTTAATAGTAAAGTTTTTAAAATTCGAAATGTATAGCCTAGTGAGTGTTCAGTATTCGAAGTGTAGCCTATTTACTGTTCAGTGTTTCAATCAACAATTTCATAATATTCAACCGTAGATTACCGGTACTCATCTGCAACTCAACATTTAGCCTACAGCAACATGCGACAATAGTATGAACAGTTTTAATCAAACATGCCTAGAAATTGTTGTGTCCCTGGGTGTAAATCGAACTATTATAGAAAACCCCCTTTAATGACAATAACTTATTTAATTTTCCAAAAGAAATAGAGTTGAGGAAAAAGTGGACAAGGTGTAACTTATCCATAGAAAGATTATGAAGTCACTAATAATTTGGCTGTGTGTATCAATCATTCTAGGGCATCAGACAAGTTTTTGTGTAAAGATGGTTCTTCTGTGACTGTTCCAAGAAAAACGTAAAACTATGTGATGGTGCCTTTCCTACAATTTTTCAAAATCAGCCTTCTTACAAAGTTATGAACCAGCCTCCAAAAAGAAAATATCCTGAGGAACAACTGAATCAGGCATTGCTCCATGAAGAATTCAATTACAAAGGAGTGGACTGAAATGATGGGATTTGAGAAGCTCACTTCTGAACTGAAGAACAAACATGTAGATCAATTACTGCAACACAAAGAATAATAATCAGTTGCCAAGCGAACAGAGTCGCAAAAAATGAGAACATTGAATTCTTAGGCTAGAATACAATAAAGATAATTAAGCCATATGTGCATGTGAATTCATGTGATGAGAATAAATAAAGCTCTGTTACCCTATCAAATTATTAATTCTTTGATAAAAACCTTATTTGAATTCTTAAAAATTATTTCAAACAGTAATAAGTTATCAGAGAGAGCTGGAACCTAGCTGATGGCAGTAAGTTAGTCCACCACATACGGCGGCCATCTTGTTTGTACACTCAGGTCCGGTATTTAGGTGGTCCTGCTCAAACTTGAGGGACCCTTATATTTCGACGAATCGTCAATTAACAGCTGACATTTCCTATACTTTTAACATAGGAGAGTTGAGGGGCCCTCAAACCAAAGTTGAGGGACCCTCAAATTTTGACGAATGCTCAGACAACCAGCTGAAATTTTCTTTAAACAGTTTATAAAAGTAATACTGTTATTTTGTTTACATCTACTCGTCGGTACGTTGTAAGGTTATGAATTTTCCAAATTAGCAAACATTAAAGTATATTTATTTATTGTTCAAGAGAGAATCGAAATATACCGGAATATATCGAAATATTCATGCCACAATTTATTTTGTCTTCATTAATTAAAGAAAAAAATAGAAAATATCATGCAAACACTGATGAACTGATGATAATATTATTTTGTTTACATCATGAGTACCTCAGTAACCAGCTGGTTATCTGAGCATTCTTCAAAATTTGAGGGTACCTCAACATAGGTTTGAGGGTCCCTCAACTTCCCTATATTAAAAGTATAGAAAATATCAGCTGTTAATTGATGATTCGTCAAAATTTAAGGGTCCCTCAAATATTTGAGGGTCCCTTAAAATTTGAGGGTCCCTTAAGTTTGAGTGTGCTTGGAAAAACCGGGCATAAAAGCCTCACCTATATAATATTTATACCCCTTCATCTGAAATAATAATTCTATTGACTAATAGAAAAGATCCAAATCTACATAGCCCAATTCTATTTTACAATTCATTCAACTAACAACCCAGTGCTCTTGTTAGCCAAGACCAGACGTTAAGTCATTGCTACGATTGGATGGGAGAAAAACAATGACAGTCGTGGGTTAGGTTAGGTTACGATCCATCACAGCAGGATCAATCAGGAAAATTGCACGGAATGGGAAAAGAAGTGAGGAGGAGTGATGAGGAGGGAGGAGGAATAGAAGAGGAATGGTTCTGTCTCGCGTGGGAGTCGAAAGAGGTCCTGTCCTTAACGGGAGACTCCTGACCTCTTGGTGCCATCAACCCATCATCATCATCATCATGATCAACATCACCATCGGTATCTCTAGTATCATTACCGGTATCAGCATCGGCATCGACATAATCATGGGAATACCAGAACGATTCCTTCCAATATACATGTGGATGATACACCAATGTCCGAAAGCATGTTTTCAAGTGATTTGTTCATCGTTACAGCTCGGTTCGCTTTGGATTTGATGTGAATTTTGGATTATTGTTGTTTGTTCCAGATTTTCCCAAACTATCTTTGTTTGTTGTTTCAGATTCATTCTCACTACGTTATTTGTGAATTATGCTTCAGATTGAATTGCACCAAGAGATTGATTTCTACTATTTGAGTGACTCGTTTCAAATATGGTAGCTAACATTACCTCTACCTCATTCGTTAATGATCTGAATCTTTTGACTCTCAAACCAACCTGGTTCATGTGGAATAATGACCACAATTTGATTAAAAATAATGATTAAAATTTCCACTTTGAAACTAGTCTCATTTTGATCATTTTAGTTTTGTATTTGATTTTATATAGTCATATTTATGTGAATAATGTTAGGTAATATTGTAAGCCGAATTAATAGGGATAAAATTCATATCCGAATTGGAAACTGATGGAATTCTATTCAATTAATTTCAACTCAATTTTCACTGAGTGGTTTAGTTCCACATGACTCCAACAACAATGATAAATTAGTTTTTAAAGGTTGATTTCCAATTGAAATTTCTTCTTCGATTTTAGGTTCCTTCCAGGTCAATTCACACGGAATGGATTGTTCAAACAATATCGATTACCTTGATAATTGTATTTTTCGAAATTGGATTCCCCCATGTTGCATACCTGACAAATTCCAGCGGATGAATGGTGATCAAGAAACCTTCGGTTTTGAATCAAATATAAATTCCATGGAATTCATGGAATAAAATTTAATTCCCTAAATTCAATATCCATTCATGGAATTATTTTCCTCCACAAAAATGGCGTACGTGAACAACGAAAAATCGTCAATGAATAACAAAAACAGCACGTGTAAAGAACAAAAACTGCATACATAATACAATGATTTCAGAGAATAATATGCTGGAGTTCAGGAATCCTAAACATCTCTTTTCCCGACATACGATAAAATCAACCACCAATATAACACAATGGAAGCCGAATGCCTTTAACGCGAAAAACGCTACAAAATTCTATCAAAGGGTTGATTTTAGATGCTTTATTCACTGCCAACAGAATAATGTGTATATTTCGACAACTTCAAAGGGGATAATACATAGAGTAGGAATTCGTTTGAATGAGAGGCAGAGAATATGCAGTGAAAATGAGAGGAAAGGCGGGTTGTAGAGAAAGAAAAAAGTAGTGATAAATATATTACTTGGAGTAGATACCATACAATGAAAATGAAATAAGTTGAAGTGAAAGAGAAGAATAAGCTAGAGAGTAATAATGACGTCGCAATGATGGGATAGTATAGTCTGTCCAAGCAAAGAAGACCCTCTGGCAAAATGGGAGAAGGACTCAAGCTCAGTTAATATTGGTTCTAAAATAATAAATTTTATCTCAAATTGTAGGATACAATTTGATCTACTATTAAGACCAGATTTATAATTCTTGAACAGAATTGACCAAGCTGGAGTCATTTTCCGATCTTATCTTGCCAGAGGGTCTTCTTTGCTTGAACAGACTATACTAATAGACTGCTGTTTTAGGAACAGATGAAGTGGATATAAGAGAGTGGTCAAATAGAGACCAAATAGCCAGAAGCGGAAAATTTAGAAATGGAAGATAAACCTACAGTGAATAGAATAGTGAGAGGAAAGTGAAGTCAAAATAGATAGGATGAAACCTATAAAATTCATGAAGTGGGTAGGAGAGAGTGAGGAAAATACAGGAAACAGAAGTGAGAAAGAAGTGGGATACATTTTAAATAGTGGAGGTAGAGAGTTGTAAATAGATGAATGATATAAGGGAATTGTGAGACGGATGGATAGAATCAGAGTGAAAATAGAAAAAATGTACTTGTTTATTCATTCATTTATCAATGGAAATATTAAGAGGAATAGATAAAATAATGGGAATCAGGAAAAATAAATAGTCACAGATAGGATGACGAGCTGGAATGGAAATGAGAATTAAATTGAGGATGTAAGAAAAATTTATAGAAACCAAGTAAAAAAGCAGACATTCTTGATACTCTTGTGAAAAAAGAAGAGAGAATTGAAGATCAGAATCAGAATCAGGACCACCCAATCAAGACATTACATGCTGGTCATATACATCCATCTCATCAATTTCTCTCTATAAAATTTCGTGCAAATTAATTGATAATAAGGTGAGATGGTGAGCTACCTAGCAAAATAAGAAAATACGATGATAATGAGATAGATAAAGAAAAATCTAATGGGCAATGCGGTTGTCAAGATGAGTAAAAAGGGGTGAGTTAATATGTGGTATACATTGAGTCACCAGTAAGTGACCGATTCATGGAGATGGCATGTACATTATTATTTAAACATTTTACGTTCCACTAACTGTACAAAATGATTGAACAGTTGAGCACTCACACGCATAACAAAATTACTAACACACCAACATCAATTCACACACACTGAACATATCAACACTAATACAAATACACATATTCACATCAGAACATACACATAAACACTATTACACACACTATCATCATTGATACACACACACACACAAACATTACTACTCACACATGTAACAAACTTGAAACGGATATGTACACTTGCATATCCATTGGGCCATGAATGTACAGCCACAATTAATTGAACTGCGCTCAAGTATGGCTATGAATTTGAAATGAGAGTGAGTGCCCCACACCACGAAATTTGAGTGAGTAACCCCCACAATTTCAAAGTGACACGCGCGTGTAGCCGCGTGCGTGCGACAGTTTTCGCTTTTTCTTCGTTTAGCGAACATTTTCGAATATGCTAATCGAGCGGACACTGATCAATTGAAACGCTTTCAACCGGAAGCCCGCAGTCATCGCATTCGAATTATAGTCTGTCCAAGCAAAGAAGACATTCTGGCAAGATGAAAAAATGACTCCAGCTTGATCAATATTTGTTCAAAAACTTGGTCTCGACTAGTGGGAAACATTTTGTTCTATAATTTTTAAGCCAATATTGAACAAGCTGTAGTCATTTTCTCATCTTGCCAGAAGGTCTTCTTTGCTTGGACAGACTATAGTTGCGTAAAGGCGGTGCCACGTCAATAGAACAATGAGACAGACAAACATCGCAGCACAGTTCGCAGTTAGTACACTCGACTACGGTCCCCGTTCGATTAATTGGTCAGAGCCTCGGCAATTACGCTGCCATTATTTATTTATTCCTGTTTAATGGACCTCCCTATACACAGTACGTACTCCGATGAGTGCCGATGAATAACAAAGGTTTGATGGAAATATTGCGCGATCAAAGTAGTGTTCCCTCAATGTTAGGCAGGGTCAAAAGGTGAATAATGTAGGATCTTGGTAACAAAGTTCCACTCACCGACTCAACATTTATTACAATGCAATGAACTCGAGCACAAGAAAATCAGTATTAATTTCATACACGCCAAAAATACAATACACATTAGAGAAATGAAAATAATTATAATAGAGGCTATTATAATAGATTATAATGTTTTGGCACATCCAGCAGAGTCAAACTTGTGCGCTAGCTGTGATTTCTTGGTTTTTATACTTTATAAATAATTTCTGTTGAGTATATTTTCAGTTTGCTCATACTTTTCATAGCTTCAGAAAAGGAATCAGAGTAGCTTGTTCCATTGTCACCAGTTTGCTAGTCTACTTGGCCTTTAATCAGTTACTTTAACCATGGACAATAGATATAGATAGTCGCATATTCCATATAGTGGATAAGAGTAGAGTGTCTTTGCTTCAACTTAGTGTTGAAATGTATTTCCATAAAAGTATACATAACTTTAAATGATTTACAGTAATTTATTTATCACTAATCAGTAACTCTCTACTACAGTAACCAACAGTAAGAAAATAAAAAAAAGAAATCAAATTCATACACTGCATTCAGGAACCAACATCATCACATCAATCACTAAAGTTGATTGTCAGGGCATTCGCGTGGTTTTTTGCGACCTGTACGAGATGATTTTGGCAGCCCCCCCCCTTAACAAACCAATGCAATCTAGCATATTATAATATATTGAAAGCCAAACATGATCTATTGCATGTTCACATTTTTCTCATGAGCAATCCCAATGTTGCATGTGGTATGGCAAAAAGGATTGGCTATAGGGGCTTGCTTATTTTAATGTAACCCAACGTATAGTTTCGTATTTTTATATATTGGATATGTGATAAGCAAAAGCCTACAGGAATTAATAAAAAATAACTAAAGGCTATCTATGTTGAGCAAAACTGTCACATTGCACCGTACTTTATCATTAAAATAGCTTATAAAAATTTTTAATTATTGATTAATTCATTTTATTAGTTTGCTTGAAAGCACATGAGGGAGAGAATAATACATTGTTCACAGAAAAACATTAGGTATTATCATACGAGTAAATATTTCATTTCACTGGAAATAAAAATGTTTTAACAAAAAATCGGAAACTCAATAACAAGCAAATTGAAGATTTCAGCCATTTCACTACTCTACCAATCTTTCTTCTATAACATTCGAATTAGTTCCGAATTCAACCAGCAGATAGCAGTTGCTTCGACTTCCATTGGACACGCCTCCAAGCTCCACCTACGATCAAAATGGCCGAAAACATCGGTTAGAAATGTTCCCAAATTCAACCAGTAGGTGGCAGCAGTTGACAGACTGTGTTTCAATTTTGACTTGGACACGCCTTCATGCCCCACCTGCTCTTTTGCTATTGGTTCACAGTGTTTCGTGAGTTCTGTCTTAGAAAATGGCTGCTAGCAGAAAACTGATGGATGGTGTATCATACACAAAAAATACGCTGATTTACTATTGACGATCTTGTGCTAATATAATTTTTATTCATGTATTCAGGCAGGTTAGATTCTATCAAAGAGAGTATTTGAAGATTCTACTCATAGAATTTAGACTCAGTTTTACTTTCATCGTGTAACTTAGGCCAGTACCAGACTACAATAGTTTTATGCTGTATGAAATGAGATGAAAATAGGCTATCATTTCGCACTCTCATCCTATACTCATTAATTCTATTTTTTATACAATGAATAGGCTATAATGAAATAGAACTCAAACTATTCATGATCTAATACCGACATATTGTCAGAAAAAGTTTAAAAAACTACAACAATTCGTGAAAAATATTAGGGAGAAGTGTCAATCGGAAACTGGCTTGTGATTGGTCGACAGAGCGTAAGGTGGTTATCAGCCAAAAATTGAATTAAATTTAAGAGGGCCGTTTCTTGGCTTGCTTAATACATAAGAAAAAATACATTGATCGTGGTTTTTCAGTAATTGATCAATTCATTATGATGAATGAGTTTATGCAGAGGAAATAATTTCTTTTGGATTCAAGTTGTTGATAAAATAAGTTTTTCATCAAATAGTGAAAAAATTATTCTAATAGCTCAATTGTTTTTCTTCAATCCCCTTGGCCGTGGCGCCCTGTGCGGTCGCACACTCCGCACACCCCACGCGAGGGCCCTGTTGATTGTTACAGTTAGTTACTGTCTAGTTAGTTACAAATCAACACAAATAATTCTCACAGATGAATCTATTCTGTAAGGAATGCTAAATATGTGAAGTTTTCCAGTATTGGATAAATCTACAGTATGGAGTAAGGAATGTTAAAGGACACAAGTCTCTCTCCTATAGCTAAATTTCTCCGAAGAAACCAGGAAGAGCGAATATTACGACAATAAAGACAATAATTCCAGAAAATCAAGGTTGCTGTGATCGCGAATGAGTCAGCTCGTAATGTAGGAGAAGAAAGAGGTGATAAAGAAGAAGGAGAAGAGAAGAAAGCATGGTGACGCATGTGAAAGATTGAGAAAAATACGACGAGAGATAATAAAACAGGAAAAAGTGTGCGCACGATGAAGAAATACGAGAAAAGTTGCGAGAAAAAATAACTAAAGTTGAGTTGGAATGTGTGTGCAAAGCAGATAGTCATTTACGCCTTAAATTCAACGGAAAGCGACTCAGTTCAATTTTCATTTTCTTCAACGCGGGTGAAATTGCCCGAGCAAGGCATATTACGATGGACAAAAAACCGACACTCTTCCATTCCTCTTGTCAAGCGGCATTTTCACTCAAATATTCACTCCCTTTCACTCACCCTCTCTCTTTTTTCTCTCTATCTATCTCTCACTTTGCTCATTCACCCTCTCATCATCCTCACATCATCTCTCCTCCATATTCCTCTCTCACTCGATCTTCATCTGCTATTATCTTTCTTAGTATCTCACACATTTCCCATCTCTTCTCAATCTCAATCTCAATCACACTCTCTCACTCATTCTCTCTCTTTATCGCTTACGATACTTTTATCACCTCTCTCTCTCTTTCTCCCTCTATATTCTTCTTCTCATCGTCATCAGCTTTCATCTCTTTTTCATCCCTCACTCCTGCTTTCAAGCATATTCCCTGATGCGGAAGCTTTCTCTTTTTCCCCGTGGAGGAGAAAGCTCATTTTCATGTCAATTTAGACCCCCGGTAACAGAGATTATTTCCCATGGCTCAAGAATATTGTAGTTTATTGGATTCGAAGAAGGACGGCGGAGGGATCAAGAAGGCTGTGGCTGTCTCCTCAGCACCTCAAAACTTCTGGCGCATACTTTTTCGAATTAAAATTTCGCGCCCTCACGATAAGCAGAACCCCCGCCAAGTTTGAAAATGAATTCTGTTCAGATGATGAAGGTGTGGTGGACTGGAATTTAAATAAAATATTCCTCGATAAAAATGAAAAATGGGGAAGGGAATAGGAGGGGTAGAAATATGTCGAATCAACAAGAAATAATCCAGTTTCTTCCAGAATCAAAAGAAAATGAGATAAATTGAAAAATAAAGGGGATAGAGACGGATATGATAAAACCTCCTGCAGTGTGAGAGCCGTATGAAGTATTGCGAGCCGTATGAAGCCGTGTGAGAGTATTTGAAATGAAGGGAATGGATTGAGAACGAAATTGAAATTAATAAAAAAAATCTGCAGTTTCTGAGTGAGACGAGAATGCATTCAAGTTCAGAAATGAGTGTAATATAGGATAAAAAAATAAACATCAACACAAAATTCTGGATTTCTCTGCCAGACAGAGACGAAAATCCAATTTCCAGTCAAATCATTGACTGATTTGATGTGTCAGAAGTCTACCAACATGTATGGTATTAGAGCTGACAGAAAAATTGAAAAGTCAATTTTCATAACAAATTAGAAATTTCCAGTTCGTTTGTCGTGGCGAGAGACAGTCAATTTCAGAGGAAATGAGGAAAAGCTAATATTTGTTGTATTAGGCGGTTTTAGAATAAATAGAGTTCACACAAGGCACAATAATATTGTCAACTTAAAGTCAATCATGGTTTTTATACCTCATCATAGAATTGAGGTCATATTCAAGCAAAGAGAAAATAAATAATGGAAATGGAGAATTAAACAATATGGAGTATTCTACAATATGTGTGCTAGATTTCGACCGACCAATCTCGCCGTTCAACGTTCGATTAACCTTCGACGGTCAATCTAGACCAATATTGCAGGATTAAAAATCAGTTCAAATTGCAACTGAAATATATATAAAAAATATAGTTCAACAACCACTCGGAATAATTAATGAAAATTTAATAAATATTTGAAAATGAGATAAATAATGGAAAACAAAATTAAAAAGATATCCCAATTGGAATAAAAGTATGGACCAGATAAGGTACTGAATTCCATTGAAATAACGTAATACAAGAGGCTTTACAAGAAATGAATATATCGGCTCTTCAATATTTCCTTTTTCTTAAGGCTACTCTATCAATGTTTTCTATTTAAAATATAATGTTATTAATGGAAAATACATTGGCTCTTTATTTATTCATTCTAGAAAGATAATGGAATATTATTGAAAACATCTTGATAAATATAGTTTCTATCTACAATAGTTATCTGAATTGAATGAATAAATAGGCCAAATTCATCCGGGACTGAGAAGAAAAAACATGATAATGAATGGTGTTCGTACATTAGTATTCACGGATTATGATATTCAAGAATATGAGTAATGAATGTAATAAATGATACTTCAGTGTTTAAATGCCAGCTTATGCGAATAAAGTGGAGGAGAGGTATTGAATAAGACAATATGGCAATCAAGAGAAAAATAATGTTGCAAAATACAACGCAACAAGCAATAATGATGAGAAGAGTCGACGATGAAGTTCATTCTTTAAATACACAGAAAATAATCATAACTCAAGCTCGAGACCTACTTCTTGTAATGATCATAGTTTCCATAAACAAATACCACGATAAACTACTGATTTGTTTTTCTTCCACAAGTCTTCTATTCTAGGTCAATCTAATTGCATTGGAAAAAATTCAGTCTTGAGAGAACGGATTATCGAACAAAAAAATAAACGCTATGGAAATTCAAGAATAAGAAATCAGATAGCTTTGTTGGGCAGTCATATCAATCGAATTTTGAGGAACTAGAATGTGTAAATTCAATATTCATCCTCTCTACATTCACAATACAGCTTAAGAACTGTATTTAATGTATTCAAAAATTTTCCATTTGTTTATATTATTCATCATTGCTGATAAATTTTGAGGTCTTAAAACTACGCATTCATGAAACGCATTCATATTCAAAGTATTCAGGGAATACCTTGATACTCTGACATTGAAATGGAAACTCACTTACGCTCTGTACTGAAATACATACAAGTATTTTAAATGGATTCAAATATAATCCATATTTCGAATAGATTGAATTTGAAAAAATTTGATTACAAATAAAAAAAAAACATGGATGAATACTTGAAGAGAGGAGAATCTTCTCATTTGAAACTGATCAAAGTACAAGAAAATCCTGCCTACTGTACATGAAATCTATAATAATTTTAACAATCTCTATACAAGGTGTTCCAGGAGGAATGTGCAATACTTCTCAGGCTGATTCCTTACACCAAGTAAACAAAAAAGTTCCGTGGGACCAACCCCCAAAAACGCTTTTTTACCGAGATAACAATAGCGGTATAATAAGATTTTTAAAAATATATTAATTATTATAATTTTTAGAGGCTTTAGTGAGGTTTCAAAATGATCAATTCCTATGTGAAATTAGCTGAGGAATTCAATGAAACCAGTTTCAAGTTTGTAACATTAACGGTTATTGAGATAATTGGAAAAATGAGCTAGAAAACGACATTTTTCCAACAATAAGGATTATAACTGGATAAGGAATCATAAAATTGTATTTTTTATCAATGGAAGTTGAAGAGAGTCGGATTCTAAAGAAAAAGTCAAATCTCAGAAATGGCGATCAAAAATCGCAAAATTGACAAAACATAGCACAAGTGATGAATTTGTGTTTAGTAGCGATTTTGCGATTTTTGATCGCCATTATTGAGATTTGGGTAAGATTTACACAATCGCCGCCATTCAACTTTTCCTTTAGAATCCGACTCCAACTTCCATTAATAAGAAATAAAATTTTATGATTTCTTATCCAGTTATAATCCTTATTGTTGAATAAATGGCGTTTTCTAGCATATTTTTCCAATTATCTCAATAACCGTCAAAGTTACATACTTGGAACTGGTTTCATTGAATTCCTCAGCGAATTCTACATAGGAATTGATTATTTTAGAACCTCACTAAAGCCTCTAAAATTTTAGAAAAATTAATATATTTTGAAAAATCTCAATTTTCCGCCATTGTTATCTCGGTAACAAAGCGTTTTTGGGGTTGGTCCCATGGAACTTTTTTGTCTACTTGGTGTAAGAAATCAGCCTGAGAAGTATTGCACATTCCTCCTGAAACACCCTGTATATCAAAGCGAAATGGCACTCACTCACTCACTCATGAGCAGAACTAAAAATCTACCGAACCGAATGCGTTCAAATTTGGCAGGCATGTCCAGTTAGACCGTTAGACGCGTACTAAGAAAGAATTATTTAAACTTCCCAAGTATATGCCAAATATTTTAGCTTTTCTATAGTTTTTCGGCGTTTTCTTAATTTTTTCGTGAACCAATTGGTAGAAAATGTTGACATTTGGTGGGCAGGTTCAGATAAGGTCTAGAAATGTTGTGTTAAAATATTTTTGAAATCCGTTTTTCAAAATTGTAGATGTATTGCGGGTTGCAAATCTTCCGCCTTGATACGACCAATCTTTACTTTAAATTCATTAGTAGTATAAAAAGGAGAGTTCTGGGACATCAATCCAGGAGTAACTATCTACCAGAAGCAAGTATCAACCAAAAGTAAGTATCAGCCAAAAGTAGGTTGCAACCAGAAGTAACTATCTACCAAAAATAAGTATAAACCAAAAGTAAGTTTCAACCAGAATCAACTATCAACCAGATATAACTATCAGCCAGAGTACTTTCAACCAAAAGTAAGTATTAACCAGAAGTAGGTATTAAACCTAACCTAACTTTTTTTATATCTCACCTAACCTATCCATCCCTCAGCTACCAACCCAGCCCCCTACTTTAGCTTGGGTGGGATGCTAGTACACATATTAGGGTGCAAGTTCATGTGGCAAAAGTGAGGACCAATTTTAATAATACATATAGCTTCAATAGTAGAGCAGTAATATCAGATATTCATTGTGGTGTAGTGGTTAGCGGCGCTGCTTTCTATGCTTTAGGTTTGAATCCAAGTATGTTCAATGTTGTTGTATTGTTCTACGTTCAATGTTGTGCAATTGTTGTAAGGTTCTAGATTCAGGGATTGTTGTAGGGTTCAGTGTTATTGTACCATTACACCACAATGTATATCTTTTGATATTTTTGTTATTTGTGTAGTCAAACAGTTTACTCTTAGAGAGAAGGTTGAGTGAAATGCATAGTTTGCTACAAAAGGTTATTTATTTTTATTTAACTCTATGTTCATCCATTGATGCAATTTACAATCTCTTTGCCTCTTATGGTATACTGAAAGCAGCTAAAAGTGAAAAGACAAAATCCTCTAAATATCCAGTGTCTCTGAAAAAGTCACTCAATGTTATCATAGTATTATTATCCAGTTAATCCTCAAGCTCACTCACTGCATCCAGCAGAGAATGTTCATTGCTTGTCAATATTTTAGATGACAGGCTAAAGTGGAAAGGGTAACCTATTCTCCTGGCTCAACAGGTCTGTATGATGTCATAGTGGATAATTCATGATAACCTAAGCACAAAGGTCAGGTCCAAACTGAGCTTAACTGAACACATAGTGAGCAAAAAGAGGAGTGGGTAAGGTCAATGATTATACAGAGTTGACAAATAAAATATTGATTCTTTATTGAGATAGTGATAATAATGGTTATAATTCATCATCAACATCAATTGCATTAAAAGGTCTATGACAACAGATTTGTCTTTGAATAAATGTTTCATAATCCAAGAATGAGTATGAATAATGTTTACAATATGGAGGTGAGTCCATGATACATCTTCTTGATCCAGTGTTGCCAACCAGCTTTCTTTTCATGCCTTCTGTATAGTTGAATGGATGTTCTGGACAGTAGACTTCATTCCCAGCAGCAGCTGCAGCACTAGTCCTGATCAAGTCCTTCAGTTTGGTTAACTTGTAGAATAGATGGGGCAATCTCAAGTCAATGTAGTTCTTTGTCCTCCCCTTCTCCTTCTTCTTCTCCTCCTTCAACAGGTTGTCCAGTGAAGTAATCTGCTTGTAGTCATATATGTAGATTCCAATTATTTTATGCCAACCATCTCTGAATTGTATCACACACAATTGGCTGCAGCTTGGAAAATCCCAAATGTTTTTGGCCAGCTCCTCTGCCTGTCCTAATTAACTAGGCACTATGATCATAACATTCATGCTGTCAGCACAAGGCCAGACATTGGTCGGTACTCTTTAATCACTTCATGAATCATCACACAGTAGGCGGCTGTATTTGCTGGAATGTTGGCAGTTGCTTCAAACTCAATTCTTACATCAATACTCCCAGTTTTAAGTGACTCATTTTGGCGGGAGCAATCAAAAGCAAACAGCATTATTTTACCATTGCTTATAGCTCCTTTCTCAAACAGAGGATTGCATGCACGAGCATCATTATGGTTGTAGACTCCATTGAAGGCTGCATACATGTTGTACACAAGATTGTCATCCCCCTGAAAGCTTTCATATGGGTAGTATTTGTTGTTTAAAAACACACAAATATCCTTCATACTACACTTGTCAAATCTTGAACTGTTTGATGCTGCCACACCTCGTCTTCCAGTCTGTAGTCCAACTACAATGTAGCGTGGTTTCTCATGCTGAGCTGTTGACTTGACAGTCCAGGTATGCTTTGCAGCTTGTGGTAATGCTGGATATGTATACAACTCCCAATGACGGAATGACATACTGATAGGTGTATCATTCTGCACAGTCTGCAGCAGGTGCAATTTCACATCATCTGCCACCTCTACATAGGGCATTTTCCATAAGAGCTTCTTAATTGTGACATTAGCAGCAGCCACACTCACACAGTCCAAAAAGTTGGGACTCACTCTCAGCACCAGCTCTTGTTTTACATTCAGCAGAATATGACGATAGTCTTCAGCAAAGCCCAGCAGGTATCTCAAAGGCACAGCCATTGTTGCAGTGTTGGCTCCATTGGCGGCAAAATTAGTGAAACCCTCATCTGAGCTAAACTTGTAGCCAGCTCCTTCCATCTTGCACTTTTCATCTTGATCAAATGTCATTGCATTCTTCATCAGGCTGGTAACTCCTGGATTACGTATACCATCCACTTCCACTCCATTGATTTCATAGCGAATTTCTGAGAAGAGGTTGGCAAAGAATCCAGAGACACATGGGGATCCAGCCACAGCAGCATCATTAGCTCCAAGGACAGTATACTCTAGATATAGAAAGCTCTCTGATGGCAGTGTGTAGACATCTTGTTGTTGAATTGGAATCCGTATCTCATCATTAGCATTGAAGCTTGTAGTATAGGGCGCATGAGAATGATACTCAACACCAATGATACTATTTTCTGATCTGGGACCACCCCTTGTCATGTCCAAAATTCCCATGTTTTGTTGTTTTAATCAGACAGCCTTGTTCTTGCAAATACTCAATGCTCCTTGGTGTTAATCTTGCTGTGGTTGACAGCTGAATGACTCCTTCCATCCTTTCATCTCCTTTTATAGGTGCAAGATTCATTGCTGAAGAGGGGTATACAGCAGTCTCCATATTCACTCCTTTATTTGACTTTTTGAATAACAGCACCATCCTACTTACGTTGTCTCAGATGCAAAGCAATATTTATTTCCTCACCTCTATTATTTATAAGACGTCCGTTCTCATCAACTACCTGCAGTGTAATGCTACCAATCTGCTTGACGTCCACAGGTAAATAGATTACATTCTGCACAGTCACCATCATTTTATACCCAGGATCAACATCTGGGTAAAACTCGTAGATCACATGATCTTTTACTCCATTGGAGTAGGATCCAGTCACAATGTTACAAGTTATGCGTATAACATTGGGGCGACTGATTTGTACAGTAGTATCACTTCTAGCAAATGTGTTGGCCTCTACAATTTGGTTATTGGAAAAACCCAGCAGTCTTCCTATTGAATTGACTGGACTGAAATCCAACTTGGCAGTGCACAAAAGTAAACACTTTAATGTTGATGGATCTACAGATGCTTGAAACTCAATACCATGCTCAGACAACCTTTGTGCAAGCAGGTCAGCAATTGTGACAAATTCAAAACTACCTACTACTACTTGATGCTTTATCAAATTCTTAGCAGTAGCCCTTGCTCTCCTCTTAACAGACACATCATCATCATGATCATTGTTTTGCCTCTTGCGTTTGATGAGCAAGTTGCGCCATTGGTCTTCTATACTTGATCTTGCCATACCTTGGAGTTCAGCATGTGTTATCTCTGTGTTGGTGACACGCTTCTTGGAAATGCTATTGCTAGCATGAAAGTGAAGTACATTGTTGAAACCTGCTTCAACATTAGGTATTGAGTTACAACTTGTGAACCCAATTAGGCCAATTTCCCATTCACCATTGCCAACATCAAGTGGTGGGAAAAAATCACTCTTCAGTACTGATGATTTACTTCCAAAGCAGAGCATCATCTTGTGGTCTGCTCAACTTACTTTTGCTTAATGACTAGCAAATAGCCTTTACCTAACATTTATATACTATATGGAGAATGGAATAGAATATGGAAAAACTGTTTTCTGGAATAAAACATTTATTTATTTTCATCAATCAAAAATTTCAAACACAAATGTCCACAGATATGAGAGTAAAGATCCTCCTGCTTCTGCTCATAGTTGTATTCAATCCTTGATGCTTGCTCCAGTCCTCGATGCATGTAATCAATAAACTCCAGTGGTGGTCTCAGGTTGCCAAAACCATCAAAGTAGTAGGCAATATTATTCTTCTTCACATAGCACACCCAATGTGTGCCAGCTCCATGGCTGGAGTCCAGGTTGATGATGGCACACTCTCTTTGCAAAGGTCCATCCAATGGTAAGGCATCCCGCATAAACACTCCTCGAAAGTGTTTCAGCTTCAGGCAACATGCATACTTGTAGAGATCAGCATCTGTGAGTGCTCAATCAGGTAGAGCAATCACTATCTTCTCTTGTTGCCACCACATTGATGGCGACAAGCTCCGTTTCCCTGGGTTCTACACTGTTGTCTTAGGTAGAGTCCCTTGCCCTTCTTTGAAGCTTTCACTTTTGTCTCCTCCTTTTTCTTCTGCTGCTGCTGCTTATGTTTTACTCCTCCACCAAACTTTGCCTTGGCTTTCATGATGTTGGTCACTGCTAGTGCTGCAGCTCTCTCTGTCAATCCTGCGCTAGGAGATGTTGCCACACTCCAAGCTTGTTCTGCTAAGATGCTATCAGCCTTTGCTCTGCTTGCTGTATCACCACTTTTGGAGTATGCAATATCATGTGCTTTACAGGCTCGATCAAGACTATTTATGCCTGGATCACCTCTTGCCAATCGCTTCTCCAGCTTTGTACCTGGTCCACAGTACTGGTAGCCACCGGGTATGTGGAGCTCGACTGGTAAAATGTCAATCACCCTATTGACAAGTGTGCCGGCACTATTTTTAACTATTGAACCAGCAGCTCTTGCAATTGATGACAGTACTCCTTTACCCCAGTACCTCTTCTCTCCTTTACACCTAGCCATTTAATGATTTATCTGCAGCATTGACATTCTCTTTTATACCTTCTTCTGATATTGAGCAATCAATCAAAATATCTTCATTGTCTAAATTGGCTCCAGATGACATCAATTTCTCAATATTTCTCATAATCAATGTTCTCATTTCTTTACCACTTGTCATGTTTCTACTGCAGCTCCTAAAGCTTTCATTGAAAAGTACTTTCATAACTATATTCAATACATGTAGACCACTCTCTTTTAGTCAAGATTCCAGATACTGCTTGTCAACTACATCTGCTTTCACCACCTTATTCTCAAGTTTGTTCAATTTATCATCCAATACTTTTAGAATCTCCTCCAAACGTGTATCTAAATATTGTTTGTCCACTCCATCAGTAGGCTTAACTGAGTATTGTTTACCAACAGTCTCCTTTAAACATGCCTCCAAATATTGCTTGTTCACTCCATCAGTAGGATTAACTGGGTCTAGCATATCAGTTAGTATTGAGTCATTGAGACTTGTAAATACCTGCAGTGTGATATCATCCCTTGTCTTTGGCAGCCACAGTGAAATCAGTTCTCTACAAGTGTAGAAATTTACAGCATCTCTATCAGCACGTGGATGTGCTAAATTAATTAAACGCCTGTGGCGTGCATTGATGTTTCCCATAGAATCCATGATGTGTACTAACACTCCTTCACTAGTTATAAAGTCTTTTATATCTAGCTGCCAACTATGTAACCACCTTCCACCAACTCTTCTAGAATTGAGTTGATTTCATTCTCATGTCCAGTGTTACCAATAGCCTTAGATTGATCCAACAGTCTTAGCCGGTCCACTAGTTCATTGGGGTCATTGTAGTAGACATACTCAATGTTAGTACCATTTTTTGCCACCATATTGAATGGTGCCACCAGTCCTCTACCACCAACTTTGCTGTTCTTACCTTTAACACTAGGAAGCAGTTTATAGATCACCCTTTTATACTTGATATCATTTGAGTTTATAATTTTACCATCATGCACATAGTTTTCTCTGTACAAGTTTGTAATGTTCAGAATTTGTATATATGCATCCTTATCAGTTTTTGATGATCTGCCTGGTTCCTTTTTAAAAATGAGCTCACAAAGCCCAGGTGTTGCATCAAATATTAATGGGTTCTCAGGATTTACAGGATCAGTCAACACAATCTTTCTTCCATCAGTTCCAAAAGATAACAGTTTGTTGCCTAGGAAGTAGTCATTGCCAACAACCTTTGGTCCATATGTGGTATCAGAACTACTATCCCCAATCAAAGCTCTATGAAGATAGCGACCCACTGGTGTTCCAGTTATCCCAGCTTCAGTCAATGCTTGTTGAACCTTCTTTTGACTGCTTGTCAATAGTGCTTCTTCAGCATTAGCACCTCTCTCTACCTCCTCCTCCTCCCTATCCTCATCCTTGTCATCTACCTCCTTCTCATCATCTTCCTCCTCCGCCCTCTTCTTGTCCTGCTCCTCTACCACAACATCCATCCTTTCTTCATCATCATAATCATCATCACTCAAAGATGACCATAATTTGCGAGCAGCACTTGATGTACTTGGAGCTGGACTAAAGCCTGATGCTTCTCCAAGTGCTTCATAGGTTGGAGAGGACTCCTCTCCAATATTAGGCAGTTGTAGTTGTTTAACAGCTTGTTTTGGAGGTCTGGGCTGCATTGGTGTATGTGGTGGTGTATATGCCGCATGATGTCCACGGTGTCTACGTTGTCGTACAGGTCCTGCAACACGTTTGCGATGTGGGCGTGGTTCTGGTTCTGGTTCTGGTTGAGCTGGTGGTGATGGTTGCGCTGGTGGTGATGGTGGTTGTGCTGCTACATTAAGTGCCTCCACTATGTTGTATAGTGGCTCACTTAATGGTTTGAAGTGTTTTGCATGCTTCTCCTCTGCTACCTCCCTTCCAAGAGTCAGCTCCTTATGTTTCCTCTTGATGTTACGCTGCAACTTTGCAATTGCCTTTATGGTAGGTGCAATCTCCTCTACAGTCTTTCGACAGTACCTATTGTTGGAGACATCCATCTTGCTTGGTGTACTAAAGTGTAGTGAAGCTCAACTGAAACTACACCTCAACTAAATAGACATCAAGTCCATTCCTGTAGCGCCCTCTATTTTTGTCCATTGTTCGATCAATCACTAGGAATGAGTGTGGACCTACTGACCAAACTTTGTTACACATGTCCTTGAATTGATCAAAGGTCATATCAGCACCCACATGATCTCTGTACAAATGTTTCATATTTAGCTCATCCTGTTGAAATATTATTAAAAAATTTGCATTGTCACGAATCAACTGTTTTGGAATGCGGCTATAGGTCTGTGCTAAATAAAACACATCTATGTCACTATGTCGTCCTGTACTAAAGTATTTTCTAATGGCATCCTGCTGTTCACAAATCACATCATCAAAAATTATAATTGAGTTGGCAGGTGAGTCATGAAGCTCAGGTATTTCTTCGCTTGTATTACACTCAACATAGTTCATTCCATTGTCTAGTCCTTGCATAATTGTATAGAGTAGCTTGTATTTGGACTGAAATGTAGTCTTTGAAAAAAGGTAGATGTTTGAAAATCGAATTCCATTCTGATCGAAAAGCATGTTGAACAGTAGATTGGTTTTGCCACATCCTGAAGGCCCACATATAATACATCTCACATGGTTAGGGAACAATGGTCCATGTCGATTCTTCTTCTGTTTATCCATTACCAAACCGCACCTTTTCATAACCTCATCAAAATCAATAACTTTAAATGGATTTTGCTGCTGTAAAACCTGTTTCATCTCTCACACAAGATCTCCTTTATCAATCCACGAGTTGTGACTAGAGCTTGTCACATCTAAAACCAAACCTGTAGTACGATTATTAAATTGACTCTATTTTTACTCACCTTAACGGTACTGTGGCTTATCTTTAACGCTACTATCTAGCGATAATCAATTTATCCAACTCTTGATTGCCAAATTCCTCATTTTGGTATTTGAACGGGCTAATTTATTTCATAGTTTCTACTAGATAGATCTATTTATTTGAAGACCATAACCTAATTCTTTGAACTGTCAAAGTCAGCTGTTGTTTACCGGCACGTTCATGAATAATCATTTTGCCAACTTATTGAAGGCATAATTAATTCTGTCGAAACTAATATTTTTTACGCTATCTCCTGCAATCTGTGATTTTTCATCACCTATGTGCTTTAATAATTGTTTTCTTGGAATGCACTGTACCTATTTGCCTAATTTATGATCTTATTATACCTCATATTCAAGACTGTGCCAGTATGCAGAGAGCTCATTTTGACAATAATTACGTTCCTCACTTAATATTAAATTGTTATATATAGTATGTGTAATATTCTCTATGTGTTATGATTGTATCAAGTAATCTTGAAGTTATTTCGTAATTGCTATTATTGGAGCAAACTTGTCAGCTCTTAGAAGCTCAACATTCGTTAATACTATGTTAATTTGTAGGCTGTAAGGAAAATTATTTTACTCAATTTATCATAATTATATTTATTAGGTCATAAATTATTGTTACCACATTGAATACATAAAAACAGGGTAATTCACTCACTGTAACAGATATTGTCGACATTGTTTGATATGTCCAATTTAAATCTCCCACCAATGTTTTTTCACTTCACAATTATTTGATTTGGGTTCAAGTCTATTTTTTCAACGAGGACGATCCGGAAGTAGGGTTGACAAGACACTCTGCAGCAGGACGGCCTGGGAATGACACGTCGACCTGACCTAGTAAAAAATTCGAATGGCATTAGTCGCCTTTAAATTATTAATTGTCTCAAATTTTTAAACTAAATGCCCCAAAGTTATATCGCCATCACGAGCTAATCGCTGACCATAGCCGACGCCGAAAGACGACAACGCCTTAGTCGCTACTGGGGGGTAGCAAATCGACACTTCGCCATACAGGGATACACATGTGAGTGAAACCGAAAATTAAAATTTTACACTAGTGCTTCGATTCCCCAGAGCTCTGGTCTGCGAGTAGTGCGACCGAAAATAATATTGAAATATCCACCCGTCGATATGCGCATTTAGTTTTAAGAATTATATGATGTATTAAATCCAATAGTCATAATTTCCTAAGAGGCCGAACCCATATTGAGGTCCAACAAAATCTGCTAACTTGTTAACCATTAAGTACATTTGATTGAATACTATTTAACTTGAAAATATTGATAAATTGCTAAATTTGTTCTGTGGCCAGAATTTGGCGGGAGAATATATGATACAGTTATATATTTAAATTTGTCTGGATTATTCCATTCACCTCCTGGCTAATTCATGGAGAGTTAAATCTTTATTTAACGCTTCACGGATTCATCTTTGGTTTATTATATTTTCTGAAGTGATTTTTTCACCCCTTATGGATTGATTAATTAATTATACTTCTTTTAAGCATCACATGATCTGAGCTTGCTAGGTCTTGTTCATGCTTGTCAGATCTGGATGGGTAATGTACACCCTTCTTAAGTTATTTATTAACTTACTAAGTGTGAGACATGCCTCGTCGGGATTTGTAAATTATACAATATAATATTTGTTCATGAATGAATACCATAGAGATTGAGATTCTATCTAGGCCCAGGCTCTCTTGTGTTCGAAACATTTCGATCAAATATACCTTGGATTGGAGCTGCTCATACCCTGCTAATATAATTAGACAATATACTGAATTATAGCTCGTGTCAAACTGAAGCCAGTTCGTCGACCGAGATCAATCCTTAAAATTATCAGTGAGAGCCATATTTATGCTTGCCGAACATCCTAGGATAAATACATGTTCCGACAAGTATAGATTTGTTACATTCTGCATTCCACTGAATTGTCTAATTAATATTTGGTAGATGAAGGATTTTTATATTTGGAGTTGCCAATTATGCGTGGCCGATGTCCACTATTAAACAATTTGAGAGAGCCAACTAGTTGCCTGTATAATAGAATTTCCATTTCGAAAAGGTTTATTCTGATCATTGCTAAATTTAAAGTAATTCAATTACAACTGATATTGTTTGGATCTCATCAACTCTACAAAAACCCTGAGATAAAAAAGAGTTATCATATGATATGGCACCCAGAGCGTGAGGCTTAGAAGAAGACTAGAATTTTATACAAATAAGATTGTTGAGTCAAATTGATAATTTAGTAAAATTGTGCATAGTTAGCACTATTAAAAAATTAATATACCATGAAATAGCCAAGGTGACTTTATGCCTCAAATACTCGAATTTTAGAAGATATTCCAGTTTTAAAGAAAAAAAAAAAAAGAAAGTTGCTTTCTTTAGTATAGCTTTAAATTCATAGTTCCTATAAGTGTTATCTTTGTGTCGGATAACAATAATTATTTCGTATGAAATCATTGAATAATTTAGTACTGGAATACTTCAGCACGAATATCGAATTTTTCATTCTGACAATTGATGTCTTTGAAGTTGATTTTTTAGGGTTAGGTCATACATTGCTGTCTATGCAGAGTAACTTATATGTACATTTTATGTGTTAGTAGTAAAGTGAGAACGTAAAGGTAAGGTACTGGCCTGTGTTTTGTGTATTTTTATAGGTGTTTTCAGCTTGGCGGGTGGACGCAATCCTGTCTGTTCGAATCATCAGTTGTTGTGGTTGACTTGTGTAATCCTTTTTTTTTTTAGCTTGGTTCAGCACTTCACAACACTACACTGAACATACACTCGCACTCATCACTATCATGGCGCACCCTACTGATTCCTGTGTATCTTATCCTGGGTTTAGTAATGACTTGTCTGATGTCGAGGGAGACCCCACCGTAGATAATTTTACTAGGGACATGGCTACCTTACAAAATATAGATCCTACAGCAGCCGGGTCTTCACAAACAATTAGAGTAGAGCCCCCAAGGGAGAATATTTTTGAGAGCGACCACCCACCCTTTTCATCCACTCATAGGGAAAGTATAGATCAGGAAACCCCTATCACACCCAACCCCACTGCTGAGGCAGACAAGTCACCCGATTTGGTAGAGCTGGATTCATCCGCGGACCTTATGAGGAGTATGCCTTTGGGTAGTCCCACATCTCAGGAGACGGTATTAATGAAGTTATTGGCCAGGATGGAGGAGAGGACTGCAGAAATGGATAGGCGCTGGGCTGAGGTCTATAAGGCTACCAGTGAAGCCGCCACCCAGATAGCCATTAAAGTGCACAAAACGCAAGAGCAAGTAGATCAGAATGCTACACAACATGCTGTGGATATACAGAGGGTGGACACAGAACAGGCAGCTACGGTCAAGCGTGTTAACCAAATAGAGCAGTCACTAGATATGCAAACTATTAATTTGAACCGGCGTATAGATGAGATGACTCCTCGAGAGGAATGGCGCGCTGAGAATGATATTTTGAGTCAAAAAATCGAGACACGATTCGCTGAGGCTTCCAACCAACTGTTGGGCTGTATAGAAGAAAAATTATTAACTACCACTAACACTGTGAAGCTGCAGGAGGAGAAAATATTGAGCAATCACCGGGCTACACTTACCCTGCAGGAGGCTCAATATCAACAACTATTGGAGAATAGTAAGAGATTAGTAGAGGAGTCATTGGCATCGATCACCACCTCTGTTAATGCCGGAACACGGAGAATGGAGGAGATTGAGGGAAACACCGTGGCCCTACAAAGTATGGTGAGCGTTATCGATGGACGGTGCACTACACTACAACAAACATGCGCACAAATATCGCACGCAGTTGGAATACACAATGGGCGAATCGACCAGCTGACTAATATAACTACCACTAGTAAAGGAGAGGTTGAGGAGCAACTCCGTATAGCTAACGCTAAGATTGCACAGCTAGAAACCCGATTTGACTTGGCTCGACACAGCGCCGACCCAATAGTAGTAAACGATTCGCAACATCACATATCACTTTTCCAAAATGTGGATATTTTTGCAAATCGCACGGATGGAATACATCCCAAGAGATTCATGAGAGCCTACTGCCCTAATGCTCATCAACGTTGGCCTAGATACCTACCATTTTTAGAATTCTGTCTGAACAATAGTCTAAGTGAAAGCACCAACTATACACCACAGGAGGTCATGTTTGGGAGTAAGGATGCAAGTTTCATAAAGGAGTTAGTGTCTTTCCCGGTTAGTGAAAACCAACCTAACTTAGATAGGATACATATGGTTAGAAACAAACTCCTACAAAGCGCTACTAGACGGAAAAAACACCATGATGCAAAGTGCAAGAGTATAAACTACATTGAAGGGCAGGAAGTGTTAGTACGTACACATCGTCTTTCGGATGCTTTGAGTAAAGTAACTAGAAAGTTCTTTCACCTCTTCACCGGCCCATTTTCTATTATTAAGGTGTCAGGGAATAATACTATAAAGTTGAGGGACCCTACCAACCCTGGTATGGAATGGTGGGAAAATGTAGCAAACGTCCGACCGTATTTTAGGGAACCCTAATATCATCATTTTTTTTTTTTTTACCTACTCTGTGGTCCATGGATTTATGTTACTCATTTGAGTTGGTTTCTATAATGCTGACTGCACTCTGGAAAGCCAACAAGGTACGTGCTTACTAGATCCAAACGCGTGCTCTCAAGGTACATACAAGCAAGAAAGTCATTTCTGCCACACAGATGACCAGTTAGAGTCAGTATGGATCATGCGAGCAACATATGAGTGACATAATATCGGAGGAACCAGGGAGTATCTTACTCTAGCTCGTTGAACCAGTCAAATAAATGGGGGGTATAGTTACATATGGGTTTAAAACATAACCTACACAAGTTCTAGTACTCTCTAGTACATAAACCAAATCACTTTTGAAGTTAATTATATGTTATAACCTACTCAAACTGCATTTTGAATCTTCAACCTTATGGGTAGGGACCCTAATTAGTCTTTCTAAAATTTATTGGTCGACTGTCGAATGTATGAAACTCGAATTTGTGTGGCTCATGCAATACATATTACCTTGCAGAAGCCCAACATAAAGTACATTTGCCGGACCTGTATTGCTCACATAGGTACATACAAGCAGGAAACATAATATTTCCGCCACACAGATGTCCAGTTAGAGTCTTACTAGGCCAGACAGATGTTAAATCTGTGTCATGATATTCGACCATCGACAAATCTCTTACTCTATAAACTTATAAACTTGTAATATAAATTTGTTTACCTCTTCTTTCTACCAGCCTCGTGTTTACATAACCTCTTTTTTGTTGTTTACCAGCCTTGTTTCCTAGCCAACCTATATGAGGGACTGGATAGTTGGATGTATTTACATGATATACTGGAGACTCAATCTCCACTGGGACAGTACTATATATTTCACAGAACATATCTACAATTTTGTACAAACACTCGTTCGACATTTAAAATTACACATGTGGCACAATCGAAATTTATGCCTGGAACTGGAAGTCTGGAACGTGGAATCCGTAAGGAAACTCAGGACTCTCCAGCACTACCAACCATACATTATCACACATAACACACACTGAACTTTGAATTTAAAAGTTTACTGATCGTCAAAACTTTGATTTGACGTTTTGTCTTTGCTACTTGATTTCTTTTGTGGCGATGTACCATTCGGTGTACAATTGTTTGTTTATGTTTCAATTTTGATAAGAACAGAAGGATTGTGTGCAGCCGCTAGGCGTCAGCTGATCGAGATAAACTCGAAGGCTGTGGATGCAGCACAGGCATTAATGCCACTACACTGTCATTATTTATACCTTTTTTGCTTAAAGCATGCCACTTTGTATCTAAATGTATTTTTATTTTTTATCATAAATGTTTAAGCATTTGCATAGCATGCCTGTTTCTTATTGAATTTAGTCATCTACTTAATGAAAAAAAAAAAAAAAAAATGAACGGTTATGGAATTTAAAATTTGTTGATTTATTGAAACGTTTATAGTCTGAGGAACGACCTCTGGGGTCCGTCTCTGCGTACACAGGTCATTAGTCTAGGGGGTACTTTGGTACGTTGTTGGGGAGATAGAAGTACTATGTCTTTGTAATCTAGTCTTAGACAAACCACCTGGTTATATTTATTGTTGAAACTATGCCCAGTTACCATTTGCAATTCTTTGATAGCACAGTTACCTTATTTGTATTTTTGTATTGAATCTTTGTTACCAGCGAGTGTTTACGTGTTTGCATTAACTTTTATTGTTGTGTATACTGGCATTCAGCATTGTTAGGGACTATTTTTTATTGTAAGGTTGGCAACACATTTCATCACCACTGGGGACTGGACAACCTTTATTTGGCGCCGGATTTTGAACTGTATGAGACAGCAAAACCGTGTTCGCTCTTTTTTCTGTTGATCCTTTGCACCGGGGTTGATTTGAATTGTTGTACAATTATTTGTTAGGCTTAGGCCTTGTTAGGGATTATTTGTATATTGTCTGAGCTAGGCTAGACATGTTTTCTTGTTGTACATTGTACGTTTTTTCGCTGTATGTAAGACCAGATTTGTTTGCTTTTAGTGATTGTCACTTATAATCTTTGTAAACACTCAGCAGATTCACTGCGTTTGCACTTATTCTGTTCGTATTTAAAAGCTTAGGGGGGTTTTATGTCACATCTAAAACCAAACCTGTAGTACGATTATTAAATTGACTCTATTTTTACTCACCTTAACGGTACTGTGGCTTATCTTTAACGCTACTATCTAGCGATAATCAATTTATCCAACTCTTGATTGCCAAATTCCTCATTTTGGTATTTGAACGGGCTAATTTATTTCATAGTTTCTACTAGATAGATCTATTTATTTGAAGACCATAACCTAATTCTTTGAACTGTCAAAGTCAGCTGTTGTTTACCGGCACGTTCATGAATAATCATTTTGCCAACTTATTGAAGGCATAATTAATTCTGTCGAAACTAATATTTTTTACGCTATCTCCTGCAATCTGTGATTTTTTATCACCTATGTGCTTTAATAATTGTTTTCTTGGAATGCACTGTACCTATTTGCCTAATTTATGATCTTATTATACCTCATATTCAAGACTGTGCCAGTATGCAGAGAGCTCATTTTGACAATAATTACGTTCCTCACTTAATATTAAATTGTTATATATAGTATGTGTAATATTCTCTATGTGTTATGATTGTATCAAGTAATCTTGAAGTTATTTCGTAATTGCTATTATTGGAGCAAACTTGTCAGCTCTTAGAAGCTCAACATTCGTTAATACTATGTTAATTTGTAGGCTGTAAGGAAAATTATTTTACTCAATTTATCATAATTATATTTATTAGGTCATAAATTATTGTTACCACATTGAATACATAAAAACAGGGTAATTCACTCACTGTAACAGATATTGTCGACATTGTTTGATATGTCCAATTTAAATCTCCCACCAATGTTTTTTCACTTCACAATTATTTGATTTGGGTTCAAGTCTATTTTTTCAACGAGGACGATCCGGAAGTAGGGTTGACAAGACACTCTGCAGCAGGACGGCCTGGGAATGACACGTCGACCTGACCTAGTAAAAAATTCGAATGGCATTAGTCGCCTTTAAATTATTAATTGTCTCAAATTTTTAAACTAAATGCCCCAAAGTTATATCGCCATCACGAGCTAATCGCTGACCATAGCCGACGCCGAAAGACGACAACGCCTTAGTCGCTACTGGGGGGTAGCAAATCGACACTTCGCCATACAGGGATACACATGTGAGTGAAACCGAAAATTAAAATTTTACACTAGTGCTTCGATTCCCCAGAGCTCTGGTCTGCGAGTAGTGCGACCGAAAATAATATTGAAATATCCACCCGTCGATATGCGCATTTAGTTTTAAGAATTATATGATGTATTAAATCCAATAGTCATAATTTCCTAAGAGGCCGAACCCATATTGAGGTCCAACAAAATCTGCTAACTTGTTAACCATTAAGTACATTTGATTGAATACTATTTAACTTGAAAATATTGATAAATTGCTAAATTTGTTCTGTGGCCAGAATTTGGCGGGAGAATATATGATACAGTTATATATTTAAATTTGTCTGGATTATTCCATTCACCTCCTGGCTAATTCATGGAGAGTTAAATCTTTATTTAACGCTTCACGGATTCATCTTTGGTTTATTATATATTTCTGAAGTGATTTTTTCACCCCTTATGGATTGATTAATTAATTATACTTCTTTTAAGCATCACATGATCTGAGCTTGCTAGGTCTTGTTCATGCTTGTCAGATTTGGATGGGTAATGTACACCCTTCTTAAGTTATTTATTAACTTACTAAGTGTGAGACATGCCTCGTCGGGATTTGTAAATTATACAATATAATATTTGTTCATGAATGAATACCATAGAGATTGAGATTCTATCTAGGCCCAGGCTCTCTTGTGTTCGAAACATTTCGATCAAATATACCTTGGATTGGAGCTGCTCATACCCTGCTAATATAATTAGACAATATACTGAATTATAGCTCGTGTCAAACTGAAGCCAGTTCGTTGACCGAGATCAATCCTTAAAATTATCAGTGAGAGCCATATTTATGCTTGCCGAACATCCTAGGATAAATACATGTTCCGACAAGTATAGATTTGTTACATTCTGCATTCCACTGAATTGTCTAATTAATATTTGGTAGATGAAGGATTTTTATATTTGGAGTTGCCAATTATGCGTGGCCGATGTCCACTATTAAACAATTTGAGAGAGCCAACTAGTTGCCTGTATAATAGAATTTCCATTTCGAAAAGGTTTATTCTGATCATTGCTAAGTTTAAAGTAATTCAATTACAACTGATATTGTTTGGATCTCATCAACTCTACAAAAACCCTGAGATAAAAAAGAGTTATCATAAGCTGTAACCTTTCCAACGTACCAGTAGTTTGTTTCCTCTCCTCCTCAACACTTTCTCAATCTCAAAGACAGTTGGCACATCTGTCTTAACAATTTCTTCTGAATAGGATCCTCCTTGAATAGGCTCACCTCTATAGTCTTCCAATTCATATGTTACAGGCACTGTTGGTCGCACACGTGTTACTGTAAACACTTCATTTGTCCAATTGGCTAGATATCCCTTGTCAAATGTCTTTTTATACTTGCTGATCCCCACTACATCACCTGGCTTGATATTCTGGTTTTGACCAGGATAGAACCTGTTTTGTGGTTTATTATCCAAACTATCTTTATACTCTTGTCTTTGTTTTGAAAGCCTGGAAAGCAGCATGCTCTCATGTTTCTTATTCTTTACATCAACTGGTCGCATACCTATCGTACGATGAACTCTTCCATTGTACTCTTCAAGAAGTGAGGTTAGAATGCCTGTCCAGCAATAGGTTCCCTGTTCAGTGAACTTTGTCCACATGAGATGCTTAAGTGTTCTATTGAAACGTTCTACTATTGATGCTTTCTTATCGGAAAAAGTTGAATAATGATTAATACAATACTTTCTGACAAGTTGTTGGAACTTACTATTGAACCACTCCTTACCATCATCAGTCTGCAAATGTTTCATTGGATTATTTTCAAATATAGGCTGCATTGCTTTAGTCACTTCATCAGCTGATTTACTCTTTATTGGTATAGCAAAAGCAAACTTACTAAGACAATTGATAATAGTAATAATATACTTATAACCTTTGTTCTGTCTTGCATAGGGCAACATCTCAACAAGGTCAGCCTGATAAAGATCATTGAGACCTTTCACTGTAACCATCCTTGTAGGAAAGCTCCTACGAGCTGGCTTGTGTAGCTCTCTTGCTATCACACTCTTATCCATACTGGTGACATGAATTTGTTGATTACCATTTATAAAGGCATCAATCAAGTTTTAACAAGATGACAATCATTCTGGCAAGATGCTATTTATCTTTGTTCACATAAATATCATTATCTACTGTATGGATAGTTTTGGCCAGCTTGATCAGTTTGTTGGTGACATTGTTTATTGAGCTAGAATGATTAGTCTGTTGGTAACCTTATATGATGAGTCAGAATGATTAATTCAAACAGCAGGAGTATCACATTTATTGAATGGATGGATTGGGCAAGCTTGGTGAATCGGTTAGCAAAGTTCTATTAGTTGTTAGTGACCTTGTATTATTTGTTGGTGAGCTCATATATTTTGTTGGTGACCTTGTATTATTTGTTGGTGACCATGTATTATTCATTGGTGAGCTCATATATTTTGTTGGTGACCTTGTATTATTTGTTGGTGAGCTCATATATTTTGTTGGTGACCTTGTATTATTTGTTGGTGACCATGTATTATTCATTGGTGAGCTCATATATTTTGTTGGTGACCTTGTATTATTTGTTGGTGACCATGTATTATTCGTTGGTGAGCTCAAATATTTTGTTGGTGACCTTGTATTATTTGTTGGTGACCATGTATTATTTGTTGGTGAGCTCATATATTTTGTTGGTGACCTTGTATTATTTGTTGGTGACCTTGTATTATTTGTTGGTGAGCTCATATATTTTGTTGGTGACCTTGTATTATTTGTTGGTGACCATGTATTATTCGTTGGTGAGCTCATATATTTTGTTGGTGACCTTGTATTATTTGTTGGTGACCATGTATTATTTGTTGGTGAGCTCATATTTTTTGTTGGTGACCTTGTATTATTTGTTGGTGACCTTGTATATTTTGTTGGTGACCATGTATATTCTGTTGGTGACCTCGTATATGTTGTTGTAGACCTTTCATTGCATGCTGGAATGAACAATTCAACAGAAGTAGTGTACAGTTTTTGAACAGTAGACATCCAAGATTCCTTGTTTGAATAGCTAAATTCGGCTTGTAACAAAGGTTCATCTCAACAAAATTCTTCATGTATATAAGACAGCAGTGCTGGCTGAGAGTACTATTTTGTTGGTGACCTTGTATATTCTGTTGTTGCCTTCAAGCAAGTACTTGTTGGTGATCTTCTGTGTTCTGTGGACCAAATGCTCATTCTTTGTTAGTCTGTGCACAAATTTCAACAGTTTTTGAACAGTAGACATCCAAGATTCCTTGTTTGAATAGCTAAATTCGGCTTGTAACAAAGGTTCATCTCAACAAAATTCTTCATGTATATAAGACAGCAGTGCTGGCTGAGAGTACTATTTTGTTGGTGACCTTGTATATTTTGTTGTTGCCTTCAAGAGAGTACTTGTTGGTGATCTTCTGTGTTCTGTGGACCAAATGCTCATTCTTTGTTAGTCTGTGCACAAATTTCAACAGTTTTTGAACAGTAGACATCCAAGATTCCTTGTTTGAATAGCTCAATTCAGCTTGTAACAAAGGTTCATCTCAACAAAATTCTTCATGTATATAAGAAAGCAGTGCTGGCTGAAAGTACTATTTTGTTGGTGACCTTGTATATTCTGTTGTTGCCTTCAAGCAAGTACTTGTTGGTGATCTTCTGTGTTCTGTGGACCAAATGCTCATTCTTTGTTAGTCTGTGCACAAATTTCAACAGTTTTTGAACAGTAGACATCCAAGATTCCTTGTTTGAATAGCTAAATTTGGCTTGTAACAAAGGTTCATCTTAACAAAATTCTTCATGTATATAAGACAGCAGTGCTGGCTGAAAGTACTATTTTGTTGGTGACCTTGTATATTTTTTTGTTGCCTTCAAGCTAGTACTTGTTGGTGATCTTCTGTGTTCTGTGGACCAAATGCTCATTCTTTGTTAGTCTGTGCACAAATTTCAACAGTTTTTGAACAGTAGACATCCAAGATTCCTTGTTTGAATAGCTCAATTCAGCTTGTGACAAAGGTTCATCTCAACAAAATTCTTCATGTATGTAAGAAAGCAGTGCTGGCTGAAAGTACTATTTTGTTGGTGACCTTGTATATTCTGTTGGTGACTTTGTATATTCTTCGTTGCCTTGAAGCAAGTACTTGTTGGTGATCTTCTGTGTTCTGTGGACCAAATGCTCATTCTTTGTTAGTCTGTGCACAAATTTCAACAGTTTTTGAACAGTAGACATCCAAGATTCCTTGTTTGAATCGCTCAATTCAGCTTGTAACAAAGGTTCATCTCAACAAAATTCTTCATGTATATAAGACAGCAGTGCTGTCTGAAAGTACTATAATGATAATGATTATGAATTAACCTGAGTAGATGAGAAAAGTAAACTTGAACTTGCGAGAACTAACAATATTATTAATGATTATTCTGTAATCAAATAAGAAAAACTTGGTATGAATAATTATTTCAAAATTATTGTAAAATGGAGTCATATTTACTGAATGGTTAGATTCCGGTGATCATTCTGTTGGTGACCTTGTATTTCGAGCTGAACAGATAATTTATGACAATAGAAGTGTCATATTTACCAACTTTTTGTTGGTACACATATCTGGTTGATAGTTATGTCTGGCTGAAGGTTACATCTGGTTGATAGTTAATTCTGGTTGAAACCAACATTAGGTTGATACTCATTTTTGGTTGATACTTGCTTCTGGTTAATAGTTACTTCTGGTTGGAACTTACTTTTGGTTTATACTTATTTTTGGTAGATAGTTACTTCTGGTTGCAACCTACTTTTGGCTGATACTTACTTTTGGTTGATACTTGCTTCTGGTAGATAGTTACTCCTGGATTGATGTCCCAGAACTCTCCTTTTTATACTACTTTCATTGGTTCAGTGAGATTATAGATGAAAGATATTGAATCAAGTTTTTAAGCTATAATGGGCCTGCTGGCTAGTTTATCGATAAATTGAACTCGTCTCATCATTTTCGATATTAATTTTTTGCAAATTTCTCGAACTTTTGGGGAGTAATCTTTCATTTATAACAAACATTCTTATCTATTATTCACTATGGACTATCCCGAATCAGCATTTGGTACTTTAACACTACATGTGTCACCCATACAGAATGAACTTTCCCATTGATTAACGATAGCAGCAAGACAAAAAGTATTTGAATAACCCATATTCGGAGAGTGGGAAAGTAACAAGCTCTATTTGGAAAGCGGCTGCAAAGGAAAGTTGGCATAAAAAGAAAAGCGTTTCAGTGGAAATTGGGGAGGGGGTGACTCTCTTTAGGGAAGCGAGTAGGAATGCAGACAAGAAAAACGCGGAGTAGAAGAAGAAGAAAGGAAGAAGAAAAAAGGAGATGAATAAGAAGATCGTTTTCAAAGAAAACACGCTGAATGCGGGATGCGGAAAAGTGATGGAGAGTAGGCAAAAGTATAGTCTGTTCATTCAAAGAAGACATTCTGGCAAGATAGAAGAATAACTCCAGCTCAGTAAATATTGGCTTAAAAAGAATAAATTTGGTCTCAAACTGTAGGAAACATTCTGATCTACAATTTCAGACCAAATTTATAATTTTTGAACCAATATTAATTGAGCTGGAGTCATTTTCCCCATCTCGCCAGAATGTCTTCTTTGCTTGGGCAGACTATACAAGGCTAGCGAAGTGAAGTAAGCTTTCAGCATGTGAAAGGACTGGCTGGTTGCGAAAAGAGGCCTATATTGGAATTTTTCGCGTCTCCTTTATTCTCCTCTTTTATGCTTAAGCCGAGGATTTGTGTCTTAGAGACGTCGAGTACACAGAAACCCATACGAAAGCAAAGAATGTCGGCTGGCGACAGTGGTTGTGAGTGCGAGAGAAATGAGAAATAGGAGATAAGTTGCATTTATCAAAACTGACAAGATTGCCGGCGAGCATTTCAGCCGACAACCGACAAATTTACATGATCTTGCGGATTACTTTCATGCATCTTAGTACATATCTTGCTTGGATTTCCGAACCAAAAAGTTTCTTTCATATCGATCGAATCGAAAATGATTTATGAGTTATGAATAGCTTACAACGAGTTATGAGCTTATGAATAGTATACTAAATGGTAAGTTTTGTAAAAATAGATGAATAGAGTACAGGATTCAGTGGGATACATACAAAAATGAGAATACAGAGAAATGAAAACTGGAAATCAAGTTACATTTATCAAATGGAATACATGGAGTAGGTATTAAGATATGGGAAAACTTTAAGCCGGTATGTGACTATAATAATATTGTACAATGTCAAAATATATTATTATCAAATATCTGTGGAGAAATATTACAGTTTAATAGATAAACTATTATAATAGTGGAGCTATAAGTATTCTAATGATGATGAGTTTTCCTAGAGTTCTTCATAGTTATTGATAATAGCATATTGATTATAGATTATATTATCTTTTATTATATAATTAATTATCTATGATAGATTATATGAGACTAATAAGTATAACACTAGAATTCTGGTAAATGTACACAAGAAAAATAATATTAAACAGATTTAAGCACTTTTGTGTTGATACAATAGCAATATGATCTAGACAAGTTAACTTTATCCGTGCACGATAGGGTCGACGGTTCATGCATGAAGAGAGGATAAAATATTCTTCTGCTCTATATTTATTCTATCTATAGAGCCTACCTAACCCTAAGTCAATAATATTATAAACATTTGACAAATGAAAATTAGAAACTCAATCGATCTCAAATACATTGAGTAATCATCACCAATGAAGAATCCAAATAGGATTTGAAGCAATCGAATAATCGATTTATTTATTTAGAGGCCAAAGTAACACATGACTTTACACAGTAAGTAGTGAAACTAGGTTAGAAGAGCACAAAATATGCATTACTTCCTTTCCTGTTGAAATCGGATTACAACAGAGAAGAGCAGGGCTTCTACAGTACGTGCAAGCTGAGAAGACACGCTGCTACAATGTAAAGCGTATTTTATCCGCGTGTCTTCTCAGCTTGCAAAAGAACGGGTCATCACTTGCTAATGCTAACCCGTTTAGTCGCCCTACCAGCCTAGTCCTAATGAGCAACTGGATTTATGACGTGCATATTGCTATTTTTGTCGCAGCTATATTCTATGTGAAGTTCACCAACTTTTATCACTCTCTATCATTCTGTCTCTCAATCACACCAATAAACAGTACAATACAGTACTAAACAGTACAAAACAGTCTTCACTGATGGTTCAATTTCTATTTGATGAATATATAATAAATTTCCACCCCTTAGTCTTTATTCTAACAATCCATCAACAATTATATCTTTAAGGCTGGGAACGTTCCATCTTGAAAGAGAAATATTGAAGAGGAATTTTTAATTACACACCATTGGATGAAAATGAATGGTTATTGAACTTTGTACAATTCCTTTGCCAATTCCAAGGCACCCCACAGTGAATTATATTATAGAGTTTCTTAGATCAAAGTCTTTCTGCTTATACCAACGTTATTGCATAATTGAATTCCCTCTCTCGACTGAACCAAATTCAATTTTATTAGTTACATTGAACTATAACATTTCGGTTGCTTGCACTGTATTTATTCATCCACTCTTCCCTTATAACTTTGGAACTCCCCTCTAACAACTACAGACCTTCATGATTTAAAGCGAAGAAGCCACCCCTCTGTCTACATACTTTGCAAAGTTATGAAAACTATTTCCATGGAAAGAGAACACAACCCTTCCTCCAGGTTAGGGTGACTCCTGCATTTATCTAATGAAGAAACCCTGACATATCTCCCTCTTTATATAGAGAAACGCAAAAGGGTTGCATACTATATTGAGCTCACATATAGCTTTAATATGGATATATTTGAGTGTATCAAGTTCAACTGAACTCCTTACTTCCCTATAAGCTCCTTTTATTCTATTCATTGGTGTAGGCTACGTATAGTTCACGCAAGCTGAGAAGAGACTTTGTCACAATGTAAAGTGTTTTCTGACAGCGTTTCTTCTTAGCGTTCGCGAACTGTAAAAAGTATATTTCAAAGCTATTCAGGATCCCCCTCAATATAACTATATTACCAGGGGCGAGGCGTGACTTTTTGGCTCGGTCATCTCTAGGAAAAATTTTGTTCCGCACCCCCATCTATCTCACCCCCATCCCATACCCAAAAGATAATAATGTTCTATTTTAGACAATTATTTATCAAGCTTTATTATAACTAGTCCAATTACTAAAGATAATACACGATGAAGAACACAAAAAACTGTTGGAAATTATTAAATAATTGGATAAATTGAATACGGTGTTATTCAAATCAATATGCTAATTGAAATAGAAACTAAGAATTGAAATAGAACTCCGAGAAACCAAATATAATTTGATGATTACCTAGTCGAATGATATTGATTTATTTATTTCATGACAAATTATTCCTCATCTTAGTTGAGCATAGTTATTTATCATATCATTCATTGTACAAGAGGCCAAATAATAGTACAATACAATAAACATCATATGATTTAAGTTTGCAAAACTGTACGGAGCGCAGAGTGCAGAGAATTTGTTGTCAGAGACGGTGGAATCGCAGAAAATAGCGATGTTTTCGTCCGTATACTCCGTCCATCATTTGCGGGAGGGAGTGGGTGAGTGGATGCAGAAGAGTGGTGGGAACGAACGCGAACCAGCATTACTGGAATCGCTCACAGTTGAGCATATTGAACGAATGGAACTGATGACGGAGTAGCTCACTCTATTCGAACTTGGCGCGCTTGGAAAAAGCTTTGATTTCTTCACTTCTTTTTGTTTATTTTTAATATTTTCAACTTGATAATTCCTACACATTATATATTAATTTCTGTCTAGTCATCAGCGAATCCAAAGATGACCGGACGCCTCGCCTCTGTATATTACACCAAGTCACAAGACAAAGATTAAGATACAATGAGAGATATAAATAAAATATATGTTAATATAGCTATAAGAAAGAGGCAGTAAGAGATAAAAAAAGAGGAGGAAATATGGGAAACATATAGCTGACAAAGAGAAAAATTTCGTGAGAAAAAAATAGAAGGAAAAACCCCAGAAAGAGGAGGAGGAAAGTTAGCCCCTAAGAGAAAGAGAGAAGAGAGAGACTAGATTATTTTCTTTAGAAAGACAGGGAGACAAAAGTAAAGATGAATAAAAAAGGTATGGGGAAAGTTTCACCTCAAGAAAGGCAAAGTAGAAATAGTGTGAGTGAGAATGAGACAAGAAAAGAAAACCATGGAAATACAAAGAGAAGAGAAGGAAGAAGGATAGAAATATTGGCATTGGAGAAGTACACCAGAAGAAAGCGGAAGAAGAAATAGATTTAGTAAAAATGAAGAATAAGAGTGGACGTATTACCACAAGGATCCAGAAAAAGTAGAAGAAAGACGAAACGAATGAAGACTATAAGAGAACAACTTACCCTGATCTGAAGCAATCATGTGACCAGAGTTCAGTTCTTGGGAAATGCATTTGGTTTGTATTATTTCCTCTGTGTGTGTACATGTGGGCGTGTGTGAGTTACATTCGTATGCAAGCACAGATAGACCAAGGGACAATACAAATTCAAGACCTTGCTCCCTATCTCATCTCAATATTGGATTCCCATCAAAGCATTGCACCATACACTACGTCTTTGCTCCATCCACGTTTTAGCCATCTATTTCTGTTATATGGTCGCCCTAGCAGTGACAGTTCCTAATTCAAGCAACTGAAATATTATTCCTTATGTTATTCATGAAATATTCGAGTTATTACATTATGAATTTTATTTTTACAAGTAATAACCGGACAAAATTATTCAGCTTCTGCATGATATTTATTCATGCATCTAAAAGTAGAAATTACTAGCTTTCAACGCTAATAATTTAGTCTGAATTACTAGCATTCAACGTAAATTAATTAGTCTAAAAACGTGCGAATTTTTCATGATTTTCAAATTTATTAATATCATAGTGATCTACCTTATTATGTAACTCATCTCCAGGGTTTCATTCTACATAGGGAAAACCGTGTTGAATCGTCTGTGAAATTAATTATAACCGGGTTGGTGTTGGTCCGTCCCTTCCGTCCTGTTTTTCAATAGAATGGCCAACGACTGAACAGTCTGTCCAAGCAAAGAAAATATACTGGCAAGATGGGGAAATAACTCCACCTCAGTGTTAATATTGGTTAAAAAATTATATACTTGATCTCAAATTGTAGATAAGAATTTTTTCTACAACTTGAGATCAAATTCATACTTTTTGAATCAATATTGGCCGAGATGGAATTATTTTTCCATCTTGCCAGAATGTCTTCTTTGCTTGGACGGACTATACCAAATGTATATACTGCACTCATTTATTCAGAAGCTCTATAAAAATAATATTGATATGTTTCTACTTATATACAGATGATGTAGATGGATCATTTGAATACTAAATACAATCGTTATATACGTAGTTTAATAAAATTCAGATATCTAATGAGTATAAATTCATTATAGGAGTTCATCTGAGCATTTGGGTGGCTCGTTGGAGGAGTGATAAAGCGCCGGTCTGATAACCAGGTGGACCCTGGTTCAAATCCCAAGCGGAGAACAATTTTTGACCACAGCACCATCACATAAATACGGCCACCCCGTCTTTTGGAGGAGACGATAAGCCGTCGGTCCTCTTGCGTACATGCAGTATATATGTATATTATAGAATGGATGTGGCTCTTGAATTTAGAGCAGCATTGAATTTGGATCCCTATATAGATATTGAAGTTAGATTTGAGAATTGTGTTATCAGTAGATGGATTTTGAGTATTGTCCTTTGTCTAGCTAGCTGTGCTACCATTATAGTTATTATCGCAATAATAATTATTGCACTCGTACGTTTGACAATATGTAGCTGCCATTCATATCAAGCGAAATTTGATCGGAAACTCGACCACTAATTATTTTGCTGTTAGTTATGGGTGTTTGTCTGAATTAATTAATTCGGCTATTGCTTTGTTGTGTAGGGTTGGGGTTGGGGCATGAGAAATGGACATGTGAGCTTTTGAAATTTCAATTAAGAGAATAAAGAACTTTAAAACTTAGGGCTGTTTAAAATAATTGAAAAATAAATAAAAATCAAACACCCTTTTTTGAAAACTTTAAAATTATAAAAAAACACATACATGTTTCGGGAGCTAAGCCCATTCTCAATGTGGATTGAGAGTGCTATGGTGTGCTCAGGTGTGGGGATACAGAAGGTATGAGCAGGTGGAGAAATTATGGCGTTTTTTCATTAAGAGAATGTTTAATCTGCCCTACAATACACCGAGTTATATTTTATTTCTGGAAACTGGAGAGCCGCCACTCTTTGATTACACACTCCGATTGCACTTTAACTATATAAATAAGGTCATGACAATGCAAGATTGGCGTTTGCCAAAATTACTGGGAATGGAAGTAGTTAAAAGTAAAGTATTTTGGTACAAGAGCTGGCTTGATATGGCGCAAGGACTGAGTGCTGATGTTGATCTGAGTCTGAACAATTTGCTCAACTGGAAAGATGAACTTAGTAAGCTTTGGAAGTTGAGTAAGTTAAAAAATATGGAAGAGTTCAGAAGTGCAGCAAACACAGCCAGATTCCACACAATTTATAAAAAGCTCGTAAGTGTGAATTTGCTAGATAACGGTTATCTGAAGGAGGAATATGCACTGCCAGACATCAGTTGGATAATGAAAGTGAGAGGGGAAATGCTCTACCTGAATGACAGACCGTGGAGCGAAGGAAGAAGTGGAATATGCTCACTGTGTAACTCGGGCGAAAGAGAAGATACGTTTCACTTTGTAGCAAGGTGTCTAGTCTTAGGAGAGTGGAGACGAGAGTGGCTGGGTAGTTCAACTCTATCTGAGAATGAGTATTTAGAAGTTGTTAATGGAGGAAATTGGAAAGGGCTAGTCGAGTTTTGTAAGAGAGCTTGGAAGTATCGATGGTTCTTGATAGAAAATTTTAACTATTGAAATTGAAATAAAATATAATATATTGTTTTGAAGATTGTTGGTATATGATAAAAATTCGCGCGTATTTTGTAGCTGTAATCTGTAGCTGTAATTGATGTGTGTAATAATGTTCAGCGTTCATCGTTTCAGTCAATACTTTGGTTCTAGTCTTATATATCTGTGGATCTTGACAAAATTATAAAATGAAAGCTTGTCCTCGATAATGTTTGCTTCACATTGTACAACTCACCTAAACGTTTATTTACAAAATTATGGTTAAGAAAAAAACGGTTCAAATTTTGATCCTATTAAAATGAAAAAAAAATTGTTTACTCATGTATAATAACCTATTATGTATTCATGTATTTTGTCCATAATGTTAATCTAAGTTTGAATGTTCAATTTATCTACAATAATTTTGTTGAAAAATAACTCAACTCGAGCTGACGGCGAAAGCCAAGCTTTGTATGCTAGAATAATACTGTATAATATTGTATTGTTATGAATAAGTGAAAAATAAAGCATTATTATTATTATTATTATTATTACTGCATGTACGCAAGAGGACCGACGGCTTATCGTCTTCTCCAAAAGACGGGGTGGCCGTATTTATGTGATTGTGCTGTGGTCAAAAATTGTTCTCCGCTTGGGATTTGAACCAGGGTGCACCTGGTTATCAGACCGGCGCTTTATCACTCCTCCAACGAGCCACCCAAATGCTCAGATGAACTCCTATAATGAATTTATACTCATTAGATATCTGAATTTTATTAAACTACGTATATAACGATTGTATTTAGTATTCAAATGATCCATCTACATCATCTGTATATAAGTAGAAACATATCAATATTATTTTTATAGAGCTTCTGAATAAATGAGTGCAGTATATACATTTGGTATAGTCCGTCCAAGCAAAGAAGACATTCTGGCAAGATGGAAAAATAATTCCATCTCGGCCAATATTGATTCAAAAAGTATGAATTTGATCTCAAGTTGTAGAAAAAATTCTTATCTACAATTTGAGATCAAGTATATAATTTTTTAACCAATATTAACACTGAGGTGGAGTTATTTCCCCATCTTGCCAGTATATCTTCTTTGCTTGGACAGACTGTTCAGTCGTTGGCAATTCTATTGAAAAACAGGATGGAAGGGACGGACCAACACCAACCCGGTTATAATTAATTTCACAGACGATTCAACACGGTTGGTGACCGCCAACAACACTGCACGCATTCCTATATTACTATTATTATCATTATAATGTTGCTATATAGCTGAAATGCAATAGTGGTCTGATGTCCTGCTACGCAGTGCGTATTGGCAGTCCAGTCGACCTCATCAACTAGATGCGTCAGCTGCTAGAATTAAATAACCAAAAGAGCAACAAATAAAACCTAGAAATAGTACCTAGAATAGTTGTATAGTCTGTCCAAGCAAAGAAGACATTCTAGAAAGATGGAAGAATAACTCCAGTTCAGTCAATATTGATCAAAAATAATACATATGGTAAAAAGTTTTAGGAAACATTCTTCTCTAAAATTTGAGAACAAATTTATAATTTTTAATCAATATTGACCAAGCTGAAGTCATATTTTCATCATGCCAGAATGTCTTCTTTGCTTGGACAGACCATACAAACAAAGGAACATACATTATTGAAATTAATAATTATAAATCAGTACTTATCAATGTTAAGTATAGGCCAAATATATGGATATAGAAGAGTTTTTTCGTTCCCATTTTGAATAATTATATACTTTGTTCCCATAATAATAAAGAACATAATCCGCGAACAGTAGTCCGCGTAAGTTCAAAAGAGCCGCTGCCACAATGCACTTCACATTGTAACGACGTCTCTTTTCATCTAACACGAATCATACACTCATTTTCATTTGAGTATTAAAAATCCCGAGAAAATCAATACAGCTGACCTAATTTTTGGGAAAAAAAGATACAGACAATGTTGTGAGTTGTGACCATTCACAATTTCGGTAGAACAAAAAACAAGAACAAAGGAGAGGCATGAAATTAAATGTCAAAGTAGATAAAATTTCCCCATCATCCAGCGGATTAGTTTAGAATGGGGTTCTGCAAATGCCTGCATCTGTCGCGCTCGAGATATGGGAATTCCATCGGATTAGATTAATTGTAATATGCGGTGTCTTGTCAGCTTGTGTCATGGCTTACCATCATCCCCACTCCATATAATACACATTAATTGAATTGATAACCGATTTCATTGCAATTTACTCTGTCAACATACACAATACACCAACCGCGAACATTGATTACATCAGTATTATTATCTGCTTATTGCCATGCTGATAAGCGATTTCATCATAAATCAAGATACAGTAGATTTATTCTGCTTACTTTCATGGAAGCGACTTGATCCCCCATTTGTTTAAACAAACCCACGAGATATGGGAATCTAAATCACTACACAAACAAGATTATGGTGGATATCGTATAATATCGTAATGAATATTTGATATTCAATCACCAATGATAATATGAAATGATGATAAATGACCCTCGAGTCAATATTGATATTAATACTCCAGATTCTCTGATACGTTTCATTGGCACAATACAAATTAATAATTTTCCAGTATTACTATTGCATATGCATTCATACTATTATGAATGAATATAATATTTTAAAACTTCCCCAGTTTAATGAAATGAAAATATGACCAAGTATCAAGACGTAGAAAAACGGACAATAGCGAACGTAAGACAACTGTTGAAAGAAAACTACGAAAAAGAGGATAAAAATTAATTTAAACTTGAGAGAGTAATTGCTTAATGGATGAGTAATAATGAAAGTGGAAGGAAGGAATTGGATGAATATGAGTTGGATAATAAATAGACGTATTTAAGAATGTAGATAGAAGCTATAAGAAGTAGAATTACAGGAATGTAAGAATAGCGTTGCACCATAGAACTAGAGAACTGTTCCTCTTTCGGAATTGGAGATATATATGTGATTTCTTCCCCTTCAATTGCCGCACCAAAAGTGTTGAATAGTTGAATATAGGGAAATGTATGGGAAAGAAGATAGAATGGAATAAGTTTATTTATTCATTGTAGCTAGGGAGATTAGATTAGATTACTTTATTCAAATAGATAACAAAATTCAACTTCGATTTAACATTACAATATAAATGAGTAAAACAAATTATTCTATGAATTTCACAAAAAAGAAACGTCTAGTAAAAATACGAAAAAACGGTGATGTAATGCAAAATTTATACAAATCTCAATTCAAGGTTCTGCAAAATGAATAAGAAGTGTAAGTTATCTAGATGAGAAGGCGAAGTTTAGACATATATATGTCCATTCTTGGGAAAGGATATCAAGGATATTCTTTCCGTTAACACTTAGCCTTGAGATAGAGAGATAGAATATAAAGAGAAAGAAAACAGAATGTAAGGAGGATAAGGGTGACTGATGTCTGAGAGGAATGAACTCATTGCTGGATGAGAAACATCTTAGAAAATATGAAAATTTATAGAGGAATCAAGAGTGTATAAGAGAAATTGAAGATTCAATTATATTTACAGACTAGAGATAATGGAGAGATTATAAAAAAGAAAACTTATGAAATTGGGATGGGTAAGACGAATAAATGTCAGAGAAGATTGAAACCATGTGGAAGAAAGTATTTATATATAATTATAAAAGAAAAAGACGGGAAGAGATCGCTTCCTTGACCGGATTTCAAAAGGGATTGCAAGAATATGGAAGGACGTGAGTGAAAAATCAATACAGAGAGGTAGAGAGAAACAGGATAAATTTCGGAAAGGAAATTTGAAAAAGTCAAAAGAACGTTGGAAAAATATGGAAGGAAATAGAGAAAAAAGGAGAAAGAGAACGAAATCAAGATGGGAATATGATGGTGTTGACGTGGTGTGAGTAGAACTCTGATAGGCCATTTTACAAATGTTTGGTTGACACGTTTGGAAACGCCAGAGAGTTTTCCGGACGCGACGAGACCAACTGATGGAGATTGGAGAAAAATTGCAATCGAGAATTGGGCGAAGGAAGCGTCTCCTACGGAAAATATTGTTGGTGTGGAAAAGCGATCCTGGAATTGAATTTCGGAAAAGTATCTGTACTGTGAGTAACACTCTCATGAATGCATTCTGACAACGTCATCGAAAAGGGGGTAAGAGAAAGAAATGTCGGGAGGAGAGGGAGGCAACGAGAGAGGAAAAACAAAGATGAAAAGAGGAGAAATGGTGAATAACTATGTAAATGGAATAGGTGGAGTGAGGAAGAGAGAGTGAGAAAGAGGGGTCTTCTGGGGAGAAGTGTGAGAAGGCGAGAGAGGAAAAATTGGAAAAAGAAAAGAGGGAAGAATGAGAATGAATAGAGAACGAAGGAGGAGGAAGACATTGAAAAACTAGGGAGAATAAAGGGGAAAGAGGATTAAAAAAGGGTAACAAACTCAAACAGAAAGAAAGAATAGTTGAAAGCATATAAGGTAGAGCTGAGAATAGATAATAGAAAAGGATGAAGGATAATGAAAAGTTAATAATATGGAAAATGAATGAATGGATGATGGAGATGAGTGGAGGAAAATAAGAGGATGAAAAATGAGTGACTATGAACAGAATAAAATTCAGGATGGTAGTAAGGATAATTTGAGAAACATAGAAGGAATGAAAAGGAATAGAAGGACGATGTATCAAAAGGAAAGGATGAAAAACCAGGATATGGAATAAAGCTCAAGGAGGGAAAAAGGCTATAGCAAGGAGGAAGATAAGAGGATTGGAAGACTTAAATAATAGAGAGAACATACAAAGTTGAAAAAAATTATTAGGAAAAAAGATGAGAAAGGGTGGGACAGAATAAGACTCAGGCAAAAAGAAAGCCTAGTCAACAGCAGAAGAAGTGGATAAGCAAAATGTATAAAAAGTACAAAACTTAGGAGGAGAGAAAGATGAGATAAGAAGAAAATGGAAATGAATAGCAGGGGAAGAAGAATGAATGGCAAAGAAGTATGAAGGGGAAAAAACCTTGGAGAATGAACAAAATGGAACTTGAGTGTGCCACACCTGAGCTGTAAAAGTGCTTATGTAAATTAGTTCTACAATTTCAGAGTGGTGAGTGGCGAGGGAGGGGTTGTGCTCACACGTTATGTTTGTTATGTTGATTGAGTAGTCTAGTACCGCTAGTCGGCAGTTGTCTAGCTGTAATCATCTAACAGAGCAACTCAACTGGAATCAAAACTATTTTCATTGTTTGTCAATTGACACAATGTTTTGATTATTTTCATTGTGTCTGAACTAGTAGAAGAAGAAAATTGAAGAGATGGACTAAGTGAGGCAGGGTGTTCTAACAGAGCACTGAGAAATTTTTGCAAAGTGCCTGAGCGTACTCAATTATTCATACTTGAGTACAGATTGGCTCAAAATCTTCATTTTTCAAAAAAAGGAACTGTAGACAATCCAGTACTGTCCAACTTCAAGTCTTCCAAATCTATTTTCTCATTAATACGAATAATCCACAATTAGCTCATTTATCATATTCCGATAAGTCACTGATTTTTATTCAAATCCAAATAATCTGCAAATTACAAATTTTGGAAACATAACAAGGTCATGAATATGGTCTGCCTTGACTTATGAACATTGGAGACAAAAACGAAATAATTACTATTCCTAGCTCTATAACAAGCCACGTCATGAGTCATTCTTGAAAATGTTGTTTAGTCAAGTATCAAAATTTTTTAACCAGAATGAGTACAATTTCAATGAAATCGGCCTCAGGTAATTCAAATAAAGGGTAACGGTTGATGCAACCCTACAGATACAGTATTTGACATATTTTTCACTGATTCAGGATCAAGCCTGAATGGTATTCTGCTCCCCCAAAATTTATGAAATTCATAAAAACTATTCAATTTTCAGATTTGGCAGTATTTCCCAACATAATGAAACACAACCAAAGTTTTAGAAGAAAGATATATTGCCAAAATTAAACAAATTTTACAAAAATATAAAAAAAACAGAGAAGTTTCATATACATTAACTTGAAAATTAAAATATTTTTCACTAAAGAACTTTAAAACTTAGGGCTGTTTAAAATAATTGAAAAATAAATAAAAATCAAACACCCTTTTTCTGAAAACTTTAAAAATTATAAAACACACATACATGTTTCGGGATCTAAGCCCATTCTCAATGTGGATAAAAATAGTTATGAAAAAAATTCATTGAAAAATGAATTGAATGAATTTTGCTTTTGAAAAAGGGAGATGTCATGATAATATATATATCGATACTGTGATATCGATATATTGATGTAACTATCGAGTGTGTTTGGTATCGTCTCTCGAATCATGAACTTGTACTTCGTGTGCTTGTGAGTTATGCTTAGTGCTTACTGAAATAAATATATCTTGGTGAATTAAACTTTGTGTTAATGATTAAACCTACAAACAATAAGTAACATAACATAATTTTTTTCATAACTATTTTTATCCACATTGAGAATGGGCTTAGATCCCGAAACATGTATGTGTGTTTTATAATTTTTAAAGTTTTCAGAAAAAGGGTGTTTGATTTTTATTTATTTTTCAAATATTTTTCACTTTACAACGGAAGTTCAGTGAGACATTGCCGTCATCCCAAGTCCTAAGTAGACAACAGTAGGTGCTGGCCCTGTTCATGATAGGGATAGAAAGAGATAATATTCACTGGAAGAGACTTACATTCAATTTACTTTTACAAGAGAGACAATGACAAAAGACACGAGTTGGTCATATGGGAGAAAGGGATAATAACAAACTACCCCACTGCGCCCTTCTCTAGCGTATTGCAGGGATCTTTTAGAAGTGTTCCAGCAACGCTAAAAGCTTTTATCAGCTGAGACAGCGTCCGTACCGTATCGTTCCGTCTTCATAACGTTGCGTTCCGTTTCGTCTTCATGAGGCGAAATGTCACTCACTAAGGCGGCTGGTATGACTGGCTCTATCACCAAACTGTGTTATAATCGTGAGTTATCGGCTACGCCCTTCTTAATTCGCACGACTACAGCTGCTACATATCTTAAACCCCCCCATCGCCAACACCATCATACTCAAAGACTGAGGCGAGAAAGTCCCCTCACCGTCAGGAAACATAGCTTTCCTCTAGCCGTGGTGAGACACGGATTGGCTATACTCAAAATTGTGAGAAGAGACTTAAGGAGCATTTTGTTTGTAATGGATTTTTTTCGATTACTACCAACTACGAGTATTTTTTATTCACTTATGTCTATACTCTGTCCAAGCAAATAAGACATTCAGGTAAAATGGGAAAATGTCACTAGCTCGGTCAATATTAATTTGTTCAAAAATAATAAATTTGGTCTCAAATTGTAGAAAACATGCTCTACAATTTACGACAAAATTTGTAACTGTGTATTGTGTAACCTCTAAAATAATTCTTTTTCCATGATTATTGTTGAAAGTTAATAAGATAATGATATCTTGGAATCAAATTTGAATTACTATGGAACCAAGTGCACTAGGTGAGATGCTTACAATCTGCTCATTTTTTATTTTTTGCATATGATGTATCGTATCAGATATGATTTTTTAAAGGTATTATTCAACTGCAAGAATCAAAATATTGTCTCATGAGAATATGAATTGGCTACAATAATAGATTAATATCACAATGAATTTGGAACCTAACGCCAAATCTGTAAACTTGAGGTCAATGAGTAATTCATTTGAGAAGAGCACATTCCCTGAGAAAAATGAAAATTATATAAATGGAGATGAAAAACAAAGTTAGCTCACCAATAATACAGAACCGAGTTGTATACAAATGTTAACCAACCTGAAACAATAGAAAAAAATCATTATTCAGTGAAATAAATGTGAAATACCATCAACATTATGGTTCAACAGTTTTTTGAAGAATTCTTCAGGCATTAGAGTTTTCAATTAATTTGAACAGTTCAAGATACTTCAATTGAAAATAAAAAACAATTTCAGCAATAATATTAACACTCGTCTACGATTTCCATGTTCATTTTTCTATTACGATCTCTATCTTCAGAAACTGACAGTAAATTTGGCAGTGATGGTAGACCACCAACTTTTCCATTAGATCAGTCAAGAAGTTGGATGAATGTTTAGTTGGCTGCTAGCAGCTTGATCTGTCTACGCTACGACAACGTATTCATGCGGATGTTGAAAGCAAGTTGGTCGTAGTAGAAGGAGAAGGAAAAGAAGAAAAAGAATATAGAGGATAAGTAAGAAGAGGAGTAGGAGTAGTTTTAGAGGGTTGACCGAAGTCATTTGAAATGCAAAGCCTCAATTTCCTGTACGAGATGAATATTTCAGGAGTGACGATGACGGGTGACGTTTGAGGATGCCCGCCCAACATGGAGGCGACACCCGCAGATACGACTCTTCTCTGAGAAAGGCACAAATGCTCTAGAATTTGCGACGCAAGGACAGTTGACTAGGATGAACAGATGGAATGCGAGAGAAAAGATGCAGGCAACGACATGTGAAGGAAAAGATGAGATCAAAAAGAAGAGAAAGTCGACGACAGAAAAGGGATGATGAAGAAGAGAGGATAAAGGTGAAGAAAGTAGAAAAGCTGCGAAAATAGTAGGTGAAGGTCATGGATAAAGATGATGAGAGGAAAACAGTAGAGAATGGAGCGAGAGGTAAATCATAGAATAATTTGAGTAACAAGAGGGTAGCTGGCTAAGAGATTAAAAATAAAGGTGAAAAGTTCAAGAATAAAGAAAACTGAGTTGAAAGTGAGAATTGAAAACCAGAGATACAGAGAGAAGACAAGCCTATGAAACATGATGAGAAGTTGTAAAAGGGGATGATAAAAGGGATGTGTAAGAAATGTAAGAGGAGAGTGTTTGGAACAAAGACAATGTACTATTATAGTACATTAATAGTACATTGTCTTTGGTTTGGAAAAATGTGAATAAAGCGAAATTGAAAAGAGGAAAAGGGAAAAAGGAGAGAGAGAGAATTAAATAGGGGAACTGAGGAATAAGGAAGAGTAGAGAAGAAAACAAGAAGGGAAGTGCCCGTATATTTTACTGTAGCCTACAGCACGTCACCTGTTTCGTGGGCACGAGCCGCCAGTGGTATGTCGGTATGACTACAGTAGAAAAATAGATTGAGTATAAAATGAAAACATTTTGCTAGAGGAAAAATATAAATGTTAAATGATTGAATTGAGCAATAGAAAAACTAAGGAAAGTGGGAGAGGTGGAAGAAAGAATAAAGAATGAGGAAATAAAACAAAAGAGTTGAAAACGAAGTGAATGGCAGAGAGCAAGGATTGCATGCGCACCAGTGAATTGAGGTGTGATCAAGGGTAGTTCTCGCTATCATTCTCAAATTAATTCATCCAAGGATGAATTAGAATGATAAGAAGAGAAATACATTTCGAAATAGACAGTAGAGCGGAGAAAGCAAGAGGAGACGAGTAATTGGAGGGATAGATAAGTGTGAGAGAGAGTAAGAGATCGAAGATGAGGCACCAGGAAGACTTGAAGTCTCTCCGGTCGACACTTAGTTCCGCACTGTTGACTAGAAGTTGGCACACCCTTGCTATTCATCCATCCAGGGGACTCCCTACTTCCCTTCAATGATATTTTGGCAATTGGTCGCATTGAGAACCGAGGGATCATCATCCGGAAATAATTTGGGCGTAAATTTTTCAAATTTTCAAGGTATAACTTCATAATGTAACTTATATTATAACAAAGTTTTTTTCTAAAATATGAAAAGGTAATATTTCTTCATTATAATTTCCAAACTTCAATACTTTTCCTTAAAAAATTTATATTGATCACTTTCAACCGTTTTGAAACTAAACAATATCATTTTAATAAATCAGTACAGTAAAAAACAGAATGTTCCTTCCGCATATTTTCTAACGAATGGAAGATTATAAACTTTTGAATTATGTTAAATATGTTATTTTAATAATCAAGTGAGAATCCTATTGGTTTTGTACAGTAAAGATTGAATTTTAATGAGGTATGATTCCCAAGCGTCAGCTAGAGCCCAATACTTGCGTTTTTCTATAGTTTTCCGACTTGTTCGAGAACCAATCGGCAGAGATTGCCGAGATTAGATGGACAGGTTCTAATAGTCTTTTGATACTATTGCCTACATCGGTTTATTAATTCAACTAAAACCATCATTCTCGTAAGGTTTTTTAAAGGCAAATACAAATTGCAATTATATTTCAGGCTTCATATACATCATTAATTCAATATTGCACTCCAGCCCGTTTCCGACAAAGAACCCACTCCATTGCAACAACCAATCAGAAATAATACAACTGAATTAATTTAGATTTCGAATTACTTTATGAGAGATTGCATTCCATTATTCTCATTTCCATCATCCAGAACTTATACAATTTCTAACCTTAAATTCGCCATCATTTTCAAATTAATTTCTACAGTGAAAAGCCCAGTCCATTGCAACAAGCATTCAAAAACAATAAACTATCTAACTGAATTAATAGAGTTACAAAGCGCCTATCCTATAGCAAGCGAATTGAAGTTTGTAGTGACCTCAGTTGTCGGCTGATGACGAGAGAGCCGCCTATAATCGTGACAGCGAGGTCTCTAAACAGTCGTCGAAAGTGATTAGACTTGCGAATGGTTGTTCAATTCTAGTCTCCAGTTCAGACAAAGTTCATCACCGCAAAACGCCAATTGATCACTGAAAGGATCTATCCTCGTCTTATCAATTCTCTTCCTTCTTCACTTCTATTAAACTGTTCTTCTCCCTTTCTGACTGTTACTCCCTTTCCTCTTTTATCCTAATCATTATATTTTTCTTCTTACTCTACTACCTCAAATTGTCAACAACTAGCCTTATCATCTATTCTCACACATTTCGATTTTCCTCTCTTTTCACCTTCTTCTCACACATTCTTCTAATCTGTTTCCTTTTCTCTCTTGCCCACCTCCCATTTTTCTTCTCATCTCCTTCCTACTTACGTTCGCTTCTTTTCCTCCCTCAATCCCCAATTTTTATTTATTCTAGTCTTCTATATCACTTTCTCCTTATCTTGCTTATTCTTCCTCCCCTCTTTTCTTCATCACTGTCTTCTCATCAAACTATTCTCCTTCTAATTACTTGCTTTCTTTCTTTTTTCATCAAAATCTCTCTTTTGAACATACGATCTTACTCTCCTTCTAGCTTTCTTCTCCATCTTCTTATTAAACTTCTATCTTCGTTCTCTTTCATTCATCCTAACCCTCCTGTTAATTCTATCACTTTTCTTTCTTCCTCTCACCTTTCCTTTTCATTACTTTTCTCAACGTCTGTTTCTCATTTTTCCTTACATTCCTCTGTATCTAAACCAACTGTCTGTATCTATATCTAAACCAACTCCTTTTCTCTATTTTTTTATCCTACTTGTCTAAGTTACCTTACGTTCTCTTTCAGTTCCTCGTATCCTTTTTCTCAGAGAATTCATTCTACTCCTCAACATTTCACTGTCCTTATTTTGGCCATCTATTCTCTTCCACAATTCCTTTATCCTCCATCTTATTCTTCTCTTTCCCTTTCTCCCCCTCTCTCTCTCTCTCTCTCTCTCTCATCTCTATGATGAAGACTTTACTCTTTCTCTCCTTCTTCCCCTTTTCATCAACCTCTCTCATCATCTCCAGCTCCTCGGAATTTCCTTATCAGCCACCAAGTGAAGACTAGCTGCTCGTCTGCGTAATAATAGGATCAACTCCCCAATAAATCTCTTAGACCCTCAAAGTGGCACGCAAAGCGTGTGCGCGTGCGTGCGCGTTCGCAAACGCACCAACACTATTACGTCACAAATCTCAACAATAAGACTCGGACCATTGAGATGCTGAAGGATTGCGGAAGTGGTAGGGGGGGCTTAACTCATTAATAAAGTTCAGGGAAGCACCTAGGGAACCCCTTACCACCCCGTTCCAACCTTCCTCCTCCACCCAAAAAGCAGCTGTTACAAACCCGTGACACACGCCGTATTCGGTTGCTATGGCAACGCCCCGCCGTTAGTACAGTAAACTCACCAGTCGTTCTACAACTGTTATTATCGGTACTTACCGAATATTGTTGACGCACTAGTCTACAGAAGAAGCTTGCTAAAGATAACGTTGCTCTTGTTTCACCCCTAAAAGGCAAATCTACAGTAATAAGTCTTCTAAGGTGTCGCGGGATGCTACATGGAGGAATGCTCCCACAGCCACCCTAGAAATGAATGAAGAGAAACGGAAAAAGAGAATGGGAGATAGTGAGAGAGAGGAAGTGGAAGAAAGAGATAAAGTGAAAGAGAGAGAGAATGACAAAGAGAGAGAGAGAGAGAGAGAGAGAGTGAGGGAGAGAAAATTCCTCGCGGAAGCCAACCACGTACGCACATGCAGATTTGGAAGGCGTTAACATTCGGAATTGATTTTGTAGAATGTGTCTCCAAAACGTGGTGGACACAATAAACCCTACTTGGACTGGCATGCCATCTTCCCCTAGAAACATGTGTTGTCACTTCCTAAATGTAGTCGGAGGCAAAAGGACTGCATAATATTGAAAGGGAAAGCGAATGCAGTTCGTGTAGGAGAGCTTACTGATACCAGGAGTGTTGGGATGATTCTGAGATTTTGAGAGTTCTCCTGTGTCCAAGAAGCGAGTTATACATCAATTATGAGCATATCAAACAATAATGTGAATCATCAATTAAAATACTTCAATAAAATTTAGGAATTGTTTTGTATTTTTCAGCTTAACATGAACCCCTCCCAAATGATTAAACCTTCAATAATATGAACCCTTGATCATTAATAATTATTACTAGACTATCTTTTCTTGATGTGGGAACTTAGGGAGGAACAGAAATTTGGACTACACTTTTCTTTGCCTGAATACGAGAATCAGATATTCCCTGCAGATACAATATTTATATTTTGTATCAAATGAATGAATGGATGAATGAATGTAGATGGCACAAGTATCTAATTTTCTCCTAACGGAACAAAAGAAGTTCCTAACTTTGAAAATTCCAAAACCAAATAGGTATAGGATACGGGTTCAGATTGACTTTTATGACATAGGTTTTTGAATTTGAGGTTAAGTTCAAGTAATTTGATCCCTTTCAACAAATGATGGAAAGAATCTCAGAAGTTTCAAATATCTAACAACCAATAATTATCACGATTTCAAGAGGAAAGCATTCAATAGAAATGAATTTCTCCTGTGAACAGCCAATTACAAACAAACTCAAATTCCCATTTTTACAATAAAAATGAAATATGAACTAATCTCTTATCTTGCTCGTTATGAACGGAATAACGCTAAAAATCAACTTTTCAAAAATAACAACCCTGGTTAATTCATTTAAATATCAAGACTGTAATTATTATCAGGCATTTTTTGCTTCACGTGGAAAAAATAACTGATTATCACGGTTGACATCTTCTAAGGGGAAAGAGGGTGGAAAAGAGTTATTAATTTTTCTTGCCGGAAGTTAGTAGTCCTTATTATGCAACCCTTCCCTCCTTTTTGTCATTTCCTCTTCATCCCTCATCCGTTGAATCGGGGAAAGAATTTGCATTCCTAATGAGTTCGAAAACTCAATTTAGTGATCCTTGTCTTGTGATCTGCCAGTTGAGGAATTCTGAATTCAGGCTGCGTTTTTCTGTCGTTTCGTCAGTTTATTTTTCTCGAGGCTGTCAAGAATCAGAACGTGCATTCTAGATGCTGATTATTCTCCGTGGATATTTTTGACAGTGTTTTTCTGATAATAATTGTGCCTTTATGAAGGTTGGTATCACAGAATTTCAAGTTTCAAATACAGTACAACTGTTTATTATGAATATTCATGTTTTCACAGCTGACATAATTTGACAAAATTCTCATTAAAAAAAATAGTGTTATCAAAAAAATTATTTTCAATCAGTATATTCGTACTTCAGGATAGGCAGCGAAGACACTCCATGAGTTTATTAGTGGTGCTTATAACTGCATTCCTATCTATTCAAAATGAAGGTACATGGATCAAGATTACTATCCTGAATGCATCAAGTTGATAATAGAAACAAGTATCAGTCTATTGTCCTCCAATACCTCTTTATTATATCAGTAAATGTTACACGAAAATAAGAGGGAATAAGAACAATGTCTCAAATATCTACAAAAAATATAATTCTCTTACTATGAGAATGAACAATTCAGCCAAAGTTTATACAGCAAGTTTAAAAGTTAGCAGTTTCGTTTGCTCCTTGTGCGCTTCAACAGCTGATCAATTAGAGTTGTCATTTAGCTATTTCTAGATGATGTTATTGAAATAATAAAAGACAATAGATGCTTAACATCAGCTGTTAGTAGGTTGTACAAGAGACGAAATCGCCAAACATTTTGGCGTCAGCTTTAGTAACTTAATAAGTTATAACTTGAGTAATACGTTCAATAATTATAAACATTCATTAAATATTCAAAATAAATATTTTATTTCAACTTAGCTCATATCAACGTGAGTTTTATCATCATTATTATTACCAGAGTGATTTCATAACAAATACCAGAATGCTGTGTTGTAGGCTAGTTGGTATAAAACAGACAAAACACGAAACGCACTGTACGACCTTTCATGCTCCAATATCCTTCCACTGGCATTTGCAGGCAAACAACGCTCATCTGCTGGCTGCAAATGTCAACCGTACCTGTACTCACTGCCTATATACACTGTCAGGAGTGTATACCTATACACACTCCTATTAATAAAATGATGAGCATGATGTGCCTCGTCGCATTCTTTCACAAATTTCAACTGTCATAGCACGCAGTAAAACTGGAAACTGACAGCAAACAACGAGAAGCACTGAGAATTTTAAACAATTTTAGAATAAAACATACCTTCATTTAGAAATTCGCGTATAGTAGACTGAGGAGCTAAAAGTGACTGATTTTGACATAGGTTGTCTGTCAGGAGGCGGTACTGAGTTAAATATAGAGAGAAGATTTCCTTCATTGTAAAGTTCGCGAAGGTTTGAGCTAAAATGGACTGATTTTGACAAAGGTTGTCTGTCAGGATTCTAGAATAGGATAGATGAAAGTGTAGAATTCTATAAAAATCACGCTATATACACATTAATCTAGAGTTTTTCCATTGTGATTTTTCTGTAGAATATTGTAGTCATTGGTTCATCAAAAATTAGGAATTTATCACAGAATATTCATGTTCAATAATGTATTAGTGTGTGCATAGAATTCGTGTACGGTATGAATAAACGATTCTTTCCATGAAGAAATTCGGATACAGAGTATCGGAAGAGTATTCCGGATAAAAGAGAGCCATTTTTCAATAGATTCATATGATGATGAAAACAATTAATGGTATGGTATAGTATAATGATAATGATTAATATTATTATCATGATTACGTATGAAATGAGTGAGGTATTATTTAAAGAAGAATGCTGATCAAGATGATGATGGTGATGAAAGAATGTAGTAGTGGAAGCAAAGTATAAATGAGGAGTTTTATAGAAAGGAAAAATGAGAAATAATGCTTCATGTATGTCGGTTTGTGACATTCAAAACAATTTTACTCTAATCTAAATCTTCCCAAATGCTTCAAATAGAGTATTTGAGTAGTCAATCAATCGATTAACCATAAATCAACAAAAGTTATTATATACTCAATTTTGTCGAGAAAATTATAAAATCCAATTCTGATTAATCTATTCTGTTAATCCTGTTGAAAAATCTATAAAGTATCCGGATTATTCGTGTTGGTTCCTTCTCTTTACACGTTGATAGATAACTGAATAACAAATTGCTATCTTTGGCTTTTCAGACAATTTCAAATTACAAATATTCTCATGGTTTGCAAGTGGTCTATTTAATTTCCAACTTTGAAGCACGGGCATTCCAAGGTATAGAAAAAAATGACATAAGAACTCTCCTACTCAACCTTTTCTCTTTTATCATAGAGTAACTAGATCTAACAAATAAAATCTAGTAATAAATGCAATCCTCTTTGCGCTTATTGAAGATAAGCGATTAAACTAGATTTCATTGTTTTCTGTTGTTTTAAACAATTTTATGAATTTGATAATCATTTATTAACATGGGAGTGATCAAACAATAGATGGAACAAATCATTGGACCGTATGAGCATTTAATATTGAACCTCCCTCTTTCCAGCTTATGAGTTTGAAATCCATTGAATTCACTGCTGGCTAAAAGCAATATTTCCGATATAATCATGTAGATGTGAGACACTCTCATCAATATCAATATGGACAATGACATGATCAGGCGTGGGTCTGGCATGTCCTCAAGTGTTTAACTGAATTATGTCAATTGAACTGACTGGCAGCGAGCAACCCAAACAACTGATAACAATTAGATTGCGGTCATTTGCTATGCTACCCACCTGGTTGCAATTCAATAGCAATTCGCTTCCTGTCATCGATGTGCTAATTACATTTTAATTGAGAATGGTTAGGTTCGCAGTGGCACAAGAATGTATCAAGTATGATCTGTCATAGCATTCTATAGTCTGTCCAAGCAAAGAAGACATTCCGGCAAAATGGGAAAATGACTCCAGCTCGGTCAATATTGGTTCAAAAATTATAAATCTGGTCTTAAATTACGGGAAACATTCTGATCTTCAATTTGAGACCCAATTTATAATTTTTTAACCAATATTGACTGAGCTGGAGTCATGTTCCCATCTTGCCGGAATGCCTTTTTGCTTGGACAGACTGTATCTGTAATGGTGTTGTACTAGATAAATATGTATTGGTGAACGTAGCATCTATACATTTACGTGAAAATATTTCCAAATATTTGCTCCGAGGGTGATTAAAATGGTGATAAAATCATTGAATGAAAATCATTCATTATAATTCATTTCCCTAAATTCTTTGTATAAGGTACTGTAAAGAGTTCCAAAACTCATCGTTCAAATGCAAACTCATGAAGGGAACTGAAATGAAGAGAAAATAAGCGTAATTTTGAGAAAAGCGAGAAAACTTCATTTCCCAAGCTCCTCTTTCTACTCACGACAGACTGTCACAAGGAATGAAGTATTGGAAAACTGTAGCCGAATTATGGAAAAAAGTCTCTTGTTATAGAATGTAGAGAAAGGGACAGAGAATAAAGGTGACTGGATTTGCACATTTTAGAGAAATTCGAGAGCGAATTTGTGACCAACTAATAACTGAGGAAGTAAATGATATCTACATTGAGCAAAACTGTCACATTGTACCGTACTTCATCATTAAAATATTAAAATTTAAATCATTGATTAATTTATTTTATTAGTTTGCTTGAAAGCACATAAGGAAGGGAATAATAAATTTTCCACAGAAAAATATTTCACTGAAAATAAAGATGTTTCAAAAAAAAAAAAACGGTGAACTCAATTTGGTGACAAGCAAATTGAAGATTTCAGCCATTTCCACTGATCTACCCATCTTTTTTGAATAACATCCGAAATAGCTCCTAATTCAGCCAGCAGATGGGCAGAAGCAATAGGGTGACTTGCTTCGACGTCCATTGGACACGCCTCCAAGCTCCGCCTACGATCAAAGTGGCCGAAAACATCGGTTACAAAAGTTTCCAAATTCCACCAGTAGATGGAAGCAGATGACGGGTGATGTTCCAGATTTGACTTGGACACGCCTTCACGCCCCGCCTGCTCTTTTCTCATTGGTTGACAGTGTTTCGTGAGTTCTGTCTTAGAAAATGGCTGCTAGCAAGATAATGACGATCTTGTGCTAATATAATAATATTTATTTATATATTCAGGCTGGTAAGATTCTAACAAGTTATTATTTGAATAATCTATAGAATTTAGACTGAGTTTATCGTGTAACTTGGCCCAGTACTAGACTTCAATAGTTTTATGCTGTATGTAGTTTTATGCTCGAAATATGATTTCGCACTCTCATCATGCACTCATCAATTCTATTTTTTATACGATGAGTATGATGAAATAACTCAAACCATTCATGATATAATACCGACCTCTTGCTAGAAAAGGTTTGAAAAACGACAACAATTCGGTAAGAATTAGTATTATAGGAATATTCTATGGAGGATTTTTATCGGAAACTGGCTTGTGATTGGTCGTATCTCGTATGTAAGATGATTGTCAGCCAAGCATAGAATTGAATTTGAGAGGGGCGTTTCTTGGGCTGCTTCATACATTGTTCGTGGTTTTTCAATTGATCAATTCATTATGATGAATTAATTTATGCAGAGGGAATGATTGCTTGTGGATTCAAGTTGTTGGTTCAATAAGTTTTTATATCAAATAATAGGGAATTATTCTAATAAACCAATTTAAAATTTTGAAATTCCCGTTTTGCATCAGCCGCCGTGGCGCTCACTTCGCACACCCCACGCGAGGGCCCTGATAGAGAGAGAAATGCAGAGAAGGATTTACGGACAGAGGAGGTTGAATAAAAAGGTGGAAAGGAAGGATGAGAAGAGAAATAAAATGGAAGAGAAACGAAGGCTGATGGAAAAATACGATCAAAACTATCAGTCCGATCAAGAAGATAGAGCCAAAAGATACTTCAAGTTGAACGATGGGAGGGGGAGGATAGAAGGAGTGAGCCACTTTCTCTGCCAGCCTTCTGTATTATGTAAGATTCAGTACTACGGCTGCTGCAGCTGGTTTATATCTATGTATACAGTCCTGTATAATACAGAGCTAGAACAGTGTGTTATACCGACAACAGGCAAGTAATTACTACTGGCCAATCGATATCATTTCTTTATCTCTTTTTTGCTGGCCTTTTCTTGCTTTCGAGAACAACTTCATCGGGTAGGCTACTATACCTGATGTTTGGATCAGCTGAAAAAGAATTCCAGGTAGGAAAAGAGGACGAAAAAAGAGAAGCAAAGAAAACTAAGGAAGAGAGGGAGAAGAGGTGATAGATCAAAAGGAAAGGAAAAATGAAGTTGAGTGGGAAACAGAAAAGAATAACAAGCAGATAAAACAGGAAAACAAATAATAAAAAACTGATCAAGATTAGGAATAAGAGAAAAATCAAAGAAAAAAAAAGGTGGTGAGCCAGAATAAAGACAGAGAAGGAGCAAAGGAGAAGAACAAAAAGAAGGGGGAAGAGAACAACAAGTAAGAATGAAGGAGTAAGAAAAGGAATTAAGAAGGACAGAAAAACAAAAAAATAAACAGGAGAATACACATTATATATATGTGTAGGAGAATATGATATAATATATGTATTATATTTGGGTGAAAAGTAGAAGAATACATATTAATTATGTATAATTATACGAGGAGAAATAACACGATGAAAAAGAAGAAAAGAATGAAAAAGAAGATGAATAGAATAAGCAACTACCACTGGCCAATCGTCTTTTTTCTTTCTTGAGAAGTACAGAGAAAACATAAAAAAGAATGTGAACGAAGAAGAAAACGTTGACGAATAGAAGTAGAAAGAAAAAAAATGCGATGCTGAAGAAACAGCAATAAGTAAGAAGAACAAGAGAAAGACAGAAGAAGAAAAAGAAGTAGAGAAAAATGGAAAGAAGAACTTTGGAGGAAGTTGTTCGCCTACTTTTTCACAGGAGAGCGCCTCCCCCGCACCCAGACCAAACTCGCAACAAAGATATCGTTCTGCTAACCAACTAAATTCTTGTGGAAGCGCCTGGTCTGTTTCAAAGGCATCACCAGCTAAAGTTCCATGAATAATTCCAGTTTTCGGGCTCAAGAACTGCAATCTGAATAGATTGGATTCCTGAATGAAATTATACCATTTCAATCAAGCCTCCATGCTTGAAGGTAACTTCCTAGCCTAGTAGATTATTTAACGTGTAGTGTTGAGCATTATTCAAGTATTTGTTCAATTATTATCAAGTATATATTCAAAATGGTTGAGAACAATTTTACAGTATTATGATTGTAAGTATAAGTAAAGCATATCCTAATTAATTTTAAAGCAGTTTTATCAATGAGTTCAATGTTTTCAAAAAATCAATTAAAAGTCAAAAAGTGATTCATTGAAACTTGTTTTACGATTTGAAATAATCTTTTGAAATATAGGTATTGATATCCATGTTCTTTAATTTGATCAATCTTACAACTATTTATGAAAAATGATAATTCTGGTGGGAAAAATCGCCTTTCTGTAATAACATTGAAATAAAATAATACACTAAGTTATTACGCGTTCAGTTTCATTTCTTTCACAAACCGTTCCGAATCAAATCAACTTTATTGTAGCAAATGAACCTCAAGAATCTAACCCCAAAACTCAATGAACCTCAAGCGAATAATATTTTTAATTTCTTAAAGGTAGGTAAGTCTTTGCCACAAGTTGAATTGATTCGCAATTCTTGAAGGTTGAATTGTTTTTGCTACAAGCTAAATGTATTCGCAATTTATACTCAAGATTTCCACAGTTTCTAAAAAAATAAATCAAAACTATTCAATCTACTACAAAATACATAGAAACCAGCCAAGTCAGACCCTGAATAGACTACATTGTATAGATTTTTCACCGCTTTAAAGCACTGCCAACTGATCTGGAAAATCGGAAATTCGCTAATGGCGAAATTTTCTCGACTACAACAGTTGGTCTTCGGTCTGCACGTATAGCCGTAATGAATTTATCCTTGGCTTACTTCTCACATACTACAGTATGTGCTGCGCAGTGCCTACCTTCACACGGCACACTACGCCTACTGAGTAAAAAATTAGTCCTACTAAATCGTACGGACCGGAATTGAAACAAGCGTCACGCACTTGACAATGTGTAAGAACAATGGCCTGAACTAGTCATTCATATATGTGAACATGAGCGCTGATAAACTTGAATGATATGGTGGGAAAACCGCTAATAGGATAATTCGTGAGTAAAATGCCGTTTTATATACAGTGGTGTAATTATTGGGAATTGGGAAATATGCTCTGACAAAACCGTACGTTTTTGCTTGAAATACATTGATGAATTTGAAGGTGTTACATAATTTGGATTACAATATATTACTTGACTTCAATTTAACTTTATATGCAAAATGCAAGCATTATTATTATGTGATTAACTTACATTTCTGCGTAAACTATCAATTTCGTGGTATGAAGAACAATTTTTCTCTTTGAATTCAGTTTCTCGACTATTATAATTACTTACTACATAGAAAAATACATCCATTCCTTCAATTATTGAGAGTTTCGCATGCATTAATGAAAAGACAAATTACAGCATTTAGAAAATATTTATATCATGGCATCTACAAGAAAATTGGAGACTTTAATCAATTATAGAATACTACTTTTGAAAATGCATAATTCAACTTAACATTTCAAACTACTGTACTAAAAATCATCCATACAAACTTAAAAACAATTGACTTCATTTGTTGTTCTTCATCCATCTTCTTTCACTAATAAATTAATTAATAGCAAATAAAAACTTCGTAGTGAAATTCCAACTAATTTTACTACAAAGTTTGTAGTTAGTTTCAATTAATTGACTTCACTAGTAATGTTGACTTGGTTTTCAGTTTTCTCTGTAAGCCGCAGTTACTTCCATTGAACTAACAACTAAGAATGTTTGTTCTACTAAAAATATCGCTTAAATTTCTGATGCCGAACGAAACGATTCAATTAGAGTAGACCTACCGGCTCAACTGAATATCACATACATAGAGAGACAAGGATTTAGAGAGCACACTCGAGTGAACAATGAGGAAGCAGCAATAGTCTGTCCAAGCGGAGAAGACATTCTGGAAAAAGAGAAAATGACTCCAGCTCGATCAATATTGGTTCAAAAATTAAAAATTTGGTTTCAATTTGTAGATCAGAATGTTTTCTACAATTTAAGACCACATTCATAATGTTTGAACCAATATTGACCGAGCTAGAGTAATTTTCCCATCTTGTCAGAATGTCTTCTTTGCTTGGACAGACTTTAACAGCCGAGATAGATAGATAATGAGATGAACGAGCTGCTCTGGTCCACGAGCGAATAAATCGTCGAACTTTGGCTTCTCCAAAGGCGCACAGGAGATTTACGTCACTTAATTCGGCCTAAAATATTATACGAGGGTGGAATTAATTCCGTACCGAACGAGAGAAGGTTTGTTCAGTTATCTAAATTCAAGAAAGTTTACTCATGTGAATTTGGGCATGTGTGCGTAAGAGAAAGATAAAGTACATGAGAGAAAGGAAAAGAGTGGGTGTAAGAGAAAGAGAGTGAGAGAGTGATAGAGTGGGTGCGAGTAGTATGTTAGTGTGTGAGTGCTTGTTTTTGAGAGTGGGAATACGTTATCCGCTTCAGAAGAGATTATAATATGGAACTTGGCTTCAAATTAAGAGCCCCGCATTGGAAAGCTATGCTAGCAGAGACTGTTCTCTGTGAGAACAATGTTTTTATAGAAATTCAAACATCTTTCAAGTGATGGTAGGAATAATTCAAATTTCACAGTTACATGAATTGTAACAATATATGTCTACAAGTAATATAATAACATACAAGGTTAAACATTTACTTGCAAGAATATGAAGGCATGACATTAAACAAGAAACAAATAGGAAGGTTTTGTATACAAACATTTTAAAAGATAAATTTGATACGTGAATGTGAATGAATCGTCATCATATACATAATACATAAAGCATGACAAATTGAAGTAGTTCATTAGATGATGTGGTATGTAGATGATTCAGTCATAAAGTTTAAATCGTTCAACAAGTTAGAACAAAAATGCTGAAATACTTGATAGTTCAGTAGCTGTTGCAACACATTAGATGCCCTCAATGACAGTGAAATGGTGTAGAATTTAACCAGTTCAGAGAGAAAAAAAAAGATTTTTGAAAATAGAACAAATGAACATGATCATTCACAACATGAATTCAAGGCACACATGTTGATACAGTAATTTCACTCTAGTGACACAAGTATGACACACAAGTTTCACACTATGATACACAAATTAGAGTTTCACAACTTATGTAACTTCAGAATTTGGTATGAAAGATGAGGCAAAAATGAGACTTCAAATGAGGCAATGAAAGATGTTTCTGTCTCAGTAGACACCTAGCTGGTCAATTAAATCCTACCGTTAGTTGAACAAAACCAAATACAATCTATTTTTAGATTAACATGTCATTGGTTGAAAAAAATACAATTCAATTATAATGACTTCAGACTGGTTCTACTTGGTTCATTGGTTTACACCATTTAACAGCGGTTAGATTTTATTTGATAATTGTAGAATTATTGGCCAAAACTCTCTAGTCAACCCCTCAGGACAGGAATCACCTCCACTTATTCTTAATTCAGAATCTCAAATCTTTTAACGTGATCGAAGCGAAATGACAAATACGGCATTCAGTTGCACTCTTTTTCAACTCAATTGTCATGGAATTGAAAATAAGATTAAATCTAATAAATGTGATATTGTTTCACAGCAGATTTGCATTTATGATGGCCTAAACAGTTGGTGCATTATCATGAAAAGAAACGAGCCTTTGAAATAAATGGATTCTGACACGATGCATGCAAGCAAAAAGTGTTGCATGTCAAGTGCAACTACAAGCCACAGTTATATCCTCAGAAAAATGAATTCCAAATCAGAGTTACTGCAGGAAAAACTTTTTATAGTATCATGAAATAATGTATAAAAGAGAATTATTATTGTAACACACAAGCTGTGACTTAATATTCTTTCAAGATAATAAGACACTTGATCTATGACGAGCTGCGAAGTTGATAAAAGCGCGCAAGCTAAGAAGACATGAAGTTACAATTCAGTTTACATTGTAAATCGTGTCTTCTCAGCTTCCTCGAACTATTCTATCGATTTTAAACATTTAATATAACTGAAATTGTTCTATTTACATGGCAAAAGAGTTTCTGCATATCAACAGTTTGAGTGGAAAATCGACCGAAATGAAATTATTGAAGTATTATGAAGGAGCTTACAAGTGGAGCTTTTGCAAAAAATATAATTATAGCAACTAGTCAGGTTATTCTTGTCCTATTCTATGCAATGATTTGATATTTGATTCAATTTATACAGGTACTTGATGAAATGATACAAAATTCATAAAAAAGTTTGAAGGTGCTTCATTGATAAAATGGACCAATTTTTTATATATTTGGACCTAATGATGAAAAAATATTGAATTGGAAGTCTTGAAAGGAATTACAATAATACAGTCATTGTGATGAGAAAACTGGGGAGAAAGAAAGTTTGTTAAAAGTTATTCAAAAACATTGAAAGTTATTTGAAGCCAAGTTGAGAATTGGAAGATGAAAATCAATCTTCTTTTCTTTCTCTTCTTTCGAAAATATCATGAATATCTTGTAGCCTATAATTAATGAAGAACAACCGTCAAAATGTCCGGGGTTCATTGGTAAAACAAGAAAATTATGGATTTTTTATGCATTCATCCACTTGATTATAACGAAGCACTTCAATTTTATGTACGAAAAAGGGGTTTGACGAGAGTTTTATGAATGAAAGAGGGGTTTGAAGAGAATTTTATGTATGAAACAGGGGTTTGAAGAGAGTTGAAGAGTAAAGACCTCAGTGGGACCGAACTTGGTTCCGATCTGTTTGCATTGAATGTGTTTACTGCGTTGTGAGTTGACCGGTCTACTTGATTACACTTTATCATCAACCCTTACGTCATTTCCGCTCTCGAAAATTTGATCTTCCTCTCTTCATTCCACAGATCAGTCACTCAAATCCAGATTCTTGTTCCAGACACATCTCAATTGACCCAACAATCAGGTTGGTAAACAATGGAGCTCATAACATATTTAAACATGAGTGCACGTGTGAACATGAACATTGAGATTGCACGTTATTCAAGCCTATGTCTATTAATAATTAACAATAATCATTAACACATTTGTCATAATCAAAATAATGATAATAATAATAATGCTCATAATAAAAATTTTCAAAATAAAAATCCTTATAAATTAGCTTCATTTACGCAAATCGTTAAAAGTTTATGACACCTTTTCATTATAATTATCAATAGAATTTTTCCCAATTCAAATAGAAAGCATGGAATAACCATTTTTAGTAGATGAAGAAAATGCCTGTTTCGAGCTTCATGCACGATTAACAATATCAATATAATTAAATAATATCAACAATAAAATCAATATTCTTACTAAGTATAAGTAATCAAATGTTGAATTCAATACACTTAGTGCAACCAGCCCTCATATAACAGTATATAAAGTAATATAACTTACTTGTAGTATCTAATTCAATTTTTCTTTTCATCAATTGATATAGACACGATAACAGCAGAGGAATATAAATGAACAAAACTTCAAACGAATGAGAGTTCATGATAATAATCCCATCATAAGATTGAAAACTAATCGATTAGAACAATCGCTGAACAACGTGAATGGTGAAAAACGGTATGTCAGAGCTGAAATAAGTGAACAATGAACGAGAACAACGTTTTGAGTCGGTTAGAGCAGAGCTGGGCGGAGCAGAATGATAGTGAAAGCATTCATTCAATAAACACAGAGGTCAAACGCAAATGCATGTCAGACTAACCGTAAGTTTAAATTTAATTTGAGAGCGCTCAAACAGAAACAACCCCTTTCCACTTAACCCATTCCACTTCGATTGCACTTCGTAATCCTTCTAACACTCTATTTTTCTCTCTTACTCCATTCTCTCATCTTCCTTCTCTTCTTTCTTTGATTCCTTCTTCTATATCATTCTACATTTCTCATTTATGTCGAATTTTACATTTTACATTTCTATCATTCTATTTCAATTTCATCTTCCTTTTCCTTTTCATCTCCTCTTTTTTCTGTTTAAATCTTTTCATTTCCCTTTTCATTACTCTCCTCTTTCTTCAACTCAAATCTTTTCTTTCTCTTTCCCATACATTTTTCCTTTCCGTTCTTCTTTTTCTTCTACACCACCACCTCTCACATCTTACTTTATCTTCCAGCTTTATACACGTTCAGTCCTCATTCCTTAACACAAGCAAAATCCAATACTTATTGCCCTAAAATTCTTATTCTATTTCATTTTGTTCTGCTTCGATTTATTTTACTTTCGCTTATTCGTCTCTCTAATAATAATTACATATTTGTAAATATATTAATAAATATTAAAAATATATTAAATAAACAATAATAATAGTTTTTTTTCTTCTACACCACCACCTCATATCTTACTGGTGGTGGTGAATCACCAGTGCACATAGTGCACATAATCTCATATATTACTTTATCTTCCAGCTAATTACACATTCATTATTATTATTATTACAAGGAAATTAATTAGTTGGAGACTTATAGAATATTGGCTAGTTCAACTTGGAGAGACTGTATAATCTACAGCATTTTTAGTTTGACTTATTATTCTTGTAATCTAGGATCCAAGCATAAATATTAATTTAATCTACTTCAATAGCGTAATCTAATTTTTCTATCAAAATACTCCATTCTATTCCCCAATATTTCTCCCTCTTCACCCACTTTATCAACCCTCCTTTTCATCACCTTCCTCTTCCTCCCATAAACACACCATTCTCACTACAACATCCACCCCTATCAGCAACCACTACTACCAATGTTTTGCTAAAGCCGCCTTGGCTGAAATAGATAGATGGCATTCACCCACCATACATACACATACATTCGCGGCCAACATGGACAAAGCCCGCACAACAATATGTCGCAAACAAAAGTAAACATAACGAAGCGTCCCCCCCTTCCTTACCATGACAAAAACTAAATGTTGTCATAAATGGCGGACCTCAGACCAGAAGCCGCAATTTATTCATCGTTCAATTTGAAGCGGGTTGCTCCACACAATCTCCGTTATTGTTCATTAGCAACAATTGTGTTATAAGGGATTTACAAAATTTCAGCAAATGGGATTTTCCTATGTACAGAAATGTTGATGCCTCAATAATAGTCAATATCCATAAAATACAGAACAATTATTAGGAAAATTGGGAAAGAATATTATTTTAAAGTAAGTTATAGATATTATATGATTACTATAAGATTGGTAACTCACCTCTTTTGCTTGTAAGCATGATAAACATACTCGTACTTAAACAGAGATTGTTAATGTTATAGCAAATGAAACCGGTATCTTGCGTTATTTAATAATTTGTCTCGTTATGACACCTCCTAGTCATTTCACTCAGTATGATAAATAGAACTGGCATAAACTTGTTAACATCAAAATTAAAAATTGGTTTTAGTTGATTATGCATGGACAAGATCATAGTAAAAAAAAAGTTGATCAACTAAGATAATAATCCGACAGAATAATAGACCAAAATAGGATTTGTTTAAACTATGAATTATACAAATTAAATCCAACATGAATGATTATGTTAATCGATAACTGAAGTTCAATTGGATCACAGATCAACCAAGATGTTAGTTTATGAATGTTACGAAGTCAAATTTACACCAGAATATTCAATTTCTGTTATCAATTATATAAAATAATAATTTGAGACAAAAAGCCATTTTATTCATTATCAAACATTTCTATCTAATGACGTGGCGTACTGTTGTGTGACTCACTACAATTAACTCTCCATCACTAATTGATTAGATCCAATCTAAATTGATTTCATCTTATCAGTTGTGCTTCCTAAATTGAAATTCCCAGCCAATTTAAGAATCATTCAGTCTTACATAATCATTTCCGTAGTGACGCATTCGATCCAAATTAACAAGGCTCTCTGACTACATCATTCTTCTAAAGGTTTGTCTCAAAATTTACCAAACCGACAATAATCATCAGATTTTTCTTTCATTCAAATCATTAAATTTGTACAGTCTAAACCCCATAGAAATACTAGAAAGAAACCTGGGAAGAAGTAGCCTACTAGAAAAATACTAGGGAGAAACCTAGGAAGAAATCTAAAGAAAAATATTTTTTAAAAGAATCCTCACCAAAATCGTCACTCAGTCTTCCAACTAACTTCAGGCCTACAAAATATATGACAATCACAAACTTTGAAGTACTTTGTAAATAAAATCTCCTTAGCATGACAACGTTGTTATTACTAGATTGTTAATTCACAATGGACTTTGCTTTCCATAACCAGGGATCTAGAATGAATGAATGTGAAATCAGTGCACATTCCATAAAAAATCAATTAATTTGAACTAAAATGCCAACAAAATTTCCTCGGCAAATCCCTTGAAGACTTGTAGTACAGTACTTCCTCAATAGAATCTTCTTACTTCTTGGTATGGCTACATTGTCCATAAAATATTTTCAATGGCACATTATCCCAATCTCCTAAAATCAGAGCAAATTCAAAAAGTTGCAACGTAGAGGGAAAAAACGTCCTCACCAAAAACGTCATAACATACTTTTTAAACAGTACTCGTCGGCCTTCAATGCACATTTAGAGACATACCACCAACAGCAACAATCAAATTCCGTCTATTCAGAAGAGGAAACTCAATCTTGAATTCATTTAAAAAGCAAAAGCTGCTTCAAGACATTGCATCCTACGCTATACTAGGCAAAGCCCGTACACAAGGACTATGCACAAGACAGCATTATTTGTCCATCCCATGTGTCTGTCTTTCAATTATAATCTAAGTACTGTATTTGTATATCTATTTTTCTAAATGTCTATGAGATTATACGAATGTATCTGCCTACCTTTCCATCTGCAAGTGTAACTATCTATTTTCTAAATATGTATAGGCTATGTACTTAGACTGTGTACGTATCTGTCTACATTCTCATCTACAAGGGTGTATAACTAATTTTCCGAATACTTAAAGCCTATGAATGTATATTTATGTGTCTGTATAGTCTGTCCAAGCAAAGAAGACTTTCTGGCAAGCTCGGTCGATATTGGTTCAAAAATTATAAGTTTGTTCTCAAATAATAGATCAGAATGTTTCATACAATTTGAAACCAAATGCATAAATTTTGAACCAATATTAACCGTGCTAGAGTCATTTTCTCATCTTGCCAGAGGGTCTTCTTTGCTTGGACAGACTATACCTATCTATCCTTCCATCTGCAAGAGTATAAATTACTATTTTGCTAAATATCTATACTTTATCAGTGTATACTTATATTTTTCTACCTTTTCAGTTGCAGCAAGCAAGCAGGAAATACATATCTGGAGAATGAAACAATCGAGAGTGAACGAGAGAGAGAATGAGAGAAAGAGATAGAGAAAGAGGGAATGAACAAGACTGGCAGGCCTTGAACTCTATTGAATCACACGCTGGTATAGTCGGTCCAAGCAAAGAAGACCCTCTGACAAGATGGGAGAATGACTCAAGCTCGTTCAATATTGATTAAAAAGTATCAATTTGATCTCAAATTGTAGGGAAAAATTTGATCTACTATTAGGACCACATTTATAATTCTTGAACAAATATCGACCAAGCTGGAGTCATTTCCCCATCTTGCCAGAGGGTCTTCTTTGCTTGGACCGTCAGCTAGACCTATGTGGGAAGTACGAGTACGTCAGACTGCAGGACTGTCTGTTCTCTCATAACATAAAAGCAGCTGGAATCTCTTATGGGATAGTGTTGAAGAATATTAATAGAAAAATTACAATCAAAATCAGTGGCCAAGCCTTGCAATAATCTAAATTTTGTAAACTCTATTAGTCTGTGATTGGAGAAATGATCAATAGTCAGTTTACAGTTCCAGCAGAATAAAATTATAATGAATTGCAGAATTTAAAAAAAATCATGCCACACTTATTTATTGTCAAAAAAACTAACCTATTAAACTATTTTATTGCTACTTTAAATCACTCTATATTTAGAGACTATTGCTTTATAATAATTTCTATTGGCAATAATTGGTAAGTTTATTTGAATAAAATAAAAAAAATAACTATAAACTATAATAGTAGACTGAAAGAACTATAACCATGGTTTTCCATCTAGGGAAAATTAGGTTATATATGCTGGCGAAGTGGAACAACACTTGGGTCTCCCCAAGGTGTATAGAATACTATTCTACCCACTACTGAAAGCCAATATTGAAAAAAAAACCACCTGTAACCTGTTTTATTTTTGGAAAAGTAATTTTAAATGTTCCAAAAACTGGTCAAATATCAATTTTTTGTACTTTAAAAACTAAATTTTTGATGCTCTACAACTTTTAGGGAGAGGGGTAATACATTTATTTGTTACTTTGTGAGCTACATAACAATTTAAACAATTTTTTTTTAATTTGGAAAAAATTGTGTTTTTGAATGAATGTAAAACGTTATGTATTTGACCGATTTTTGTTTTCTTTTTTTTAATCGACGTAGAATTATGTCCTCTACAATTTACTCTGAAAATGTGCCTAATAAAAATGTGGACCGTTTTTTAGTTATAAGCGGAAAACTAAAAAAATGCATGGTTTTCTGGCTGTCAAAAGTTGTGCGGGGGGAAATTTTGTGTGCACTTTAGGAATACACATTATTGAAGCTATTAAAACAATAAAATCGCATACACCACCTTTTGCAGAAATTTGCCTTACAAAATTCCCTGCGTACTGGACTATAGTAGAATAAGCTCAATAAGATTTCATTGATCAATAAGATAAACTCAATAAATCGCATTCGATTTTATTGCTCATGAAATGAATCAATTGCTTCTTTAATCAATAATATCTGGTACCGAGCTTCGCTCTGAAGCTGCGGCCGAACTGTTGAATTACATAAATATGTTTTCGCCATACTCGTATGTAATACACAACTTTCCAAGCTAGATTTGCGTTTGGAAAATTGCCGTTTACAGGAGAATCAAAGATCAGCTGTTCTGAATGCGGGAATAATCATTTTGATGATTATTACAGCACTAGTCATCATCACGATGATAATTACAGCATTGAAAATCTAGCACAGCTGTTTTTTCCGAACTCCAACATATGAATAAACGAGTCGAACGAGCCGCCATGACAGTTCACTGTGTGTGTTTGTTTTGTGCTACTGCTAGTGTTGTGTTGAGGTCATGTTGGCTTCAGTTAATGTTTTCAGTTGTTTGAGGTTTTAATAAATCCTTCTCAGTCTAGTATGACGGAAAAAATGTACATAATTCGTGTGGAAAAGTTTACAAACTAATAATTATTTTCCAAACTCGCGTACCGCTCGTTTGGAGAACATAATTTGTAAAACCACCTTTTCCAAACTTATTATGTAATACACTATATTGTAAAAAATCAAGGAGCCTCCTTGTAAAAAATGAATTCAAAATTGATATGATCACCACTCACAATTTTTTGACAGTCATGAACATGTGTTATAGACTTGAATGTAACTCCATTCACTCCAGCTGGATAGCGTTGGTCAGCTAACGATAACAGCCATTATACGCAGTACTTGGGATTATGCCTGAATAAGGAATATTTTGTACTTTTATTAATCCTGCCAGAGAGTTTTCCCAGACATGAGACCTGCTGCAATCTTATTTTTTCATCACGGTTATATTACATTTCAAATTTTAAGAAAATCGTTAGAGCAGTTTTCTAGATCCGTGGTTCCACATACATAAAAACATACATACATACATACAGAAATTACTCGCTATTAATATAATAGGATAAGAATTATAATTATTATTAATCAACTGATTCCAAGTCTCGAATTGATTACCTATAGCATAACCTAACCAGTTCTAAGATTTGAGACCTACAAAAAGCAGAATTTCAATGTTTTTTTAGTTTACAGTTGGCTATAATATTCAATTGGATGGCATGTTCACTGTATTTAGAAAGTATTTGTTTTTGAAAGAAGAAACAGCAATTAAAAATTAATTATTTATTTGAAAAAAGTGAGAAGAGGTGAAAATTCAACAATAATCTTCGATCAGAGAGAAGAAGTTCAAGTGAATTAAAAAATTAAGGGTTCATATAAGCCTGTTACTCTACTTCAACTCATTATATCTAGTATTCAATGATTGCCAATTCAATTAATTACAGAACATTGGCAACAATCTGTTGCTAACTAATCAACTATTCATTAAAAGTAATAACATAACAATTATTAAAACATAAAAGAAAGTTACTATGAATCTTTCAGCAAATTCAAATGAGTTAAACCACTGAGAAGGTGAACTAAATTAGGTGATAAAGTGAGGTATTGTGATAACCCTAAGGAAGGAAAAGGAAGCCACCTTTACGCTTTTCAACATTTGAAATGTTCTACTGTATAATAATTCACATAATTGCAACACAAAGCATTACTCAAATGTATAATTTCCCAGCAGCAAACTCTATACGTGATAGGAGGTTACCTTCGAGTTCAATACTGAAGTTCTACTAATTCAATTCCCTAATGTCATCAGATCTGATGCAATACAACTCCTAGTTCAATTCACTAGTACTCCAACAATGCTTCTGTATTTTCTGATTCATTATATATACAAATCAGTGCTCTAATTGTACAACAATCCTACATCACATAATATGTAGCACAATACAGTTTAGTTTGATTGGATTAACTCCATTAGAACAAAATAATGCAACACAAATGTCTGTTCATTTCAATAGTTTAATTGGGTCTATATAAAGTCTGTCCAATCAAGAGAGACATTATGGCAAGATGTGAAAATGACTACGGCTCGGTCAATATTGGTTCAAAAATTAAAAATTTGGTCTTAATTTTTAGATCTAAATGTTTCCTACCAAATGTATAATTTTTGAATCAATATTGATCGAGCTGGAGTCATTTTCCCATCTTGCCAGAATGTCTTCTTTGCTTGGACAGACTATACAAACAGAAATGCAATACAATGACAAACGAATCAAATAAAACAACAAATAATGTTCATTCCAATAGTACTCTGATTGGATAGACTTGATTAGAAAAATTGAGTTCGAAACTACCTGCACAGACAAAATTGCAGATTCAAATGTCTAATTAGTTTGGCACCATCCTGGCGAAGAATCAGAGTGCGTTCAATTAATTTAATGTAAAATTAATTAGCGGAGTTTAGTACACGACGATTATCGAACAATAATTGATTTGGATGATGGCTGCCGCTTCTTTTCACGTGAAACCCCGACAAGGTGCGGAAAATGAATGGTATTAAGGCTGTGAGTGAAAGAAAGACATGGAGTAAGATGACGGAGGAGTGAGAAAAAGAGAGAGAATGAGGTAGGAAAAGAAGGAGACGAGTTGGAATGAGGGAGGGGGAAGATATAAAAAAGAGAGAAAGAAAGAAAAAGGAGGATAGGACTTGAAAGGAGGATAGTTCTTGAAAGGAGGAGGAAATGGGTGAAAGAAAGAGAATGAGGTAGAAAAGGAGGAGAGGAGTTGAAAAGAGGGACAAATATGGAGGTAATGGAGTAAAAGGAAAGGGGAAGGTTAAAGAAGCAGTGATAAGGTGTTAAAATTAAAGAGAAAAGGTGGTAAAACAATACTACGAAGTAGATCTGGAATGACAACGGAGGGAATGAGAGTACGAGATCGGAAGGTAGGAGAGGGTGGATAATACTGGAAAGTAAAGGTAGATCAACATAATAGAGAAGGAGTGGTGGGGAAATATGAAAAGGAATAAAAATGAATATATTAATAAGGATATTTATGTATCCTTGAGGAGACGATATTATTAAGGAGAAAAAGTGAGATTATGACGAAATGCAGGAGACTGAGACAGTAGGAGAGAACTGGATTGGAGGGAGGATGATACTGAAATGAGAAAAACCAATAAAGATTAGGTATAAATATGAGAAAATAAGGAAGAGAGGTGGAAGAAAGGAAGGAGAATTTGATTAGTTAATGAAGATAAACTATATAGCTTGGATGAGAGCAAAGCCAAACGAAAGAGAGAAACAAAGAGAGGAGGAAGGTAAACAAAATAGATAAGTTGAGGAGAAGGAATGAGATGGATAGAAAAAAAGAGAGAAAGCAAATATTGAAGAGGAAGAGAAGACAAAACCAAAGAATATACAAAGTGAAATAGAGAAAACATAGAAGAGGTAGAAGAGGAAGAGGAAAAAGAGAATCAAAAAGAAGATGGAAGTTAAAAAAGAGGAAACACAAATGACAGTAATAAGAAAATGATGAATCGAAGATGAGGGAGTAGGGTCTATTGAAAACAGAAAAAAATGTATCAAAGGAATAAAGAATAGAGAAAGATGTATCACATAGATGTTATCAAAGTAGAGGTGCCTTATAGTAGCAGGAATGAAGAGAACAGGACATCAAAAAGGATTAGAGAAGTAAAGGATAGGATAAAATAAACAATAGAAGAACAAATGAGAGAGATAGAAACTAATACTCTAAGTCAAAAAAGGGCCCAGGACAGCCTGCTAAGATGAGGTGGCAAGAGCTGAAGAAGAAAGTTAATCCGTCAAGAAGAGCTAGAGTTGTGTGTGTAGATGACAGGGTGGGGGAAGAAATACAGGGGGGCAGGGGGGTTAACAAAGAAATTGTCAACGAGATCGTGACAAAGCCTCGGGCCGGAAGACGATGTGCCGCTGAATAGAGAGAGAGAACACCAAAATTGAATTATTAAAACGCCGGATTAATTATCAGCCACCGCTGACGGAAAGAGTGTACTCTCGAAATTAGCACAATTCTCCACTCTCATTGGTTGTTGTATCTCTCTCACTGACTATGACTGACTTCTCGATCACGAAGTTACCTCAGTTATCTCCTTCACCCCCTCCCGGTCTTGTTAATATCGGCAACACGCAAGGCACACTCACTCTCCCAAAAACCACAGGCACATATCGTCTGTCCAAGCAAAGAAGACATTCTGGCAAGATGGGAAAATTGCTCCAGCTCGGTCACTATTAGTTCAAAACTATAAATTTGGTCTCAAATTGTAGAAAACATTCTGAACTACAATTTGAGACCAAATTTATAACTGTTCATTTTCCCATCTTGCCAGAATGTCTTCTTTGCCTGGACAGACTATATCTCCTGTGGGAAATATGCCTTTATAGTAACGGTAAATCTCCAGCAACAGGAATAGGCAGTCAATAATTGCTAGCTCCATGTTCATATGAAATCAACTATTGAATGATATCTTATTTGGATGAGTATTGATTTTATAACTCCAAAAACAGTAAAAAAGAATCTGTGAAATATATCAGAGCAGATGCCCATATAGAATACAATAGAATTTAGATAGAATTCAGTCAATACGTGGAAAGATAAAATTTGGATAGAAATAAGAATAGAATAGAATGACTTCTTTATTTTGATGACGTGGCGAAGTTTGGACAGTAGGCCTAATGTTCACTCTACCACTTAACCACGAGGCAGAATAGATAATCCTCTTCCTTTGAGGGATAACATTGATCATCACTTCTTAGGTTATATTGGTTAAGTAGCTACTTACAGTACTGTAGTTCTAATTGAGTAATTTCTGATCAATTTTTTACACTTGATGCTCTGTCTATGTTAATTGTTTTATTAATGGTTAACTGTCTATTAATGGTTCATTAATCTATGAAAAAATATGTTTGAATTTTGTATATGGTAATGGTAACTAATTTACAGTGACTATAAAACATTATATAAGTGAATAGTATTAGGCTATTACATTTTGCATGAAATCAAGGCGGTAGAAGTGAACACAATTGAATAGTTTTATACTTTTTGAGGTTTAAAGTTAATTGTACAGGTAATTAACACCTTTAATCAGGGGCGTAAATTCAAAATTTTCATTGGGGGGCAAGCGGGGGCAAGATTTGCTTCTGGGTAGTGGTATACTGATCACTGATAATTCTGTTATGTATGTAAGACATAATCTACTTCAATACCAAACTGAATCAAATTCTGGGGGCTCTAATGGGCCTGGGGTGTACCTCCTCAGCCAAGCGGGCGTGGGGGCCTCCCCCCGGCAAATTTTGTGAAAGAATACTTCAAAACTGTGTTTTAGAACGCCTTTTCTATAGCCAATCAAATGCCGAAATCCCTATTTTTTGAGCATAAAATATTGATGATATACAGAGTGTCACGAAAGGTGTAACAGCCGGATCCAGAAACCATAGATTTTTAGATATTTTTCAAGTAGGCATACTTACAGTCATTAAATTGTCAATATCACAAGAATCATTTGTCAAAATTGAATTTTAAAGGTATTGTTGGGAAGAGTAAATAATTTCACATTATAGTTGGCGCAACGTAAGTTGACTATCTCCCCCTCCACATGAGAAATATAGCTCCGTTGTCAGATTGAGTGAAATTGGAACTTCTTCTAATGCAAACACATTCTACTGAATGTTAAAAGTGACAGCGTAGCTTCGGAAAAATCATGCGGTGTTGTAAAACTCACTATTTTTTATGATAAACCAGCTGTTCACAGCTCGAAAATCTAAGTCGATTAGCTTCAACAACTCCAATTCTCTTAATCTTTAACATACAATGATTCATGCATATACCGCTCTTCTTACTTTGAAACTCTTCAGAGGGCAAATCACGATCTTCCGACTATTTTTGACACTTGGAAAAAAATTGCAATTGTTTTTGAACAACTTTCTCGCTTTCACCACCCACTTATCTTCTTAAACAAAAAAAAGTTTCTAGATCGTCGAAAATTTCATGTTTTCTGTTCGAGTAGACTCGACATTGACAAACATATTTGTAAATAGAAACTGAATTGTTGGTCGGATATAAAAAATTCAAAAACCATTAGAAAGCACGAATTCTCCTTGTCATTTTGACATAAAAACATGATTTTCACTACAACCAATCATTGTGAGAGAAGTGATATAGGTACGACAGAAAAAATCAAATTTCCTTTGAATCGTTTTACCCAGGAACCGTTCTAATACTACTGGCATGTCGAGGATGAATTTCTACATACAGATATGGGGTCTAATCGAGGATTTGAAGAAGTTTCAATTTCTCACAATCTGACAACGTAGCTACTATTTTTCGGGTGGAGAGGGAAATAGTCTACTTAGATTGGCCGACTACAATTTAAGGTATTCTACATGCCATAATCGATTATTGAGCAGTATTTTTAGGCGGTTTAAGTTGAAAAAGAGTGATTTTCAAGTTTATCTAAAACCTCAAACAGATTTTTCGCGATTTTTCTCCAGGGTGAGAGAAATTTCCATAGATTAGAACCTTCCTTTTTCATTATCTCCAAATGAGACCAAGTACAGGGGTCTATCTCAAATCCTTGAGTCAGAATTTTTTATTAAAAACTAGACTAATTTTGTTGAGTGTGAATAACCGTCTACAATTTGATAGCTTTGTGTCGAGCGATTACGTACACACAAAATACTTTTTCCATAGGACTGAGAACTGGTCACTGGTCCTGGTTGACTGGAACTGGTTAGAAGTTCGTATCTACAGTGGTTATTTGCTAAAATATGAAAATAATCAGTATTTTTCAAGTTCAAAGAGGCTTAACATGGTTACCTGATGCTTCAACTTACTTTTCTGTGGGTGAAATTTGTAGATGATTCAATTTTAAATAAAACGGGTTCAGTCAATAAACAGCCTAAATCTAAAATTTTCCACAAACTCAGAAATCAGGTTTGAATGAAACAAAACTGAATGGCCAATTACATTTGAAGAATCAATATGTCTAACTTATTAAATCTTATCTTATAAATCATTTATAGTTTTAATTAAAAAAGTGTTATAGTTTTAATATGTTAAATAGTAAATTTTGGTTATAGTGGATATTCTATCCTGACCCATTGTATTTCGAGTATAGTTCTTTATTCTTCTCACGCATGAGAATCTTGAAATCCTATTGTAGTCCAGTCAAATTGAGCAAAAAAAGTAAAAGTCGGAGGACCCAGCTGAAAATTTGCAGATAAGATCAGAAAATGGCGCTGGACGAGAAAATTACATAGGTCTTTTTTTTGTAGACAATACAATTTTGAGAAGAATAAGACTAATTGCAACTTTTTATCATTAAATGTTTTCGAGATACAATTATTTAAAAAATTTGTAATCTTTTCATAGGATTAAGATGTTAAAGTTTTTACCACTTATAAAGTTTGTAAATATAAATTGAGCACTCGTACATTATCGTATTCTAAATCTCTCTCGGCGAAATTCATTTTTCTTTCATTTGAGACCAATTTCACACTTTTATGTTCAATATGTTTTGAACTACAGCGATTTAAAAGAACCCTGACACCCCCAAATACCTCCAAAATTGCATATTATATCACAAAAACGTACTAAAAATATTGGGATAAGTTATTGGCTTATATTTCTGGAATTATGTTCCTGAGACCCTGAGCAATGTTATGAGACTAAATTCAATTACTAACCATCTGAAAGAGGAAGATTTCTTCTACATTTCATTATAATTTTCGCCCACTGGCGAGAGTCACTCTAATGTGAAAATGTTCTGTTTTCAACGAGGAGGTATTATTACACACAGTAGGCTACCATTACTATCTGAAAATTGGAATTTTTTTATCAAATTTGACGTATAATATATGAATTTATACCGGGACTCTTGTCTTGGGGACTTTTATTCAGATCATATCTGCAAATTTCCAGCTGGGTACTCCAACTTTTAATTTTGTTGCTTAGTTTGACTGGACTATTGGGGGGCAAAGGGAATGTTTGGGGGGCAACTGCCTCACCGTGCCCCCAAATTACGCCTATGCCTTTAATCTGAAGGAATGTGAAGTCAAGCTCTAGGATTTTAGAGGAGGGAGTGAGTTGCTAAGTTTCATCGTAGGCAATGAAGAACTTAAAATGAATATCACAAACATGAGCATGATGCAAGAAAATAAAACATGAATCGAAACCCACAATAGTTTGTAGAGAAATAATATACTGTACCTCCAACAATATTCGAAGCAAAATACACGACAAATATTCGTGTTATATGCAAATAATTCTATATTTTTCCAGCGAAAAATATAATTCTATATTTTTTCGTGTTATATGCAAATAATTCTATATTTTTCCAGCGACAAAGTCAGGTCTTCAATAGGCATCATAACAGTTCACAGAACTCGAAGGCTGGGTATAGTCCGCTCCTGCAAAGAAGACATTCTGGTAAGATGGAAAAATGAATCCAGCTCGATCAATATTAGTTCAAAAATTAGGAATTTAGTCTCATTATCGTAGATCAGAATGTTTTCTACAATTGGAGAACAATTAATAACTTTTGAACCAATTTTGACAGGTGGAGTCATTTTCCCACCTTGTGAGAATGTCTTCTTTGCTTGGACAGACTATATCTAGAAGAGGGAATTATAAAAAATATAACACTATATCTGTGTTGGAAGTGGTAGGCAGAAAGCGTATCAAGCTTTGCCTGTGGAAATCGCTCGTCTCTCAACTGTGGTATATCACTTGTATTGTGAACAAGGAAGGAGAATGAGAAGAAAAAACGAGAAGTAGAAGAAGAGTAGAAGCAAGAATAATACAAAAAATGAGAAAGACAGGAAGGAAGAAGAAGGAGTATGAGGACAGGATAAAAGAAGAAAAAAAGGAGTAGGAACCAGCAAACTTTTAGTAACTCACTTTTTGCTTATTTCAATTTTTCCTATTTGGTGCTGATATCGGAAAAAACTTACTTTCTGACACACTATGGTTCAATTCAAACCGCGTATTCCCCAAAGACTGTCTGGTCTACTTTACAGAAACAGACGTAACAATAAATGTAATAAGTTGCTCCAGAAAAATGTAACTTTTATATCGCTGTTTATTTTAATATTAGTTGTATTTTAAATAGGTGATCAAATGAGAAAAATGATTTTTTAGTCAATTGTCAAGTTTGAGTGAAGTTTGAGTTGTTTTTGGGTACTCAGATTCAAGAATTAAGTTGTTAGTTAGCCTACCTATTTTTTTCATGCTGGTACTTTAAACATGCTGGAAATTAAACTTCCCATGAATTAAAATTCATATATGTTTTCACTGAAGCAAGTAGTTTAAACTGTCCATTAGGAAATTTCAGAATATTCAACGCAATTCCAAGAATACTAAGTAGTACCAAGAATATACAAAATCAAAAACAGCATGCATATAATATAGTCTGTCCAAGCAAAGAAGACATTCTGGAAAATGGGAAAATGACTCCAGCTCGTTCAATATTAGTTCAAAAATTATAATTTTGTTCTCAAATTGTACAGCAGAAGCTTTCCTACAATTTTAAACCTGACTTATCATTTTTTAACCCATATTGACCGGGGTTAGATTCATTTCCCCCTCTTGCCGGAATGTCTTATTTGCTTGGATAGACTAAATATAAGAGTTTGAATTGTTAATATCGGAATATTACAGAACATTCAAGGGAATTCAAAATTCAGACTGATTATACAGTCTCTATAATTCCCCTATTATGCTAGTAGTTTAAAGTTTAAACTTTCCATTCGGAAATTGCAGAAAATTCAACGCAATTCCAAACATACTCAATACAAAATTAAATCCAATTTTTGGAAAACAGCATGCATATACGAATACCAACATGACTGTTGAAATTAATATGAAAGACTGTTTCAAAATGCAACTGTTGCTTCTGTTTCATTTTTTGCCTCTGATACTCATTGCTCAGCATCCCGGCACGTTTCGTTTACTCCAGGAAATACTGATAAAAACTAGGAGCTGGTTGTGAGTTTTTGGGAGGAGGTCAGGTCCTAAGGGAGGGTCCCTCTCTCCTCCCAATTGCACTCTCTCTTCGGGGAACCCTATATCATTCACCACGGAGCCAACTTTGCTCTTTTCCCTCACGATTTTCACTTTCTCCCTTTCATTTTAAAACAGAGAGAGACAACGTGTAAATGAGGCATAATTACAATTTAATGCACGTGAGACTGTCGAGTTCATTCCCAACTTCAAAACTAATGCCAGGGTATAAATAACCAATTATGGACACCACAATGCACTGAGCTCAAACAATGAACGAAATTCTGACATTCTATAGTCTGTCCAAGCAAAGAAGACGTTCTGGCAAGATGGGAAAATTGTATATAAAAATGTTTCCTACAATTTGAGACCAAATTTATAATAAATGAAAAGACAAGATGTTGTCAAACCACTGATTTCTTGTCAGAGGTTTATCTTGACAGAAGTTTATCTTGACGGATATCTTGTCAGAAATCAGTGGTTTGACAACATCTTGTCTTTTAATTTATTATGGATAACTACCACAATATCAATTTCACAACTACTCAAAGACCAAATTTATAATTTTTGAACCAATAGGCCTATTGACAGAGGTCGAGTCATTCGCCCATCTTGCCTGACTGTCCTTCTTTGTTTGGTCAGACTACACCAGCGAATCATTCAATTTTGCCTTTTTCAAGTAATGATAGTATTAAAGTGAACAAAAACAGCAAATTCTTATAAAAATAAAATAATATATTTAAAATGAGCTACACCAAAGCATCATATTGTAATTTGAAAGATAATTTATAAATAAAATTAAAAACATGATGTGTTTCAATGAGCCAACTCAATTATTAGAATCAAACTACGATGCCAAGCCAACAGCCAATAGAAATACATTAATTCACATCATAATCTATTTGATCAATTTAATTTATTTGATGTTACTTTGACATTGATTAGCACTGGATGATAAGTATGGAATACTGATTATTGCGTATTGATATAGCCTACTGTAGTGTGCTTTACAATTCTATGAAATTTTGAATAATTGGCATGACTTACATTGAATTGATTAGGGATTTGAGGACAAAGTTATTTGAATGTTTTCAACTAATTTTTATAGCCTAGTTTATTAATAATACAAAAATAAAAACGAATTATTATTTGTATAATAAATTGAATACCTTCAAATGAAAGTTGGAATGGTTACTTTATAAAAATAACCTAACAATTTCAAATTAATAGAAACATTATTGAAATCAGGTTCTAAATTTTGACATACTGACGTGTCGAGAAAAATTTACCAATCGAGTTTCTACTCCAAAGAAAAATAAAATTGCTTTGAATCATTGGCAATTCGATGCTGATCTGTGATGGAATAAAAACTGGTTTGGTTTGTGTTGAGAGGATGATAGTGAGTGCTTTGAACCTGCATTCATTCTTGCTGAGTATAATCAAAACATCAGAACTTATAGAACATGAGAATTATCAGAGATCACATTCTAGATCATTAGATCATTATTCTAAATTTCTGGGTGACAAATATGATTAATTTCAGGTAATACTCAATAATTATGGGTGAATATTGTGTTCTACTTTCCATTGAGAATTCGTGAGCGACAGTGTGAGTGTAGTGTAGTCGAAATTAGAGGGATTGAACTTAATAAAACATGAATTCAATCACAATTTTCCAGGTTCGATTTCAAGAGAAAGAAATACTACAACTGATATACGATTAATGATGAAGTATTATATTTTTGAAGTATTTACTCTACTTCTTAAGCGTATGGATAGAAGATATTCAAAGCGCAATTCAGCCCATACTATTATATCATGAGAACCTAAGTACTACAGTGACTATACAAGATCTTATATAGTCACTGTATTAAGTACCATTGTGGGCAATGAGAATTTGTGTAACATTGTTTAGGTTATGAATATTTTCATTTCACAAATCATCATTTTCTAATAAAAAGATTAATATTTTTGAAAGAATAATAGGGCTAAATATGAGATTTTCAATTATCTATCAATTTAAATTAAACTGGATTAACGATTATAAATAACGAGCAGCCAATTCAAAAAAATTTATACAAAAATAAATAAAATTTACACTTTGATCAGAGATTTTGTGGAACTCATCCATAATTTAGGTAAGAGAAAACAAATTTTGTCAATTCCACAGTTCTCCACTGATGATGATGCCCTGAGCATTGAAACTTAAGTATGGTTTAAATAAACTTTGTGGATCTGACAACATTTGTTTTCTCTTACCTAAAAAAATAAATAAGTTGGTTCAGTTGAAGCATTCGAATAGAAGGATTATACTAAGATCCAAAATTCCACAAATTTGTAATATTTTTATTAGTGAACTTTGCCTGGTTTGAGTATTACTTATTTATTTTCAACAATACATGTCATGGGTAGCTCTGAAAGCCAAATAAACCTATATTTTGCTTTGAAACACAATAGTTATTGTAATTAATCATAGTATCTGTGAAAAATTATCTACTATAAAAGGACATTGCATTTTTGTAGGCTATAATTCGTATCAAGTTACAGTTAGGTTCTTTCATTACTACAGTTACTCGTATCATAGTGAGTACTCTTATTACCTATATCTTATAATAGGAATTTGGAAATCTCTCAATTCATAGATGCATTGTCTTCTTGGGAGAATTCCACTCGAACCATTCTATAACTTTCATTTTATTATTGTTGACTAATTTAATCTACAAGTCTTGGTATGATATATAGAGAAATAAATTAATATTCGATTCCTTGACTGGTGATATTTTCTACATTTTTCAATCACCATCCAATTGGTGACCATGGAAGGAAATAATACAAGCAGTAACCTTTTCAACTGCCGAAGGCTCACTGCCAGAGAGAATAGAACTGAAATACCAATTCTCATTCTATACTCTCTGCTAACCAAAAATATAATATCATGGCCTTGTCCACATTCTACTCTGAAGTAGAAATAGGTAGAAGATCAAACAAAGGCTACATGAGTAAATTGCAATCTTATTACAACAATTCAGATCCAAGCATTGTTGGGAGATAATGAGAGCCTTGAAAATTGTTAACCTCTTGTTGTAGAAGTGGTCAAATTAATATTATAAGCTTTATTCTATTGTTTTTTTATAACTTCTACTTCATATTTTAACGGTGATAAGTTTTGAAGTTCAAGGATATATTTATGTGAAGGCAAAATTAATATTATTGCGATTGCTAAGGTTTGGAAAAATCATGAAATTCATTCATTCATTGAAACATATACATAATCTGATAATCAAATTAAAATGAATTGGGAGACAAAAACAGGCTTTGCCCTCACTATTTATCGCTCACGTTTTGAAAAAGTTAATGCAGTCCTAATGAGGACCTGAAAATATATCTAAATATAGGACCTGATTGATAGATCAGGTGTAAACGTTGAATATAGAATTATTTATTATAGATCGCAGGCCACTTACAAGACTTCAGCCCTGAAATTCTATTGCATGGCAAAGCATACTACAGTGTCCAAGAATTCTCTTCTGCCTTTACCGCGTAGGGAAGAAGTCCAAGAATACATGGGGATAATTAATTTAAATGTTAATTGGAAATGGTTATGGTTATTGTATGGAACACTGCCATTTTGATAATTATGTGTTTTGTGTATTTCGATGAAGCAGAAGGTATTAAAGGTATTGAAGAAAAATAATTACAACTATACTGTATTTTCATGACACTATATCTGTACCTTTCATGAGTTTGTTCATCAGTAATCACTAACTATGGTTTCAGTTTCCAAAATAATCAATTATTATGATCATGAGAAATTGGAACACATTAATCATGTATGTGAGATATCTATTTCTGTTTCTATTGAACAGAAGATAAATTGATGATCCATTAGAAATATTTTTTATATTCTCTACAATTCTTCAATAAAATAATATGAAATGGCCGATACAATGATTGCAAATTACTATTGATTCGTTATTAATTGGCTGAAGTTAATTAATTCATTATTAAGTAAAAAAATAATATTATAATATTTCAACTATCCAGGGACTCTTGTGCAACTCTATATAAAAATAAATTCGTTACAATTCAGTAAGAAAACTCTCTGCAATTTTTGACAAAAAATATTCTGAAATTATTCAAGAATCTGAATAATTAACTAAATAGTTTGTGATATCATGATAAATGCTGAAAAATGCCAATGGTAGAACAGGAATTAAAAAAAAACAACAAAAAGCATCACTTAAACTCCACTTGCAACTATCATAGAGAAAGGATTGAAGGATTTTATTCCTTACTCTAATCTACTATACTATCTACAGTACTATCCATACTACTGTAGCTAGTGCCAAAAATTAATGCGGTTTCGTCTGTCACTTGTGCAGTGCAGCAGCTGATGTCTGCAAATAGTCGTGTTACTGTACCGGACCAGCTGACTAGAGAATAGAGTTATTATTACGAAAAAACTCTAGTCAGCTGGTCCAATTACATGCTAGAAACGTGCAAACAGACTAAACCGCCTCAATTTAGGGCACCAGTTCTATCTAACTTACTTTTCTTTTTCTTTATGATCAAGCAACAATTATAGCTTTTATTTCGCAGATGAATCTTGTTTAGACTATTACTGGTAATCAGAAATTCATGTTTTCGAGTGTATCAGTCCAGCCGAAAAGTAAATGATGTTTGTAAAATAGGATGATTGTCTCACAAGAAAATATAGGCTACATTATTTTGTAATGTCAGCTGTTGTGATTTTCAAATAGATACACTTTTCTGCTGAAACAATTTTCAAAAACCATGAATCCTACTATTTGTTCAGCTACATTTGATCACATCATGCACCAAATTAAAATACTTTTCAATCAAAATTTACATAATGTTCTAGCTGGAATCTATGGCATCTGTATGATTCTATGTCTATCCTATATCGGTTTGAAGCTGGAGAGATGGAATTGGAGTGTCTGGTAGCTGAGAATTGAGATGACTTATTGCTGGCCTGGCCCTGGTTCTATCCTAGAATCCTGCACAGAATTTTCTTAGGGTAAGTTAATCCTATCTTTTGGAAGAGACGTTGAGCTGTTCAGTCGTCAAATTCATCCCTTATCATCTCTTGAATTACCCATGCTCTAGAGCTCAAGTGGGCATCAGTATCAAAAACAAAAGTCTTCTTTCTGAGAATGATACCCTCAAACGCTCTAGGCGTCTATGACGCTAAGTCGTTGGTCACGGATGCCTGCATGGGAGTCCTTATATTCATCTCTTATCATCAACCCTCTTACGACCTGCACGGGGACCTAAAGTGGACTTCACCCTAAAAAAAATAATAAATGAAGTGAATTCATCCTTAGTTAACTTTTCAATTTTTTAAACAAATCAGTTCTTCTTGAAATCAATTTATTAAGAGTGATACTTGATACTTACTTACTCGTAATAGACAAATGAAATGGATAGTAATAGAATTTTCCCATGAATATTGATTAAATAATTGAAATTATCAACGTTAAAACGAGTACTTTTTTTAGAACAAAGTTGAAAAGTTCAAATAAGTGAGCCATTTATCGTTTGAAATGTCAAAACATGCGCACGTGATTATGTTGACATACTTGAAAATCGTGCTGTAACTTTAAAATAAGTTATTATGCGATATTGTGTGATTTACCTTGTTTGAATGGAGGCAGCGGATTGGGCAGCGTCAATTCTACCAGGTGAGAGAGGACAATGACTGCGACAATTGCTGTTTGCCGTGAGTCGCCAGCAAGTAGAGCCATTTGTTGGCGCTGGCTTATTTTACAAAATTAATTCACTACTATCTCACATCATAACCGCACCATTTTAAACGCACTGGGTATATGGTTTTCTCAACACTACACCACTCACTATTAAGCAAACAATTGGCTATCATTAGCCACAACTTAAAATACTCTCGCACGTCATTTCAACTACTGTACTTCCCACTAGATAAACACAACATGCCCTCACAGCTTTACTAAGTACACTGAGAATTTTCACGAAACAAGAATAGGCATGTCAGATCTCGGACAGATGATTCAACTGAAATTTCCCTACTTTACGTCACCGTTCAGTGAAACAAGATAGTCAAACATTGTAGCTCACAATAGATTGTTCTAAATTATTTCAAAACATACAAAGATCAAGAAATGCTCTAAAAATTCATTATCATGGAGTAATAAAGACATTGCAAAGCTAATTCCTTCGAATGAAAAAACCCATCAAATGTGATTCCAGCGAGATGAAAATAAAGAGAAATTTCCTTCGCTCTGATTGCATCGCATGCTATGAGTCACCACTCACCGACCGTTGAGGGCGTACAATCTTTTTAGGGTTTTATTATATTATTGAATGATATTGGATTCAATTTAACATGAATAATTGGAAAGTTATGAAAATCTACTGACTTGCAGAGTAATCCAAACATTGGACATGGGAGAATAACTTCACAATCATGCTCATCATATATATATATATAAAAATCACATTTCCTACATTTTTCGACAAATAAAGTATTTAAATATATGATTTAATATTATTTTAGACATTATTGATTAAGAACTAGGTTTTAAATTATTCAATTGTGATGATTATTTACCAGGTCGATTTCAACCAGGTTTGGAAAATCCAATACACGAAGGCTGGCTACCATGTTGGCAGCACTCAATTGGGGTTTACGCTTACTTCATGTATTGTAAATATAACCTCATCTTTTACGGAAAAAATTGACTGAAATCTAATTTACTACTTATTATAAACGTAAAGTATTACTGTATTTATTATATTATAATATGGTAGTACATTTAACATTATTGGTGTCGTGAAATGTGAGTAAATTACTGTGTTCTACTGTGGCACTACAATGCCATTTGTAGTCCACGCATCGCTATTTTCGTTTTAATAGATTCCTAGTTTTTAGATATACATAGGAGTTTATCATCAATTAAATTTATTTATAATCCACCTCCCATAATTTAAATAGTCATTTGATGTGGTTTCTGTCTTTTGCAGCCAGAAATCGTAATTATGTGTCCTTGTGTTCCCGATTCTATTCAGTGTTATTTCCTTGTTATAAAAGCTTGTTTTGAGAATTGAATTTCTTAAAAATAGTATTTCTACTAGATTTTGTCATGTTTCTTGGCATACTGAACCTATTTCAAACATCCAATGAGCGTTATTGTTTGATTTCTATCAATACCTTATTGCGTGGTATGGGCTAATATAATTTTTCAATAATTTTAAAAACTTTTCATGTTATTGACGGGAATCAACTTAAAATTCAACTTATTATTTTTAATGCCCCTTGAATTCAATTTGAAAGTTTTCAATTTATTATCAATAATTATAATTATTTATATGATTCCAAAATATTATAGGTTATGTTAGCCAAGCCTAATACCAGGTTGTTGTATTGAAGTTTACAGGCGTATCCAGAGCTTTCTCTTGATATATTCTATATTATTGATGTTAATAGGTAGTGTTTACTTATAATTATATCAATGATAAAGTTTTGTAATAGGTTTTATCAAATCCGAATCTAGATTAAGACTAGGATAGTGAATATCCTATTTTTTATAAACTTTTGAAACTCTGGAGATCTATTTGGCGTCATTCAAGGTTAGGTACTTTCAGGTACAATTCAGTTTTTCTATTAAATAACATAGTTTTTAATCAAAAAATTGTGATGCACGTTTTAGTATGCTTCTTGTAACCAATTTATCGATTATAAGATTATAATCGAATATATCGACAATACTTTCTATTTATTTTTTTATATCCAAATAGTACAAATCAAAGGTATCGATTATCTATCTCTTAATCAGATGGGCCTGTTTTATTCTCTGTAATCTTTGTAATATCGGATACAGGGGTTAATAAATCACTGGCCTCACAAAATATTCATAGATAATACTATCTTACATGATATAACATGAATAAATCAGCTTTATCAAATCGTAGGCCTAATGCTACATGTTTTACAATGTAGGCTAAATTGAACTTGTGTAATTCTTGAAAAGTAATTTATTTAAACATTAAAAGACTCGAGCTAGTTGTAGTAAGATTCATGCAAAATTATTTATTCGATCAAAAACTATTTTATTCATCCATCTTTTGCACCTTTAAAATGTTGAATGATGAATACCGTTACACTCGATGTAACCTTGCCAGTCTATGACGCCACTTGTCACAGTTGCACCCTGTGAGTAAAGTAGCTTACAAGTTTTGAATAAGTTATCAACTATTTAAAACAGCAATCATTCATTGTCGTTCAGGTATTTTTTTGATTCATACATGGTTTTCTTGCCTCCTTAAAGACAATAAACCTAACTTTAAATGCTAGCCAACAGTAGGCTACACAACCTAACCAGCTCATCGCAATTATAAGTGTCATGTTCTTCATCAACTAAGACTATAAAACTATAGCTCTTTAACTATTGATGATCCACAAACAATAAACTATTAGCATCAAACTCATATTCACTAATGTATAATTTATTCATCAAACAACATTTTAACTACTTGGCCACCACGACTCTAGCCTACACTATAACCCGTGCAGCCCAAAGACAGTGCTCATGTATTACAGTGTTGGCGATCGTGTGTGAGAGCGCAGGCTATCTTGATAGTGTTGCTGATGAGTGTCAACAGAAAAATTGAAACAGTACGCTCCTATAAACATACGTAAATGCATTGGCATAGGCTCTTTGGTGCCGTCGAAAGGTTGGTTTTCCTTTATGCGAAACGTTCTGACGGTTGGCCGCGGTCGGACAGCTGTAGTCAATCATAGCTCTTGTTATTGAAGCTCAAAGACATGACAAGAGCTGTGTTTGGCTATAGCTGTTCGGCTGCTGCCGACCGTCGGGCCGTTTCACATGAAGGAAAACCTACCTTTGCATCGATTATAGTTAGCTGATGCTGATCGGTTGTATATGGTGTCTTGTTTCAGACTGATATAAACGTTCTCAGTTTGAATTTCTATAATTTCTGTATCAAATCTCCTAGCTAATTCCATCGTGTGTGGCATTATTTGAAATCCAACTTCTATCACTTGTTTTCCCTGCTTTAATAAATATTGTGATCGGTTTTTATAGGCTAGACAACGCTAATGATCCAAGCTGTCGCTGTATCGCAAAGCAGCAGTCGGACCGAGCCGAAGCAGTGCAGGAGTGGAGCCAGCAGCAGCCGCCCAGATGTCGCGGCCGTCGAACGAGGACCGCTGGTACTTCACACGCGAACAGCTCAACAACACGCCAAGCATTCGGCTCGGCTACACGCCCGACAAGGAGCTGTCCTGTCGTCAGCAGGCGGCCAACTTTATACAAGATATGGGGCAGCGCCTCCAGGTCAGCATTTATCTCATAGAATATTGATAGATGATAGCTGTAACGTTTTTTTTTATAGAACCTTTATGTGTAAACCACACGAGCCCTGAAATGGGTTCTTTGGCTATCTATATGATCATGAATAGCTCCGCTCTTGAGCTGCGGCTGCACTGTTGGATGGTTACTTAATGATTAGATGGTACCATGGTAGATGATTATCAACATATGTTTGAAATATCATTTCTATTACTATGGATGTTGCACTCGTATGTTCAATAAAATAATTCCATCGTCCCTCTAATATAACCATTCAGCAGTGCGGTCAAAGCTTGAGAAAGGGCAATTAGCCGTCTATAGCTTAATTTTCGCTGGAACATGGTAAATTTGGCTACTTTAGTTTTTTGTATTCCATTATCTATCTTTCGTCAAAAGTTGATGATGTGATGATAACTACTGAAACAAGCCAACTAGCCTAAGCTAGTTCAATTAGCCAACACTAGCTAGCCTAATTTATGGTGTTACAACTAGGAAACCCCCTCCTATTCAGTGTTGGTTACACGTTGCGATTGGAATACGCCATTCGGCTGGCAATTTTTGAACAAGTTATTAGAAGTTGAAAGCTTCCATTACTTGTAATCTATTAATTATTTATATTTACTTCTAATTAGTAAGATGTACCTTGGATTCAACTGTTGTTCAACTAGACTGGACTACCGTTGAAGTACCTAAATATAAAGTAGTTTCAGATCCAGTTTTTTAATAGCTTGAATATCTATTGTTAATTTCTTACATTTTGAGTCTCAAATAAGATTCAAAAGCAGTATGTTGAGCTTCATTGATGGAACAACTCTGGTTTCTTAGCATTGTTTAGCATGATTTGTTGTTATTTTTCAGGTGACTCAGCTGTGCATAAACACAGCGATTGTGTACATGCATCGGTTCTATATGTTCCATTCGTTTACACATTTTCATCGCTCGTCGGTGTCAGCCGCTGCTCTATTCCTTGCGGCAAAGGTGACTCACCGCTCATATTTGCATTTATCCATAGGCTAACTATGATAACATCGATAGATAACTATCAAATTGATAGTTGTCTTGCCCTATACACAAAACTGTTGTCTTGCATGACGCATGGATATTGCATCCTTCCAATTTTCAACAAATTGTGAAGCAGCATCAATTCTAAACAATTTGGGAGTTGCTCCAATTCTCATAGAAATCGGAAGCAACAACAAATATTGAGAGGTTGCTCCAATTTTCAACAATTTGGAAAGCTACTACAATTTTATCGAATTTGGAATTCAACTCTATTTTCAACCAATTGGAAATTTGCAACATTTTTTTAACCTCTTCCAATTTCTATTGAATTGGATTGTTTCCAAGCTATTAAACTTCCTATTGAAATTGAGTACCGTAGTGCTCTGATTTTATGAAAAATTGTGAAGTACCTCCCATTTTCAACAAATTGATGGTTCGTATCGAAATGAAGCACTGGTCCAATTTATTACAAATTGTGAAGCACCTCCAATTCTCTACAACCTTTATCAAATTCGAAAAACTACTCCAATTATCTGAAACTGGATAATTTTTAAAACCAAAGAAGAGCGGCTATTCCTTACAAGGACTCAACAATTCGATTGATCACAGACTTGGATGTAAAAGTTCCTGGTTTATCTTTTCATACAGGTAATAGATCTCATACTTATAAATATCACTAAACTCACTCTATTTTTAAACACAGGTACATACTAAATTAAAACTGGGAATAGTTTCCGTTCATATATTATAGAAATAATTTAATATCGAAAAACCGTAAAAATAGGGAGTTGGCAACTAAGCATGCTTTTACTTTTTTATTTAAACTTGGTTCAGCCAAAGAGGATCCTAGGAATCCTAGAGTTCTTTTATTCTATGTTTCAAAATTAAAAATTTCCAGTTAGAACCTGAACTAAATTTAAATGTAGGTTATGCAATATGCATACTGGCTCCATTAGAAGAATTTTGAATTGTAATTCATTAATCTGTTTCATAAGACTTACAAGTCCAAAATTTGGGACTGGCCAATGGTGGAAAGGCTAACCTCACACTCAACATTTAAATTTAGTCTATATTCGTAACATTTGAAATGGTTATAAAAATTTGATTAAAGATGTTTTATATTGAAAGTTTGATAGACAATCCGTATTTACAATACATTATATATATTACTCAATTGAATGTAACTTGAAAAAAATGTTTCTGTGTTATTGTTGTTAGTGTGAGTCTGCATTTCCATGAAATACCGAATTTCGAATTTGTAAGTTTTAAGAAACAGGCTTCAGTTCATTATTTCACAGATCGGTTACACTTTTTCCAACCTTTTTATGACATGAGATCAACGTTTTTCTTATGAAAAGGAATAACAAAAGTCAACAAATAAAACAAAAACAATAGAATAGTCAACTAATAACAGTTTTTACTGCACTGCTCTATTTAATATTTGGAATATCCAATGTTCTATTCTCTCATCTACTATCTCATGTTCTATAAGACTCATCTTATTTTTGGAATGATTCTATTGGATAATTCCACTGGTCTTCTGTCTCTTCATTCAATCTATTTTTCAATCCTATGCTATTTAATTCCATACAAAACTTTGCTTTCTTGGTTGATACTGTTGACAATATTCTTTGCTCGAAACAATCCATTTTTCCTTATTCAATCTTACACATTAACACTCTTTTGCTCATTCTAATCATTCTGCAAGTCACTAATAAACCAATGACCCAGCTTTTCCTAATGTAAACCAAGAAAATGATCTATAGCTATTTCAATCATGGGCTTAATTATCATTGACATTTCTCAAAATACCAAGTACAGAATAAGTACACGTGGTAACCATGATTATTGATCAAATTGTTATCTTCATGATGAGTTGAAATTATAGATACCAAGTGCATGGTTTATTTATTTGGCTTCCAATTGGTTTTATACTTTCGTGGAGACAAAAATTGTCTTGAAACATACATCATAGTTTGAGAAAACTATCGTTGAATGCTATCACCTAAATTGTTTCACCAGTATCATGGGTGGGACCACACAAATGTCTAATGTTGAGAATGCATGAAGAGGAAGATGCCATTTACTTGTAAACTATAACTTACACTGCCACAAGTATGCCAATGAATGTAAATTATTACTCACTAACTAGCTATGAATTTTTATTTAATTTTGAATAAATGATTGCTACTCCTATTATTTTACTTTCACATGGACATTGAACTAACAGCTAGCACACATACAAGTCACAAGCTGTGTTTCCTCGGTACAATTGCTTTTTAATTCCTTACATTCAATTTGCTACAAATACAAGTCGTGTTTGTACAAATTGAATACCTCTCAATTCAATTGTATCATACTGATTTTTCTTGTATATACTTATTGAATATCAAGATGAAACGCAATTGAACCAGGAGTTTTACTTTACTGACTGTGCCTAGGCATTTACTTTGATATTTTTTGGCAAAACCAATGTTTTATATTTGTATTGGGAAATGATGTATTGTTCAATAATCTTATTTTAATAGAATGGTATTTGTTTCAAAACATAATGTGGACTTATTTTAATAGAATTGTTTGTGTGTGTGTGTAGGTGGAGGAGCAGCCGCGTAAACTGGAGTACGTGATAAAAGTGGCGCACATGTGCCTTCACCGCGAACAGCACCACCACCTGGACACTAAGTCGGAGCAGTACCTGGAACTGGCGCAGGACCTTGTGGTAAACGAGAACGTGCTACTGCAGACGCTGGGCTTCGACGTGGCCATCGACCACCCGCACACCCACGTCGTGCAGTGCTGCCGCCTCGTCAAGGCCAGCAAGGACCTCGCGCAGACCTCCTACTTCATGGCCTCCAACAGTCTCCACCTCACCACCATGTGTCTCCAGTACAAGCCCACCCTCGTTGCCTGCTTCTGCATCCACCTCGCCATCCGCTGGTCCAACTGGCAGATACCAGAGAGCAACGAGGGCCGGCCCTGGTTCTACTATGTCGACTCCACCGTCACCCAGGAAGCCCTCGAACGCCTAACAGAGGAGTTCCTTGTCATATTCGACAAGTGTCCATCCCGTCTCAAGCGAAAGATCCGGGCAATGTCCAATCAGAATCAAAACCCTATCCCACAACACAGTTACGGTGCTCCCAGTACACAGGACATCGAAAAGAAACACACGACCAAGTTGGATGCTCAGGCACAACAACCTTCCACATCTGGATTTAGCCAACAGATGCAGAGAAGCATGCACGGTGGCTCGTCCTCTACCTCTACCTCCTCCTCAGCTCCCGATCCCGTGGACAAGAGCGGTGCATTGCCAGCTATGCATTCATCAAGTTCAATGATGCGGCATTCACAGAATTATAAGAAGCCGCCGCCACCTGGAAGTAGTAGCTCGTCCCTACAACATGCCCATCATTCGTCCAGTCACCAGAGGGGCCATCACGGACATCCGCCGCCCTCAGGAGTTCCGCCGCCCAAGAAGAGCGTTGGACGTCCGCCTGACAACACGTTTCCGCCGCCGATACGGATTGGAGACAACTACCCGGCTACAACCGCCGCCTCGGTAACCTCTACCTCAAGACCTGTCAAGCCTGACTCGTCACACCATCAGTCGCACTACAAACCGGGCAGCCGGCCTCCCCACGACCCCTCTCTCCATCCTCCCCCTCCCAACCACCACCACGGGCACCACAATCGGCATCATCAGTCCTCCCACCATCACCACCACTCCTCCTCTTCACACCACTCGCAATACCCTCCTCCTCCTTCCACCACCTCCACCACAATAGCAGTTGGCAGCAGTACTTACAAGCAAAAGCCCTTCGAAGTGCCTCCTAGACATAGCAGTAGCAATGAACTGTCTTCTAGTTACAATGCAACTCCTCCCATCAAACAAGAACTACCGCCCGCATTTGAACAAAATCATAAGTATGACACTGTTGACACAACTTTAATCAAGCAAGAGCCGCATTACAACAACCGATACGATAGCAGCAGTAGCAGCAGTCACGCCGCGCCGCCACCGCAGACTGTCAAGCAGGAGCCGCGTTTCGACAACAACTGCTCCACCTACAATTCAATTCCACCCACCGTTGTGGTCAAACAAGAGTCCAACATCAGACCGGGTGCTGTAGAACAGAGCAAAGTCGACTTTTCTACATTAGGAACTCTAGTGAAAACTGAAAACATTAAACAAGAAAACAATGACCATAATCACCGCATGATGAGTTCAAGTGGTGATGTACATGACTCAAGGACACTGCCAACATTCAAACAAACTTCACAATTCTCCAATGACCGATCTTCAATTTTCGACAGCAATAGCAATAATCTCCACCATCATCATAATACAAATGACATGGAATTCAAACCCAATCTGATGGGATCAGCAGTATCCTCTCAACACCGCAAAGAAACTCCGTCCGATTGCAGTAACGTGAATGTGTTTGGTGGGAACAAAGCCGCACACAAGCAGCCCTACTCACACCAGCCGACTACTACCGCATCTACTACCGTTCCTAACTCTTCATCGTCCTCATCCACCTCTAGTAATCATAAAACCGTCAAGGCGCCGTCAATATTCTCGCCGACGCCCAAACAACCAAGCCCCAACCCTATTCCAGTCACAACCACCACTGTTCAATCGTCGATATTCTCTCCACCCAAACAAACGCCGGTTGTGTCCAATAGCGGCAAATTCAAACGGAAAAGAACTGATAGCTCAAACAATGACAACACTGAAGATAGTGTAGTGCAAGCAGCCAAGCGACAAGAAACTGTAGCTGAGCCGATTGTGAGAATCGAGGATATTTTTAGACTTGATAGCGCAAATAGTAAGTCGGAGACGGATAGGAATGTTAATGTTTCTAGAAGTAGTGCAGATTTCAATTCGTCAGCAGTGATGACAACAGCTCCAGTGACGGTGGTGCCGTCAACCACTGTCACAACGGCGGGTAGTTTGGACGCTGTCGATGTAGGCGCGACCATAGAAATAGCTGAAGTGCTGCACAAAAAGCATAAAGAAGGCAGAGAGCACAAGAAGAAGAAGAAACACAAAGAACACAAGGAGCATAAAGACCGTGACAAGTCACACAAGCATAAGGAGAAGCATAAAAGCAAAGATAAGAACAGGGATCGTGAACAGGCGGGAAGTTCGAATTCAATAGCTATGACAGGAGGTGGACAGGGTGTTGATAGTGCGGCTGGTGGCGATGCGATCGGTCTGAAGATCAAGATTCCCAAGGAGAAGGTGCAGCTGGTGCAGGCGTTGCCCGGATTCAAGTTCCGAATCAGCAAGGAGGTGTTGCAGGGCGCGCATCCTGCCACAAACAACGGCAGCAACGACTCGGCCCACTGACCAAGTGAGTACAAACACATTAAAATTCTAAATTTATCATTGGCAACACGAAACTGGCTGTTGGCGAGTGATACTTTTTCAATAGACAGCTGATGCTATGCTTAAAGAGTAGATAGATAGAGAAATTATAGTGGTAGTGAGAAAATCTCCCTAGTGATTAAGAAAAAGAACTATAGAGAACAAGAAAGTGGTCGTCTAGTCAGCTGATTCATTTGCAAGCTTCGTTGTCAAAAACTTAACATTATTAAGTATAATAAATAGCCAAGGAAAGGTGCAAAATTACAGCTTTCCGTGAATTGTAGCCGAACCAAGCGTCGGACGAAAAAATTCCATGTTTTTTTCTAGAGAACAAAATTTGGAAGAGATTGAGACCAATCACAACTGTATCATCAACCGTTTCCAAGTTACAAATTTTTGAAAACTCCATATTTTTTTCACAGGAATTATTCCGTTAGGTACTTTGAAAGTTTGTAACTTTGAATTGGAAACACTTGCATCAGTATTTCAAAATCCCTCTCGGCAAAATTAATTTCTCTTTAATTTGAGACCAAATTCACACTTCTATGTTCAGTGGTACATGTGCTACAGTGATTTTTAAAAAATCCCCTAAAGTTACATTTTATCATACAAAAAAATACTAAAAATTTTCGGATTTACTCATACTTCTAGATTTTGTTCCTTGAGACCCTAGACTGTCATAAAAATTGTTGACACGACCAAGACTATCATAGAATTCATGGGGGTTGGTCAAAAGCATCCCTTTATTTTTAATCAATTATATTCCCTTATAACTTTCGATTGGTATGTCGGATTCTATCGTTCAATAGCTCATCATTTTCTACTCATCACGGCGGTATAGATTCATATATTATAATCCGAGTTTGGTGAAAAACTAAAAAAATCAGATTTAAATGATACCCTTCAATACCTGCAAATTGAAAAATCCAAATTTTCATATATCAATGCTCCAAATCAGGAAGTTGGAACGGAAAAATCTAAAACTACCAAGAAATGTAGAGAAAATCTTACTCTTTCAGATGGTTACTATGAGAATTGCGAAACCTTCGACATAAGAAGGTACACAACCGGTTTTTATCACACTGGTCGTGTTAACAATTTTTATGACAGTCTAGGGTCTCAAGGAACAAAATCTAGAAGTATGAGTCAATCCGAAAATTTTTAGTATTTTTTTGTACGATAAAATGTAATTTTAGGGGATTTTGGGGATGTAAGGTTTTTTTTTAAAAATCACTGTAGCACATGTACCACTGAACATAGAAGTGTGAATTTGGTCTCAAATTAAAGAGAAATGAATTTTGCCGAGAGTGATTTTGAAATACGGATGCAAGTGTTTCCAATTCAAAGTTACAAACTTTTAAAGTAACGGAATAATTCCTGTGAAAAAAATACGGAGTTTTCAAAAAATTGTAATTTGGAAACGGTTGATGATACAGAGCTGTGATTGGACTCAATCTCTTCCAAATTTTGTTCTCTAGGAAAAACATGCATGGAATTTTTTCGTCCGACGCTTGGTTCGGCTACAATTCACGAAAAAGTGAAATTTTGCACCTTTCACCCCCCCCCCCCCCCAAAAACCCGACGCTCATAAGGGTGTAACTTTTTAACAAACAATAAAGGGGTTGTATAGAACAAGTTGGCGTAGGAATCGTCCTTTCTCTTTGGATTTTGAGGTTCGGTCTTTTTTTTAAGTAATTGCACCGTACTAATTAGACAGTGGATTAGAGCAGCAGTCAATGTTTTTAATGAAGTTAATAACACTCTAGTGCCAAGAAATTTTGGCCAACTATTCTTTGATTAATTATTGATTTATTATAAATTAGTAGCCCCAATAATGCAATAATAAAGTCAACATTATTAAGTATTTTCATTTGACATGATTGGTTGATGAAGCTGTGCGTTCACGGTTCACTTGTTTGATACATTAAAAAATACACACAAAATAATTTATTTAATACGTTAGCCTACTTGTTAAATGATACAATCGAATTGAGATGTCTTGTATCATGTATCAGATTGATAAGCGACTGAATCAAGGACCCAGCTTTACTGATAATTCGAAATATTTCAACAATAAACAATTATTTATTGAAAAAATTAAAAAACTAAAAAAGAACCCAAATACCAGAAGAATGATGTATTTTTATCATATGATTGTTAAGGAATAATACCACATATCAACCATAAACTAACGGAATTTAATTGATTATAGATTTCTTACTTATAAAAAGGTTGTGATAGTTATTTATTTATTTATTCATTCTGTAGATGAATAATTACAATAAAGGGTTAAACCACAGACAACAAAGTCCAAAACGTCTTATGAAGGATTCAGCCAGTGTCCATTCTTTCTCCTTCATCCTCAAAGATTCAGATGACCGAGAACTTCTTGTATTCTCTTGAAGATAATTTAACACTTCATTGTCGATATATTTGGAATTCTATTTCTAAAATTTTTTTAGTCTGTGATGCACGGGTTTGACTGCATTTCTGTGATAGTATCTAGTCATTATAATAGTTCAGTAGATCCATAATACACTACCTACAATATTACCCATGAATACATTTCAAAATTAATAATATTTAATTAATGTATAAATTTTCACTCTTTGAACATTATTTACATTTGTCTCTTGTATAATTCGCTCGAATAAAAAGTTTTCAGTAATTTTATAACATTTTGAGTCGAAATGTTGATTTCTCTTTATGTCACCTCATGCTTTCAACAAATGAAACCTATGACGCTTGAATTCATACTTTGAATATTTTACTTGTACATTGTAGGTATAGGAACAAATCATGATATTGATTGTGAACTTAGGCTATTCAGAATTCTGCTATCTCACACTGGGATAGCGAATATTTTTAGATTCTATGATAGAAATTCGGATCTTAAATTTCAAGATCATGAACATTTAAGTTATAATAGTGTGAAATTTTCGAAATTCTGGATCGGAATAGTAAAAACCTTTTTTACGTCTGTAAGTAAAGAAATTGAGCCTCGAGTAAGACTGGAAATTACTGAATTCATTGAATTTACTTTACACGAAACTGCACTATAATAAAACTCAATACTCTAATAACAATTGATAAAAATAACATTTGTTTGTAAATCGGTAAAAATTTGTGATTTTCTATAATGATTTCTTGAGTCCTATTGTTTTAACTCGATTATCCATCTAATGTTACCAACTCTGCCAAAAATAAACATTCCAATAAATGTATGCTATTTTGGGATTCTGATATACATCTATACAGATACATTTTATAATCATTCTGTATTATAATCTCTGTACACATAGGAAAGAAGTTGTTTCGATTTTTATGGTTTACTATTTACTTACTATCTGTTTATTCACTCGCTTTTTGTTTTTTCCAGATATGCTATTATGAAAGCTGTGGAGTGATTCAGTGTTCTACTGTTATCGTTCCTTGATAGTTTCTTGTCGCCAGCTTGTTTCGTCCCGGCTATGTTGGCAGCAGTGTTGTTCTCCTGCACCTTTGCCACTACACCTACTGTGCAACCTATCATATGCCTGGGAGAACGTAATCGTATTAGTTTGTGTTTTCAATATGCTCGTTTTTTACATTGAACTTTGATGAAGAGTCGTTTGAACTCTTAATCATAATTTTTCTGTTAATTTTATTGTAATAAAATCGGATATGTTTAGTATAATCGAAATTTTTAGTTTAATTTTTAATCATTATCTCTCTCCAAAAGTCATGTGGTATATTTTAATGGCAATAATATAAGACAGCAAATCAGTCTCATTGAATTGTTGGTGTTCTCTTGAAATTTGTAACATGAAATTCTTACCGCTTTCTTTAATAAAACAATCTATTATCCAATTCACTATTTCCCGATACATAAAATACTTGCTATCAAAACTTGCATGTTGCATAATACTTAGTGAAAAATGAACAGTTACATGATAAAGTGACAAATTATCAATCTTAAAAATTATATCAATATTTATATAGTGCATAGTACTCCTCGGTTTCATTTCATTTTTAGATTAAGTAATTTAAGGAAAATTGATAAATTATTTGTAAGTCGATTTTTTAAGCAGTTACTCTGTTTTTAGTTGTTGAAAAATATTGTTGGTGAATAAAAATTGAAAAACTCTCGACTTTGAGTATATTTTTTGTTAGTTCAACCAAAGTTAAACTGAATTCATACTACTGTTGCAACTTAATTCGACATCACAATCACGAATAGATGGTTCAATTCGCTCAGTCAACTGGAAATTTAAAAATTACAGCTCTTTACTACTTATTAAAACTATACAATGTTCAAAATTTATTTAGTGAATCAAATCTCTATTGTCTCTATGCTAGAGAGTAGAGTATAACTGGTCGAGACAGTATAATCAGACTGATTATACAGTACCGTATCTGTAGTCTCTGCAATAAAAAATTACTTGGAGTGAATGAATTTTGAACATAACTTAGAGCTTAATGAGGAAATGAACCAGCTCATTGTGGTATTAAAATTCCATTACGGTATTATTAATTGACTTTGCAAATACAGTAACATCCAGATAGATATAAGATAAGTAAAATGATAATTTTATTGTTTATAACAGTAAAATTAGACGAAGGAAAGAAGTACAGTAAGTACCTAAAGTACCGGTAATAAGAAGTTGATTACTGAGTATATGAGAATAAGAAATGCATTTGCAAATAATAAAACTTGCAGTAAACGTATTTCCGGATTTTATTGAGATCTAGAAATCAAGAAGCATAGGGTACACTACAGATTTACAATTTTGAGGTGAGTTACCATAAAACTAATAATTCATACCTGAAAACTATTTTTAATAATTTGCAAGTTCAATATAATGCAAGATCAAGTGAAATTTATTATCTGGCTGCTGGATTTATAGCCTGTGTATTTTAATCGTTTTATTGATTAATTTTGATTTTGTATATTTCAAAAAAGCATACCAATGTAATTGTTAAATTTATCAATGTTAATTCTATAAATTTTATGAATGAGTTCAACTTAGTAAGTGGGCTAGCGTGTCCACTTAGCACCTACACAACAATTTTTATTGTACATTAAAAAATGTAACTATCACAAAAAACTCATCAAACAGTATACATACAAATCATCAAAACAATATGAGGAATAGTGGCCACATTTATTATGTGCAATAAATATATAAATTTAAGAAAATTCAGGGCTAGACATATTTTTCAAAATTTTAACCGCGTCTTCAATCACCAATGAGATAAAATTTCTTCGATATCGACCTCTGTCACATCGATACAGTCGACAGTCGAAACATTCCTAACCTTTAATTTGCAATATCACTATTATCATCCAAAACACCTAGGACCTAGCTGATAACAGAAGATTTTATGTTTTATATGGTCTATTAATTTTGAATGAAGTTTTCAGGTTTCTAGTTTTTGTAAAAAGGAAATGCATTGAAATTTTGTTATATCATCAAGGAGCGACTGGTTCAATTATGCAATATTTTGATACTCTCTCCGGTTTCAAATAAGATTTCTAGACTTGTTCTCAGCGCACCACAAACTTGTTTTCTTCATTTAGAATTTGACAGTAAGTTTTAATTCGTGGTGAAGTACCAATCAATGAAGTCAGACAATAATTGATTTTACTTACTTAATTGGACGGTACTATATTCAAGATGACTAACTGGGAAACGTTCTATTCAAAATATGCTCCACCGCCAAAATATGAATCAGTTTTGAAGGATGTATCAAACTTCAGTCAGTCGAACGAACATTCAAGGATTGTTTTAGTCACTGTAAGTTCATTCCAATGACATTCACTTAGTTTATTGCTTTTGAGCACAGGCCTAATGAATAAGTAATCTTGTAATTAGTTTATTCTTAAGTTAGTTTTCTTGCAGTTTAATCAGTTATAATAACTTACACCATATTATAGAGAAAGGATTAACTAAGTTATATGCTTTCTCTATGTTTATTTTCTGCAGTGAAGAGATCACTGAATTTTGAGAAAAATCTTATACTTTATTGTGTAAAGCCCATTACTAAGCAGCATTATTTCGGAAAATTTCTCATTAATTTGAATGGTAATAATAATTTAATTGTAAAGAGAGAATGATTTAAATAAAAAAGACCAGGGACAACCGATTAATTTTTCCCTAATATGTTGTAAACTTCATGATTTATTATTTAATTTAGTAGCCTAAGTCTATTCAAAAAATTAAATTAAGTTACTTATATCTTTAATGAAAACTTAAGCCACTTCAAATTAATATTTTTTTATAACTTCTGAATTCAATTTCTCATTAGAAAAATGTTGTATTTGTATTTATTTTGTCGCATCGCTGCGTGTTCCAATAGGCTATAATTCAAGGGAAAATGTACCGTTATGACATTTCTTTTAATCATTGTAGGCCTACTTATTTTCATACTCTTGAGGTTTGAAGATATGATTTAGAATATATGTTATCTAATTCGCGTGTTTTGTTTTTTAATTTCAGTCAGGAGGAACAACTGTGCCATTGGAACATAATACAGTGCGATTTGTGGATAATTTTAGTGCGGGAACAAGAGGCTCAGCTTCTGCCGAATATTTTCTACAGGAAGGATATGCTGTAATTTTTATGCACAGGTGAGACACGGTAAGAATATTTATTGCCTTTGAAAATAAGATTATCAGCAAATCTAGCAATACTGTAATATTGATAATAATAATATTAATAATATATGATAATAAGTTATTATTAAGTTATTATATAACTTAGATGAGTTGATAGATAGATAAAGAATTTATTGTTCTCTTAATACAATGTACAAATCATATAAATTCAGTTATAAAAATAAAAAAGTACATTTCATTTATTTATTCACAGAACATATTGATAAAAATTGTTTCAAAATTCTATAGGCATAGCCGAAGCCGTCAGCCAGGGTTGGTAGATTAAATCATTTTCACTTTCTACTCTAATCTAAATAAAGTAACCTAAGCTATCAAACATTCTTCTCTAGAGATTACAATGGAATCTGTGATAAATAAAGGTGACAAACAAAAGCATGAACTAACTTATTTTTGTATTCCACTACCTATCGCTGCTAATCTATCTTCCCAACCAAAGTAATCTGTAGTACAACTATAATAATTTTAATCTGATTCCAATACTTTATTTCAACAATCACAACGGGCGCAACATTATGAAATTCTCTATGGAGTTTCTCGGATAATCCGCCAAGTGTGCTTAAAGAAAAGAAAATAAATAAAATAAGAATATATTGGCCTCTTTGAAGAGTTTCTAATACAGTAATCACTAATTTACAAATCCACATGAAAAAAAAACACACATGTATTAACAGGAAACATTATTAGAGCTTAAAAATTAATCATTGAACTCCTCTACTAGAAGTTTTCTATATCTTAATGCATCTTTTACATATCCAGTTAGATATTTCCAGTTTTTTCCAATTAAAATAGTCGAGCATCGTCTCTACAGTCATAATTGGGCTCCCAAACCATTTAACACGGAATTCAGATAGAATCTTACATTTCCCAATAAAATGATAAGTGTCTTCAACTTCTCCATCATTGCACAAAGAGCACACATAACTATCCTATCCCCTATGTACCCTGAAATTTAGTGGTAGGAGCGATCCTCTTGCTCTGAAGATAGCGCCCATAAAGCTTCTCTTATTCATATCACTGATATAATCTCGCTTTACTTGTTCGCCCATTTTCAAATCGTAGTATATGCGGTGAAATTGTGAATTCGCGGCTCTCGTCCACCACTCTATCTGGATCTTATGCCGCATTTTATTTACGACTTCACCGCATTTCACACCCCACAAACTAGGTTGAACTATCGGTTCCACCCACTCTTCCCCACACTGATGAAACAAATCGTTCCACTCTCTGCACCAACCACACCTCTTTTCTGCCATTAGGATAGTTATTTTTTTAGGAAATCTCGAATCAGACATAGCAATTGTTTTCAATAAATATTTGCTGATCATTTTCAAAGTCATCAGCCAAAATAAGTCTCTCCCACTTTCCAAATATAAAATATAATTCGGAGTATTCCGAGGTATGCCAAACATTTTTTAAATAAAAAATCGGTTGAACCTTTCTATATCTCCACTCTTTTGATAGCCCCAAACCTGGCCTGCATACGTTATTGTAGGCCTGCTTACTGCCTCAAAGACTTTCCATTTCGTACTTATTGGCACTTCATCGGCACTAATCAACTTCCGCCATAGACTATTAATTTCATACCTAGCTGCTGTAATCTTACTAGAAAAATGGGTATTTAAAGATAATGTAGAGGTAAAAGTTAACCCCAAATTTTTTTATTCATTTACCACATCAATATTTTCTCCGCCATAATTCCATCTCTTATTCCTACGCAATTTTCCTCCCCTTCTGAACACAACAATTTTTGACTTTTCTCTGTTCAAGATGAGATTCCATCGATTACAATATTCTCTTAGCCTGTTTATCATTCTCTGCAGTCCGTTAATGTTATCAGAGAAAATAACCAAATCATCCGCATACAAGAGAAAGTTGATTCTGGAATCTCCCACCATCAACCCCCCCTTCTATAAATTCACATATCTCGTGTGTAAAGATGGAGAACAAAATTGGCGAGATCAAGCATCCCTGTTTCAAACCACAATCAAATTTTACATACTCTGTAAAACCTATGTCGCTCCATATGGCCGAAGAAGAGTCTCTGTACAATACTCTCATCATACGAACAAATTTATTCGACACTCCTAATTCAATAAGCTTATAAAAAAGAGCTTCTCTATCCACAAAATCATAAGCGGCCTTAAAATATATGAAAAAACAATATATCTTTCTATGCTGTACTTTGGTAAAATAATCATATTGTATAACACATAAATATTATCTACAGATGAATAACCAGCTCTAAAACCAGCCTGATTTTCAGCAATAATTCTTCTGCTTCCAACCCATTCTTCCAATCTCTTTAATAGAATGCCTACGAAAGCTTTGTAGATAGAATTAGTAAACGATATTGCTCTATAATTATTTGGATCGTTGTGGTCTCCTTTTTTATGCAAGGGGAAAATAATTGATTTTTTAAATGAATGCGGTGCCTCACCCTGATCATAAACTTTGTTAAAGAAGGCACACAACAGTTCTTTAAATTGTAATGGTGCTATCTTATAGCATTCGGCAGGGATTCTATCCTCACCTGGCGCTTTTCCATTCTTAAGTCTTTTCAGGGAATAACTAATTTCATCAATACTAATAATCTCATCCAGTGCACAGTTGTTGTTAAGTGGTTCAGCATAAATTGTTGGCTCACTAGACCTCTCAGGCATATATAACTTTTCAAAATGATCTATCCACTCTTCTGAACTAATATTTGCTCTCTTCTTTTGAGTTTTACCTTTAAAGTTTCTTACCAACTCCCAGAACATTTTAGAGTCCTTAACTGTTTCAAACTTTTTTCTTATATCTTTCCAATAATTCTCTTTCTTCCTTTTACAAAGAGCCTTATAATTCTTTACTACTTCAGCATAATCGCTACTCCTTATTCTATTTGAATTGGTTTTTCGGAACAATTTCAAAAGGGCAAACATTCTTTCTCTCATAGACTCACACGCAGCGTCATACCACTCACTCTTTTTGAAATTCTTATCTCTAAATTTCCACTCCTATTTAAAATTGGCTGCACTATAGATTAGATTCATCAATAAATTTCCAGCCTCGTTTATATCATCAGGCAGCGAATTAATAGTTCTACAACTATTAGCCAGCTTATTAGTAAAATGATCATTGCAACATTTCACAGGTATTTTGAAGCAATAGGTGTAAGAAAATCTACACTATTATCACACATCTGAGAAATAAAACTAACACATATTGGCAGATGATCCGAAAACCCCACAGGTATTACTTTGAACCCTTCTATCACATCTATATTTTCTAAACTCATGCAACATAGATCAATGACAGACTACCTTCTACTACTTACAAAAGTGAACTCACCTAATAAGTCACCTTTAGTTCTACCATTTAGAATAATTAAGTTAAACTCTTCACAAAGATCTACTATTTTTCTTCCCTTCCCGGTTATAACATTATCTTTCGATTTTCGTTCATGGCATACTATGTTATCTGATTGATTTAGCATCAATTCTAAAGGTAAGTTTTGCGATCTCCCTAATCTTCCATTCAAATCTCCTGCTATTACAACACTATTTGTGTCATCTAGAGTCGATATAAAATCGTATAAAGCACAATAGTCTGTATCCCAATCATCTCCTAACCTGCCACTTAAATAGATTGGTACAAAATAAATATTTTCTTTCAATAACAAAACAACGTTTCTTCCATTTAACATTGCTATCCTAATAATTTCATCCATATTATTCCTAACTGCTATCAATTTCCCTTTCTTTGCCCTGCCAAATTTACTATCTCTCGTAGCAAATTCCCAAACATATATTCTGGCCAAGCAAAGAAGAGCCTCTGGCAAGATGGGAAAATGACTCCAGCTTGGTCAATATTGGTTCAAAAATTATTGATATGTTCTCAAAGTGTAGATCAGAATGGTTCATGCAATTGAGACCAAATCAATAATTTTTGAACCAATATTGACCTTGCTGGAGTGATTTTCCCATCTTCTTTGCTTGGCCAGACTATACTTGTATCTGTCTAAATACCTTTCAAAAATTAATTGGTCACCTTCCTCCACAAAAGTCTCTAATAAAACAAAACATTCATACTCTTTGAGAAAATTAAATAAATCGAAAAAGAGCTTACCCTTTAAGCCAGCTATATTGTACACTAAAAATTCTAGCTTACAGTTCTTCCTCATTTCCTGGCTAACGGCTTCCTTTCAGTGTCCATTATCCTTCGCACTTTCATCATGTTCCTCTTTCTTCTCCTTCATCGCAATGAGCACAGCTTCCGCGTGGTCTCCTATATTAGATGAGTTGATAAATTTTATTAAGACATATGTGTTTATAAAATCCTTTTCTACCAACTCTATTATAAAATAGTCAATAGTTATAATATAATTATATTTTTTAAATTCTGAAACTGATTGCTGTACGTTTCTTACCATCTACTGATTCTGTATGCTCTTCATTGATTCGATATTCATCAACCAAAATCTAAATAAACATAGGCTAGAATGACAACGAATTTTATTGGCTTTGCAGGATAAACTCTTTGGAACCCTTTGTGAGACACTTTCAAGGCCATGATCTTCTCAATATGCTTGAAATGAAGGACAATGATGGTGGAGAAGTCTCGATATCTGGTAATTCAATCAATTTTAATTTTAAAATTAATCAAGTATTGCTTCTCTTTGCCCTTCTAATGAATAAATTCATTTCAGTGATACCAAGGAAATCCACTCAAATTTTTATTCTATTCACTATTGATTGATACTCAAATGCAATACAATGACACCAAGGTCAAGACCAATGACCAATGGTCAAGCTACACCAAATACAAAAATATCAAACTCCAATTGAAGATTGGAAAAGATTAAGGATTACGCTTGCCATTTACTCATTCTTTGATAAAGATCTTTGAATTATAGGTAAGGATATTCACCATATTATGGTGCTAATGATAGAACCATCACTAAGATTACTTGTATTCGATTACGGTAATGAATGCTTAGCAAGAAAAGACAGAAGAAATTCGAATCGAAGCCATCAGCTAACAACAAACAACTACTGGACTATTATTAAATCAGCTTCAATGCTCTATGAAGTTTGAATGCTACTATATGCTTATCTAATGTACTACTGGGCTGCATCGACTTCAATGATCATCTTCAACTAACAAAAAAAACTAGTATTATAATAGTTTATAATTTATGGTATAGTCTGTTCAAGCAAAGAAAACATTCTGGCAAGATGGGAAAATGACTCCAGCTATGTCAATATATTGGTTCAAACATTATAAATTCTATTTAAAATTGTAGATCAGAATGTTTCCTACAATTTGAGACTAAATTTATAATTTTTTAACCAATATTGACCGAACTAGAGTAATTTTCCCATCTTGCAAGAATGTCTTCTTTGCTTGGACAAACTATATTAGGAACTATAAAATTAATCCAAAACATCTATTTTAGGTACCGTAATAGGAACTACAGAATTGTTCTAAAACAGCGAATTTAGGTTGCATCTTACTTTATAAAAAAATTATGCATGATGGATACAGATACAGGATTACTTTTGGCGTCTCCTATTCAGACGATAGTTATAATTTTTTAAGAAGAGAAAATATATTTTAAATTGATCTATATTGCAAAAGTGTGAGTTTTGTCGAATAAATTAATGATCAATTACATTATTTATCATAGTTCCTTTTTTCAGTTAAAAGCGATGGCCTTCCAAAACTGGTACCCTTGTTAAGACTGTACAAGAAGGCTATAGCCGAAAATCGATTGATAAAGGTTGGCTTCACCAGTCTTTCCGACTACTTGTGGTTACTGAGGGGCGTGGCTGGTGTTCTATCAAAGGCAGGATCCCGGGCTATGCTTTATCTCGCAGCCGCAGTATCTGATTTCTACATACCTGCTGATGAAATGGTAAGCACTAAATTTTGATTTCTAAAGCTCTCTATTATAAATTAGATTGAGTATCTACATACAATATTTTTCAAAAGAAATATAGCATCACTCATCAATCCTTCCCATCTCCCGTGAACTAGCTAAAGAGCTCAACAGCTCATGTGGGCATGATCAAAACAAATCAAAATTAGTCACTTATGTTTGTTCAATCCAATTGATATGTAAAAAAATGCCGTGCTGTATTACCATCAATCATTACTGAGATTTATTTTGAATTTATAAATCACTATTTAATACTGTTTTAGTGGTAGCAGTTGAGTAGTACATTTAGCTACATCTCTTCTAATAATATTGAGTTTACAATCATGTTTTAGAATCTTATTAATTTATCTTTTTTCACTCGTAATAATATTGAGTTTATAATAACGTTAAACTTTGTTCAAGTTTCAATTACTTCATAAGTACGAATTTTCTAACACCAGATCTCTAGATATATTCATTTGATTAAACGTATAATGTTGGGGGAAGAAACAACAACCGATCGCCTCATTTGTGGGAGTGTATTATTATGTCTCCTTACAACAGATTAAATTCAGACTGCTTCCCTGTGTACACTCCCATAAGTTTTTGTTTTTCTGCCATATGACTGCATTATATCAATTCCTTCTCCTAGTACAATGTGATCATTTCATTTCTCTATAGATAAAAAAGTTTCCAAAATGTAACTGTGTAGTATTTTAATAAAGTTTCATTTCATTCTACCAGCCAGAACACAAAATCCAATCGAAAGAGGGCGCACCTGTCATCAGCCTATGGCTTGTGCCGAAAGTCCTGCAACCTCTTGTCAGTCTGTGGGTGCCTGATGCGTTTGTCATCTCATTCAAGCTGGAAACCGATGACTCAATCCTCATTTCGAAAGCTCATGAAGCACTCAACAAGTACAAACACAAGGTGGGTTTTGCAAAAGATACAAGACATATCATGATTTTTTTGGTGAAATCCAATTTAATTGAATGTTGAATTTTAAATGAATATGAAAAACTAGATCTAGCTAAGACGTATTTGTAGGACTCATGTAGGTCTATAACTACACGTCACTTGGTTACGGAAGCTTGCTCATGGTTGATAGGATAAACGTGCTATTCACACGTTAGCTCTATCCTGGTTGATAATTATTCACCTCTGCTGTACAGTGGAGAGAATAAGAAACTGACAACCAGTTGGTAGGCTTGAGCACTTCATGGCTGTTGAGCCATTGACATACATACAAACATACTGTTTTTTTTAATAATATAATCACAGTACCCTATTCAATTATTTTTCGAAATAAAATAAAACTGAAAAGGTTACTGTGATTATCATTTAAAATAAAAAAACGTGTTAAAAGTAGCTCTGAGATAAAAGAAACAATACATACATGCATGTAGGTCTATTAACAATACATTTTTTATTGAATCCTAGTCTAGGTAGCCGGGTTTTTGTAATTGTGCTCACAAATATAGTTTATTATGAACAGTAAAAAATGTTATGTATAAAAAGTTGTATCATTTTAGTTATAAAAGTCAGTTGAAAAATTGACAATTCTTTAAAGTTGAGGGATCTAAATTTAAGGTTTATCAACGTCGGTAAAACGCATTTCAGTTTACTATAGCTCAAAAATAGGTGAAAACCGGCATGAATGTTATAGCCTAAAAGCAAAAAAATAACAAATTGATGAAAAAACTTTTACACTATGACTGAAAACTCTAATATTAAAAAATATTACGTAGAGACTGTATATCTTTAAAAAAATTAATTTATCACTATTCTTCCTAAAGAATTAAAGTAGCATTCCCAAGCGACAGCTCGAGCCGCGCAGCTCTAACTGCCCTGCTCTAGCCATTACAACTCTATTCGCATAACTATAAGTTCACTCTGTAAGTTCATTTATAACTATAAATGTTCACTCTGTTATTAGGGCTATTAATGTAAAATAAATCACTAAATGATCAATTTCACTATTTATGATTTATTATGTATTAGTAGCCCTAATATCAGAGTGAACATTTATAATATAAGTTAGTTATGTGTCAAGTGGATATAGTTGTGATAGCTAGAGCAGCGCACCTAGAGCCGGGCGCTTGGGAATGTTAGCTTCACTCACGAACAAGCCAAAAGCTCATGTTGATACCAGATTGGCATCCCTTCAGAGTTCATGTTTGTATCAACAAAATAGAATAATTCTCAATTGAATGAAGGAAACTTGTAATGTCTCAATGAAGAAGTAAACTTAATGAATTAATGGCAATTTTTCATAAATTTCAATCCCAATTTTTCAGCTCGTGATCGGAAATCTACTGCAAACCCGTAAACATCACGTGGTGCTTGTCTCATCCTCCAATGAGACAGAACTGAGATTGACGCCCGAAGAAATAAAGTCTGGTGTTGAGATAGAGAAGAAACTGGTTGCAGAACTCATACAAAAGCACAGCTCATTTATAGAGGGCAATTTATAGTACATTCCAGTAGGCCTGTTGATTTTTTTAATTACATTTTACCACATGTTTTATAAAAAAATCCGCTGAGCACTGTCGATATTGTAGAACCGTTGTATGATGAAATAAAAACATGCGTATTTAGTCAATTCTACTATCTATCTTTGGTAAAGGACCTCACAAAATTTTTTAGTCAGCTTGAAAATTTGACCTGTGTGGTCACGAAACCAAGTTCCTGTACCAAAAATAAAGTGTAGAATTAACAAAACCTGCGTGTTTTACTCTTATAGCATATTTATATTTTTATCGTGAGATTTCATTTTTATTCAAAAATAAATTGATGTGTTTGAATATTGTTCTCTAATGGGAGTGGCTTGTCTTCATTTCAATTTGAATATAATCAATCTTTGCTCAAAATTGCTGGAATGTCCAGAACGTGATGATATGGTAAATATGGTACTGTAAAAATGGTAAATATGTGAGTTTTACTTGGTATTACGTATTAAAATATTAGTTTTTATCAAAATTCAATTTTATTACTTTTTCATAATCTCCCGACTCACTGCCGCATCCGTTATAATTCTAGAAGCTAATATAAATACTGTATATAGCTGCTATTCTAAAGCTGCACTTTGACTAGGAAAAACAAACAATAATATTCTCATCAAATCTAAAACTTTTTTCTATATGTACTAAAAAATACGTTTTGTTAATGCTTCATTTAGTGTCAGCATTTTTTTAATAAATAAGAAATGCAGAATAAAATTCAATTCTAAAGAAAATATATGTTACCGAAAGTCACTTTTTAGTCTAAAACGCATCCAAGCCTCACAAATCAGGTTTTAAAAGAGAAAAAACTCTTTTGTCTGTTTAGTCCTTTAAATCCTGATTTGTGAGTTTGGGTGCGTTTTTATAACGAAAAATTCCAGAACATGTTTCTTTCGGAATTACATTTTCTAACTTTCAATATAACATGACCAAAATACCGGTCTACATCGCAATAAGGTATCCTATTTCTAATTTTTCAAGCATTTTGCCTATTATCTCAATAATCATGAAATTTACAAACTTCTAAGATTGATTCCACTAACTTCTGAGCTAATTAACTCTTTACATAAGAAATGACTCCAGTACCCTCGGAGACATGTTTCCCTCATGTTTTATACATCACACGGTTTATATTGCTCTTTTTAAGCTGAGACACTGCCGGTTGGTTGATAGCATGGAGGGTGGATGGTCTGGAGAGTGTACAGTGCTTTATTACCATAGAATCAAGAATTTTATTCGTCATCAATACTTACATGAAGTACATAGACATCGTCAGGTATAAACAATAATAAATGCTTAATGGTAACAAAATACAATAAATAAAATAATACAACAATAGAGAACACTAGCTACAAGACTTCATTCCACTCAATATCAAAAAATTCATTTACAGTATATAAGCACTGTCTAATTAATATTTCTTTCAATTTCTTTTTGAACTTATACAGAGGTAAGTGCTTGAAACAATCTGGAGTGGTATATTATATAGTTGGCATTCAATTGACATGTAAGTTAATGGAAATTTTTCTGCGATCTTGTATGAGAATATTGTTCAATCCGAAGTTTATGCCTGTTTCGTGTATTGATACTGTGGAAACTTCTATTTGTAAGATACGGTAGTTATCCAAATTACCCTGTACATAACATAACACATAAAGTATTACATACATTGACGGCAGAGTCAAAATTTTAAAGTTTACAAACAGAGGCTTGCAGTGAGTATTGTATGGCATTTTTCCAACTATCCCTACTGCTTTTTTTGAAGGATAAAGATAGATTTGGCCTTCACACTATTTCTCCACTAAATGATACTACATGATGATGCTTTGGATGTGCGCAAAATATACATTTAGGAGGACAGACGAATCCACTGTAACACTTAGTCTATGAATCATATACATTCCCTTTGCCAATCTGCTTGATCAATAGTCTAGGTGAGCATCCCAAGATAAACTTTGATCCAAGTTGAGCCCTAAAAATTTCAGAGGAGGTTCATTCATATCTCTAGAAAACTTGAAGTTTAAATCAGCTGTCTTGTCATTGTTAAGGGATAAATTGTTTGCTGCACACCAATCATTAATTATTAAGAACTATACATACATAGTTCATTTTGTAGCTCAGATTTGGAGGCACAACTTATACTCAAACCTAAATCATCAGCAAAGAGGTCACAGCAATGATCTACGCACTAATGAGAATAATTTCTCTATGGTATTATTATTATTATTTCGTCACATAAAACCGCATTTAATGAGCACAGCTCATTAGTATTACCTACTATGTATGTTGTAAAGATAAACCACCCTCCGGCAGTGCGGTTGAGCCAAGGCCGCAACTCTGAAATGGTTACATATAGAGGATAGATGGAATGTTTATTGAACATACATCAATAGTAATAATACAATTGATGTTCAAAACCTGCTTTTATAATCATCCACCATCTAATCAGTCACTATGCAACCATCCAGCAGTGCGGCTACACCGTCAGAGCGGATCTCGGTGCCCCGCGATATTTATGAGTATCGTAGGAATTTGAGTTTTTTCTACCGTTTGGGGCGGGTCTGTAATTTTACTAGGATCTCTGACCAAGATATTCTATTATCTGCAACAACGAGCGAGGACCATACGTATGGCCTGCTTTAAGTAAAGTAGTAACTAGTAACGGCCAGTCGAACACCTGTAGCCTATCACACCATTTTGGACTTGTCCTTGAGTTAAACGGAGCCAAGAGCTGTAATTGGTTGCAGCTGTTCGACTGGCCGGTACCTAATAATCTGGCCGTGTTACAGCAGGCATAAGTTTCCATCTTTTTAATGATCTCAAGAAGATACACACTTAAGATGATACGTGTATCAAATCACACAGTCTGTACGGTAGCATAAGAATCCATCAAACGGAAACAAAGGAATCATCGGGATCTTAAAACAAAGAGGACGTGAATATCATTTTACGGTGGTTAAATTCTTTTGAATTTTCATGAAACAGTCCAATTTTGAAGGTTTTGTTCGGAAAATTGGCTTTCTTCGTTGGTCATCTAGTCCAGAAACTTGTATGAGATACGATACGGTAGAACGGTAGGACTACCTATATACAGTTGTAGCCTACTAATTAGTAATAAATTATGTTCTACAATAGTAGATTTATCTACTATTGTAAAACATAAATTATTACTTACCTTATTTTGAACTAATTGATAAGAAAGTGAGTTTGGAATCAAATTAGATTGGTTTACGGTCCTGTATCTACTTTCTTTTTTCAAGTCACAAATCCTCGCGGTTGCGGCGACCGTCTAGCTCGAACGCAGACGCACTGTGGGCTGCGGCACTGGATTTTGAATTGCGTTGGACCGCTGCGCTGCTGGGTAATCAAAATGATACGATATAATGAAACGATAAAATATCAAAGTTCCATTAATTCTGGCTATAACTTCGAAATATTTTAAAGGTTATTCATTATACTACTGCATTTTTCATCTATGAATCATTTTCCCATTCCAGGTTACGGTACCTGAATTTTGGGTGAATACGGTGCTATGTTTTTGTTGATTTGGTACGCCTGTTCAACAAACTGTGTCGTGGATGTCGTGGACCGGTCTACGTTTTATTATGGTCGCAAATGTAGAAATTTGTTAGCTTGTTATTATTACCTAGTAATTTTTCATTGTTCTTAGTAGTTTATTGTTTGTAAAAAAGTATTCAAAATGATTCAAGGAGCGTTTGACGAGTTGAAACGCATGAACAAGCGACAGGTAAGAATATAAGATAACAATGAATTTTATAACCTATACGTTAAACGAATTGTGTTTATACGATGTTTACAAGTTTTGATGCGTAAAATTTATCATTTTTTAAAAACTATGTTCATTCTATATCTTTTTTTTAATTGAATGCTCTCATCCTGGATTTACACTCAGTTTTTTCCTACATTTTTTGTTTAGAATAAAATAGGGTTATGGGTGTAGGATGCCTACGTGATAATTTATCCTTATGGGACAGTATGAATGCATTGTTTTGACGATTATTTACACTTTTATACTAGCAGGTTTCTATTAGCCTAGTTTTACTGTCGAATCAACTTGATATCTTATTTTTATTGGATCATTCAAGTTACCTATAACTAGTATACGTTATGCATGTGCTTTTAATCAATAGTAAGTCAACTTGATGAAGTTTGTTCGTTAAAAAAACTGTTTATTTAGCCTAACTTTCTGTAAATTATTTTATTAATTCATATGGAGTATGAAAATTCAATTTATATTGAGTAGGCTATCTGGCTATGCTAATCTTGATGTTTCGTTCTTTTGCAGTTCATATACCAAGTATTAAGCTTTGGTATGATAGTTTCATCAGCGTTAATGATATGGAAAGGATTGATGGTTGTAACCGGCAGTGAAAGTCCAATTGTAGTTGTGCTCAGGTAAACTACAGATTATTACAGACCTAGATATTAGGAAGTTTGATATCATTATGAACTAACTTGTTATTTCTCGATTCAATAGCTCAGTTTAATCCGCGAAATCCTAAGACAGTTGCTTTTAATTTCAATATAATAGAATTTTTTTTAGAACCTATACATTTATCATTCAGGAAGCTCCTGCAGGGTAAACTGGTTGCTGTGCCATTATATTCGCTTGGTGACATGATACATTATAATTGTATTTCAGTGGTAGTATGGAACCAGCATTCCACAGAGGCGATCTGCTATTCCTGACCAATTACCAAGAAGAACCTGTCAGAGTTGGTGAGATCGTCGTCTTCAAAGTGGAAGGCAGGGATATACCAATTGTACACCGAGTTCTCAAGCTCCACGAAAAGTGAGTAACATGTTCAATGGCCTAGATGTAACATCAATTGTGGAGTAATATTCGAATTAAATGTGTTTTATCACTATTAAGATTAAAAATTACAATTATTGAGATATTAGATTATCGCGGCCTGCCATTCAGGATACCTCATCTTACTTCACCAAGTCTTCAAGTGTAAATCATCATAATTTTCATGATGATGATAATTTTTAATCTATTATTCAAGTTACAGAGTTCCAGTCTTACTTCCATCTTACTTCATCAAGTCTTCAAGTGTAAATCATCATAACTCTCATGATAATGATAATAATTTTTACTTTATTATTCAAGTTACAGAGTTTCAGGGTTTTTGGTAATTAAATACAACATTTGATAGCTGAAAACCCAAATATATCTGTGAATTTTTATTTTTTATTCTAATTTTAATTTTATTTATTTGATCTATTCCAAAACAGTAACTTGTCAATTTTTACAATATATAATATAATACTAATTGCTAAATATTTTATTTTACAGTTGAAATTTCTCATCAATCACATCCATTCCATTATCCAGTCGCTGAAAAGCTCTGCGTTTTCAAAATTCCTCTTTAATGCTCATCTTTCTGTATATGCCTAATGTATATCACATAATCACATCAAAAATCAATGTCGCTATCACATCAATATAAATGACATATTATTACCTATCCCGTAATTTGTTACAAAAAATGTTGTCATGACCATTTGTTGAAAAAATGCCTCACATTCATCATTATTTTCTTATCAGACTACATTAGTCAAACATAATACGATACGATAATGTTCAATCATGAATATGTAGCTCAGTATCACCGTCCCATTACCATACACAAACGTCTTGAACGAAATTTAAACAAATATAGAATATAAAAAGAAATGCCTTCTTAATTTTTATAACGTGGTTGTGTTTCGACAGTAATGTCCACTTAACCACGAACATCTAGTTTTCACAAGTCTCATCAAGTATATTGAGAATCTATGTTTCTCTAATACTTTTGAATCTGAATTTCATTTTCTCAGCTCCTTTATGGAAATTTATTTGGAACAACACATGATTCTAGGGAGAACGGCACCGTAAAATTCTTGACGAAAGGCGATAACAATAATGTGGACGACCGAGGGTTGTATGCGCCCGGCCAGCTGTGGCTGACGAAGAAAGATGTGGTGGGCAGGGCTCGGGGCTTCCTGCCGTACGTCGGAATGGTCACCATCTACATGAACGAGTATCCTAAGTTCAAGGTAAGCTACTAATTAAAAAAATCATACTATAGTCTGTCCAAGCAAAGAAAAAAATCTGGCAAGATGAGAAAATGACTCGGTCAATATTGGTTCAAAAAGCATAAATTGTAGGAGACATTCTGCTCTACAATTTAAGACCAAATTAATAATTTTTGAACCATTATTGATCGAGCTGAAGTCATTTTTTCCATCTTGCCAGAATGTCTTCTTTGCTTCGCTTTAATTACTGTAACTTATATGATGATGTTTCATAAATGAAACTTACAAAGTGGATTTCGAGTCAAGTCGAATTGATCAAGAAGATATGTTGAGTAGATTAAGAGGCTGCACAAAGAATCTATAGTCCATTCACGATCACTTGAGACGAAATAAACAAACCTTTTGCGTGTGTGTGCGTGTAATGGAAGGTCTTCTTCTATGCGAAAAAGTCTGATTCAGTTGAACAGGTGACTCTTGACTGGAGCTGTGATTGGCTTCAGTACGACTTGTCTTGTCTCAAGACTGTTGTCTTGAGCTGTGATTGGCTACAGCTGTTGGTCTGTGGCCGAAAGTTTCGCATAGAAGAAGACCTTTCATTACACGCACACACACTCAAAAAGTTTGTTTATTCCGTCTCAAGTGATCTTGAATGGAGTACAGGCTATTTAGTCAAACAGGGAACCGCAGTTATACATATTGATACTAAATATTGATGAATATAACAATCGCCAATTGCAAGAGTAAATTGTACCTTTTTTCATGACTATCTCTATGTATTGTTTCTGATTTTTCTATTTTTACTATTGTATCAGTCTGTCTACAGCAGTGGTTCCTAAACTTTTTTGGTGACGTATCCCTTAGTTCCTACTATGTATTAATGGCATACCCCTTAATTTTCCACTGTACATGTATCATTAATTAGCTTTTTTAGGTACATGCAATTATTAGTATTCTTATGTTGAATTCAAAATCAGATTATTTAAGAAATAAATTTTACTATTTTTCATAATTACGGTAGTTAAAACTTGTTAGATTGGGATAAGAAACATGAATAAATTTAACTTTTGGGCTCACTTTCTGCACTTGACTTACAACTCCTTAATGAGTCGTTAAATTTTCCATGTATATATCTCGTCTGCAGTTGTGTGTGAAGGCAGGTTTTGGCAAAATAACATGTATTCTCCAACACTATTTTCATCTTCCTATCTAACATAACATATTAGCTGAGGCATGTTGGTTACGTTAGTTATTTCATCAATTTGAATAGTTTTAATAATTGCTTTTTCTAGTTTTAATGAGCAATGTTTCCTCATTAACATTAGCAGCCAAGTCACTATTCTTCTTGAAACTGGATTGTTTGAAAGTGAAAGTGAGTCAATCTGTTAAGCCTCTTTTTCTCCTAACATGATTGACATAATGTCTTTAGCTGCTGGTAATATTGATATAAACTAAAGCCGCGTATCGACAGTCCGAGGCATGTGCCGCGAATGCCTCAAGGTACACGCAAAGAAGAGTCTTGCTACTACTACTAGTCTACTAGTAGTGTGCCACACATGCCTCGGACTGTCGATACCGGGTTTGCTAGCAGCCAGGCAAACGCGGCACACAATTCGCAGCGAGCAGTGCCTGTTGCCTCGCAACGCACAACGAACAATTCTACAAACTAACCTCAAAATTGTACCCCATTCCAATGCATTTTTGTGATTGAGAATTCTATTTGTGTGCAGAAGGTTCTAATAGGCAATAATAAACATTGCCTTAAATTTTTATCTACTAATTGAGCACAAACTAACCTCCAAAGTCCAAATTATCAATTGTCAGAGCTTAGTTGCTTTGTCTCCCGCTTGATGGCGCTAGTCAATTTGTTCGCGTGCTCGCATTTTTGGTTGCAAAAATATTGCAGATCACACATATGCCTCAGCCATGAGTTCATACTTTTTTGCGTCAACAGACTGTACCGCGAGGCATTCGTGGCACATGCCTCGGACTGTCGATTCGCGGCTTAACATAGTTCTGCTCGCGTCCCCTCTGGCAACGTCTCACGTACCCCCTGGGGGTACGCGTTCTACAGTTTGTGAACCTATGGTCTACAATCTACTTCTCTACTTGATACTACGTATCATTCCGATCAGGTCGATTTGACTCGAAATCGACCTTCTTTGTTTGAGCTATCATAATATCAAGATAGTAGCAAAAGTTGTTTATGCCGTACTGTGTTTATACGCTTTTTCCTTGACTTCTAAAATTTCATGAAACACTCCAAGGTTATGTATTTAATCCTTCTAAAATTATGAACTCAATCATTTAAAAATAATTTATTTGTAAATCTTATCTAGAGATTAATGAAATCTTTGTTATATGTAGTGTGGTACAATATTAATAATCCCTTCAACAAATCAGATTTATCTAATTGTGCGTTGTGGGTAATAATAACTCTAATAAATACTCATGATTATGATCGTCAATTTTTTTTGAAAGACATCTAATATATTATTTTCAACAGGTCCCTGCTTATAGATAATTATGTTGTTTTTATCGATTAATGTAGGTAAAATTGACAATTGTACCCAATCAATTATAAATTACTGTAAATAAGCTATAATATGAGAAGTATTCGAATGTAGTATCGTGTATGGAATGAGCATGTTAGTGAAGATGCATGACACCAACGAAATTTACTGTCAAAGAATTAAAAAGCAGGCAAGAAAAGCGGTTCATTATAAATTTTTCTCTGCCTTTTTACAGTATGCTGTGTTATGTTGCCTTGGATTCTACGTTCTTATACACCGCGAGTGAGAAGCGAGTCTGCAATAAGAGGTGAATGAAATTGGTTTTGTGCTTCGACGCGCACAATTGACATTATCACAACATTTAATCAAGTGTTCTAATTCTTGGCCCAACTGTACTTGTATTTAGTTTGTATAGCCAACGATGTGATGATCTATTGTTTGTAATGTAGCTCGTCAACAAGAAATGTTTGTTGTAACATTGTTTCCAATATTTTTCTACACTTTCATAATTTATTTTTGTGAATGTTCAGGATGGTATAATTTTGATTGATCTCGCATTATAGTTTGATGTGTATTTATATGTACGGTAATTTAATCTTCATTCAAATATTATTTTCCTGTCCATTTAATTTTAATTTGAATGAATACTGATACTACTTCTTCATACTGTATATTTATTTGGATGTATATCCTCACAAACAAGTTTTATTTAGATAGCACAATAAGGTTTTCAAAATAGTTGGATAAGGGTAGAAACAAAGTTCATCAATTTGATAAACAATCACTTTTCAAAAGCTTATAGATATCAAATTAAATATTTTTTTGTTGAAATTTATTGGAATTTTTTCTGAAAATATTGTTTTGATGCATTCTAGGAATTCTTTAGAATTTTGATTGTCATGACCGAGAAAAATATGATACCATTAGCACTGAGTTGAGCTCAACTATATCAAGTGTACTTTTTATATTGGTTTTTACATTTTTTCCAACCAAGAGGTAATGTTATTTCAGACGAAACTTGTATTGTCAACATGAAACGAACAGTTTGTAATAAGATAGCTTAAATTGAAATAAGTTATGAAATAAAATAATTTTGCCTGGTCTAATAATTGCGTTTTCCTTTTTTCTCCTTGAATTGACATATAATTTTAACATCATATTATTTTTAAATTGAATTTATATTGAATAAGCATGAACATATTTCAATGTAAGACCTAGACATGAAACTAGTGATTTGATTGAGTCTTGTCGAGCAAAGAAGACATTTCTTCAAAATGGCAGCTGCTCAATGCAGTCGAAATAAAATTAGTCCCACTCATACCATCTGTCTCATTATTTATATTGTGCGAATTGATTTTACACTAATTTTTTAGATCTGCACATACGTGGTTACACTCGCTCCAATCGGCCATTTTGAAGGAATGTCTTCTTTGCTCAACAATACTATATTAGTAATACCTAATAATAATCATGTCTTATTAAGAACACATAATCAACGCTCGAACCATACAAGATGAAACAAACTTGGTAAACTCAATCAGCTTAGGCTATTGAAGATGAAAAATTATTTTATTTACCAAACACTTGAGAATAATGGAAAATGTATACAAAAATTTAATTGAGAACAAACTCACTAAACACCGAAGATAATGTGGATTTGTTCATTCTTTTTATCTTAAATTTCCCATGGAAATATCATTTCGGTTGCAAAAATAATTTTTTAAATTGATAAATTATTCCTAAAGAAATATCACCAAAATGTTCACATATCACTCTGTTTGTGCAAATAAGTCTCAAAAATTACGGTGAGAGGGAGAAATTTATATCACATCAACTTGAAGATATAAAAAATTGGAACTTTCCTTTGCAGGCTGCTTCTGACACTGATTAAGAAGAGAGTATTTCAAATGAATGAATATCAAGTTCAACGAAACTCAAGTTCTAATTGAAGTATTCCAACTCGAATTATAAAAATAATATTCAATGAAGTAAATATTAACTAAATCTAGAAACAAATTGAATTATTTCAACAGTTAATTTCATCGTGGTAACTAAAATTTCTGCACTACAATCTTTTGAAATTTCTAAAACTAAGGTTCATGCACTATATATTATATCATAGTGTGCTCTCTGGTAGAGAATGCTGATAAACTTTCAATTGCATAGTCTTATTGCACTATCATTGGTATAAGGTAAGTAGGTACAGTCTATCTAAGCAAAGAAGACATTCTGGCAAGATGGGAAAATAACTCCAGCTCGATCAATATTGGTTCAAAAATTATAAATTTGGTCTCAAATTGTAGAGAAGAATGTTTTCTACAATTTGAGACCAAATTTATAATCGATGAATCAATATTGACGAAGCTGGAGTAATCTTCCCATCTTGACAGAATTTCTTCTTTGCTTGGACTGACTATAGTTTATTGAGAATATTATCGATAAACTAAAAATATTTTTAAGACGGTCGAAAGACAGACAAATATCACATATGGAATGATGAGTGAATGGTGAATGATTATTGAGAACCCTTCATATTATTAAAATGCTTGAAGAATTTCAAGGCTCTGTTAAAATAAATGTTAATTTATCAATGCACCGATTGTCAAACAGAAATGTCAAGAAGCATTTTCTCAAATTCCTTACTGTAAATTAAAAGTATCTACTTTATATGTTATAACATTACATATTATTACAATAACATTAGGCAGAAACAAATGTCAAATTTTAAACTAGCTAACAGGCTCAAGTTGTTTTCTAAAAACATTACAATTCTTTGATCTAAAAATGATGAATTAGTTATTAGAATTGATCTTGGAATTTTTTGAGTAGTTGTGAACGTGATATTGTGGTACCGGTAGTTATAATTTAATGATCAAATAATGTGTTTTTTTATTTAATATGATCTTGGAATTACAGTATTATGAATAAATGTCAAATTATTCAAATTCAGACTGGTGATACAAACTTGAATGATTCATTAAAATTATGATTTGCGCATAAAATTTAAATGTGCCTCAGATTGTTGAATACGTACTAGTTAATCATGCTTTTAATATTTGAAAAGTGCTAATAATTTTATCAATTTTTACTACGCGAATAAATGCATTAGTTCTGCATCAATTATCAACTGTTTAGATTCGTAAATAGATTAAAATTGTTTTGGAATGAAATTGTAATTTCAAGTTATAAAACTTGAAAATTGAATTATTATGATAGAAACACATGAATGAAATTGAAGGAATGAAGTTAATTGTTGATAAAACATTCAAAAGCATTTTTAGTAAGATCAAAACAATTTAATAATATTATCATGATTCATTTATCATCACTGTCTTAATTTAGTGAAACTTCCAAGATCTTAATATTATTTGCCATCCGAATTGTTTTTATATTCTGGTCCCATGAAATATCTGCTACTTAAGTTACTTTGGATAAATAGTTTAAAAATATAGCTACCGTACAGGAAATAAATCAAGTTTCCTGAAACTGTACATCCAAAACATTTGAATTTTAGTGACAGATCAAAAATTGAGATAGATAATTACATTACACTTATTACATATTACATAATTCCGAATAAAAAATTGCAAATTAAATTTAACTACTAAATATCTTTTAACTATAATAATACATAAGAAAAGGGGACAAATTAAAAAATTCTATGAAAGTAAATGAATTGATAAAAATTAAATTTATCAAATTGAACAGTTTTAAATTGTTCAACTCGATGATAAAATACAAGATACTATTCACATCTATGTAGTATTAAATTGTGTAAAAACCTAATTTGACCTTGAATTATAAATGCGTTCACATAAAACAGTTTGACACTTGCTCAAACACCAATTACGACACATTCAAGTTTAGCTACAATAACAGTAATTCAATAATTATTACAATTTGATAACACATACAATAATGTATAATATTTATAATACTCTAATAATTATTATTCTCGGGAAACATTATACTATAAAATGCATACAATTTTTCAATTGTAAGCTACTTTTCAATACTTTGTCAGAGCTGATATTATATGAAATGAACAAAAGGAAGGTAGCTCTAAATACATTGTTACTTTCACCTGCAAAAAATAATGTTTTTAAATTCAATCATGAATAATTATTGATTAATAATAATTCAGTTGATAAGAAAATTTAAATTCCAATGTTTCAAAAACAGTATTTTCGATTCTATAAAGGGGTGCTTTCCGAAACTAAGCTGGCGCCAAGCGTACAATGAAACCTATACGTATTCTTATGAAACGGAATAGTGGATTGTGGTAGTGCTGATATCTAGTGGCACGCTCCAGAATAATTCCTTTCCCGTATAAAAGTATAGGGTAACTCAATTTTTTGTACGCTGCGTGCCTGAGCGTGGCGTAGTTTCGGAAAGCACACCTTTAGACTCAAGGTTCAACAAATCAGTATTCAGCAACTATCAAATCTTCATTAATAATTAACCAAAATTATTAAAAGAGTACTAATTATAATAATATGATCTCGGAAAACAGAGAATGGTAGGCTTAATGGCCAGTGAAGATGAAAAGGGGAGAGAAGATAACGGATTAGTTTCAAACTTGACTATAAATTGATAAAATATTGCACGTTAAGTGGAGAAGAATTCAAACATGAATTCGGAATAGATGCCGGAATAAGAATTTTTCTGATATCTGAAGCTTATAGGCAGCTGAAACTATTTAATACATACAAAAGTATGTTATTTGTGGAGGCTATCTCATTTGGATGAGGGTAACAATTCATTGTTACTTATTAATACTTCTAATCTAATACTTAGTATACACATTTAAACCAAGTCATTGCACGATATAAAATAATTGAAATAAACTTAATAACGAATCCATTCAACTTTATGAGTTACCGTAATGCTTCAAGTGATTCACGCATTTTTTAAATAGTTGAAAATGGCTAACAAAACAATAAGGATACTCTCACAAATTAAAAAAATACATTAAACTTTACAACATCACTATATATATATCACAACAGACACATCACATTAAGGCATTTCATATTTATTCCATGAGATATTCGTAACTCCTACATCAATATTAGCAACAATTACCTGTATTAGTAATCCCCATAGTAATTTATAGAAATATTAAACAAAGGTCGTAAGTATTGTAGAATGATGTAAGGTAATATTCAATAAATATTTGAAAGTATACATTATTACGATCGACCAATCCTCATTAAAGGCTTTCTGAATTCATAAAAATTTAAATGTGTACGATAATACTGCAAGAAGAGTGGTCTAAATATCTCAAGAACAACTTAAAGCTATGAACTTAATAAGTATAAACACAGCTTTTTTTTATTTGATTGTGTTATAATCTATTCTAAGGACCAATAATTTTTACAAATAGTGTACAAAATTTGGAAATAACTTCGAATAAGTCAATATCTATTGTCTTATTTCGTTAGAATTCATTTCTCTCTAATCTTTCTCAGTTGAATTTCTTTCTAATGAGACAGTCAGTCATTGAAATATTTCAAAATAATATCTTAATTTAGAAAAGTGTAGAACTAATTCCCTCAAGTGTTCACAAAGAACTAATTTCCAAGAGAAGATTTAGTGGGTATTGTAAGTATATGATTTTTTCAAAGATTTAGGTGAGCTGTCAAAAGCATAGTGGTTTCAAATGCTTGAAAATTTAGGAAAGTAATAAACTGATTAAATAATAACTAGTAAATGAAGAACATAATGGGAATAAGAGTTCTCATTTAATTTATTAATTTTACTCATCTATTTTGCTTTCCATCACGAACTGCTAGTAAATATTTCACTCTGAACTATTTTACACGACTCTGCAGTAAAAAAAGTAGACCGTTTTTGACTGCCGAGTCGTGTAAAATAGTTCAAAGAGAAATTATTAATTTTATTATTACTATTAATTAAGCAGATTTTACATCTTTTATATCCAACTTGATAAAAATTCTTTCCAAATCTTATTAAATGTGAATGGAACATGAAAAATATTTATTTTATAACGTGAATTTAGGACCTACACATTTTTTTCAGATAGTCCATATTTTGACCAATTATTAAAACTCTTCCAGGATCAATGTGTAATCATAGTTTTACTTCAATGTTGCATTTGGAAGAATTCCAAATTATCAACTTCTCTTCAGTTTTAGTTGAATTTACATGAATTTAGTCTTAAATAGAGCTAAAATAAGGAGTTTCATTGAATTTCAATAAGTTTTCATCCAAGATAAAAGTTCTTGTTGAGCAGTAGTCCAAGTTGAAAGCTGTTGAAACTCTGGACATAATAATATATTTCAATACTGGTTCTCATTTGTACACTCATCAACCAAACACTGGAATACCCACTGAATCTTTAAAAAACTAAAAATGTTTATAATTTTACAATAGTAATATAGTTTTTTGACGGTAAGAGTTGAAGTGGAGAGTATTATAAGGACGTACTCCGACAATATTTACAAAGGACGTATATTAAAAAGAAATGCATAGACCACACGAAACTTGGTTTACGTGTATAATAGGTTCAAAGTTACCAAATACGTGTTTTAGGCTGCATTTAGCTTCGATGTGATAAATAGTGATAACAACATCAATAACAACAAGAATATTATAGTATCATCATAGTAACAACAGAAGTTAGACTTCTCTTAATCAGCTGGGCAGCTCAGTATTCATCACAGGTATTATCAGGTCATCCATGTTCGGTAAGACAAGGATTTTCTAAAATAAAGATCAAACAATCATTATTGTAAAATTGGATATCATAGTAAAGAAAGTGAAAGTAACGTGTGATATTCCATCATCATGTATTTTGCTTAGCATAATCAATTTCAATTCATTCATAAAAATGTTCAACATACCAATCAAGAGTACAATTTTAATTTCAATTCTAAATATTGGAGATGATTCATATCATAAGCACAATATAATTTCATGAATAGTTTCGATAATAGTCAGAGAAGGCTTTGGATTCGTGGTTACGTGGAATAATAATTTATAAAAAATATAATATATGTAAATTTCAATAATGAACGAGATATAATATAGAAAGTAGAAGAAGTAACATAGAACTGATCCCTCTACATTCAAAATAATCAGAATTCGAATATTGAGGCAATAATCACATTTCTGTTACCATCCTTATAATTCATTCCAAATTTTATTATTATATTACTGTTTTGGCTGTGATTAATTCAATGGATATTTTTATTAATTTAATTAATAAATTTAATTTTCAGAAGAGCAAATGAATGTTTCGAGGAGATAGAATGCACATTTAATCAAGTAGATTCAGATGCCCTTCAAGAAGAGTACCTAGAAACATTTATTCCTGAATATTATGAAGTTCCTGACACGAATGGTTTAATTTGAATCAGGTAGATTTAAAATACCCTTCAACAAGACCACCTAGAAATATTTATAAAGTTACTAAAACGTATTTAACTCTATTTTTAATTTATATTACCCTATGTAATATTATGTTTTAATTTGAACCATTGCAAATTTATGAAGAAAAATCTGGTGTGGTACACTCACACAACTTTCCTTGCCATTAACATGTGTTTAGCCTAATACGAGTAGGTTATCCATTATCCATACCTAGTCATCAGCGAGTGCAAATTTCATTACGCTATTACTTGCTCATCTTCCGATACTAACAGTGAAATTTGCACTCGCCGATGCACCGCCTACCGGCGCTTCGGCTAATCGTGTGTGCGATTTGAAATTTTCACAAACCCATGATGACTCGCGCCTGTCGGCGCTTCGGCTATTTTAGCCGAATTGTCTTTGATTTTGAATGAAAGTAGATTTTTTGGTACCTATTTCAATGTATCGGATCAAAGAGGTGGAATCGATAAAAGATCATACTCTGGTATTTTACCAGAAATTTATTATGAAACACCAATACTTTTTCCAAATGTGATTTTTGTCTCCTTCAAATCCTGATATGCATTGCTTTGATTGCGAGTTTGACGGAATGGCATTGATACAATTTTTGCACACGAGCGGCAAGCACGCTGCCCGCGTTGCTCAAACTCCACTTACCGAGCCATGTAGTGCGGTTCGCCTATATACAGATTCATGTAGTACGGGTTGCCTATCTACAAACTACTCAACTTTTCAAGTCTGGGGTGGCGCCCCTGCTAATATTACACAAAGGGGACATACACCAGTTGATTGAGCTTATTAATGACTATATAGGGTGTCAGTTTAAAGAAAATAGTTTGAAAATTTTTTGAGAAAATCGAGATATAAATATTGCAAAATCCATTTTTCTCAACAATGCTGAGGATCTTCTACGATTTTGCCAGGAACAAGACTCATGGCAGTCGATAGGGCTTATAAAGGGCTGTTCCGGGTATGAGTTTAAAAAAAAAACGTTAGAGCCGTTTCCGAGAAAACCGTGAAAACACCATTTTTGGCATATTATTCGCCATTTTTTCCGCCATTTTTCGATGAATTTTTTTGAATTTCTCAGTGTCGGGTCCTCATGGTATAAGAACCTTGAGTTCCAAATTTCAAGTCAATCGGTTAATTAGGAATCTAAATATTGCAAAATCCATTATTCTCAACAATGCTGCGGATCTTCTGCAATTTTGCCAGGAACGAGATTCATGGCAGTCGATAGGGCTTATATTGGACTATTCTGGGTATGAGTTTTAAAAAAATCGTTAAAGCCGTTTTCGAGAAAATCGTGAAAAACACCATTTTGGCATATTATCCGCCATTTTTCGATGAATTTTTTTGAATTTCTTCGAGTCGGGTCCTCATGGTATAAGAATCTTAAGTTCAAAATTTCAAGTCAATCGGTCAATTAGGGATCGAGATATAGTGTATACAGACATACACACACACACACACACATACACACACACACACACACACACACACACACAGACCAATACCCAAAAACCACTTTTTTGGACTCAGGGACCTTGAAACGGATAGAAAACCTAAATTTGGGGTACCTTAATTTTTCTTGGAAAGCAATACTTTCCTTACCTATGGTAGTAGGTAGGGCAAGGAAAGTAAAAAATAACATTTTCACAAACTTACAAAAAGGTGATTTGATACTTACTTGAAACTCTTTGACCAGTCTCTTTTCAATCCAGCTAGTAATGTGCAGCATTGTTACCATTCTCTCCCCCACTTTGGGCTGGGCTGATATTGATACTTTGGGATTACCGCGAAAACCATACCTGCAAATTGAAAAATTAAAAAAATATCAAGCGTAAATGATGTTATTTCATCTACATAATGATAGCCTAAATCAGATTGAATATTTGAAATCAGTATTTTTGTATTTAATTTATTCAAGTTCTACCGATTCCTAAGTTCTTTTTCCAAGATGAAATTTCCAAATTATAAACAACGTGACTGATATGTTGTATTCATTATGAATGATAGTTAGCCAATGATTCGTTATGAGAACGCTATGTTTTATGAGAATGTTATATTTCGCCATGAAATATAAAACGTAAATTATGTTTTTTCTTCTACATATAATGATCATCAGATTGAATATCTAATAATCATAATTTGAATGTGTTTCATTCAATTCTATTCATACATTGTGATATAATTTCCATTGGTGGCTCGTACCCACGAAACAGGTGAAGTACCCGTATCTTTATCTGAAGTACGTTATCTTTTACTGGACAGCAATTCACCTGTTTCGTGGGCACGAGCCGCCAGTGATAATTTCTTAATAATTGATAATGTTTTCATATTCATATTTATTTCAGTACAAAATAATAAAATTTCAGTGGAAATAAGAAACATGCCTTTGCCCAAAACTTCTTAAATTCCTAAATTTGGTTGAATTGAAATATAGACCAAAATTTTCAGGTTATGTAAAAAATTTCATTTTGATAAATTGAGAACTCAAGAATTAAAAAATTATTGGTAAATTAATAACTCACCATAGTCGGTCTGATGGTGGAGGTGGAAAATTCAGTACAAGAGTTCCAGATAAACCTTTGACTTCCACAACCAGTGCAATGTTGGTATTTGACACGCCTTCCATTGCCCTTTTTATAAATTTATTATCAGTCACCTTAAATACAACAAAAATAAATAATAACTTTACTATATTGAATGCTTTCACAGTTAATTCATTTATCAATTATTTGCTTATTTCTTACTAGGTGCTATAATTAAGTTATTGGTACATGCACAAATCCAATCATTAAAATGAACTGGAATGATTTGCGAGAGAAAACCCGGCTTAGCCCTATCTCATCGAGTAGATACATCAGTATAGTCTGTCCAAGCAAAAAACATTTTGGTAAGATGGGAAAATGACTCCAGCTCGATCAATATTGGTTCAATAATTATAAAATTGTAGATCAGATTGTTTCAAAGAATTTGAGACCAAATTTATAATTATTGAACCAATATTGACCGAGCTGGAGTTATTTTCCTATCTTACCAGAATGTCTTCTTTGTTTGGATAGACTATATTAGATCTTCCAATAATACGTTCAGTAAGGTAATGTGAAATGATATTTCCGCTACTATCCGCTACCTGTATAGTATAGGCCTAAGAAACGAATGCATTACCTGTTGGAAATACTTGGAGGCAGCAATTTTGTCGACCATCCTGAGCATCTTGCTGCTGCTGCCTCCTCCGCCAGGCGAGGCAGGGGTGAGGTCAATGATGGTGCCCCCGGCTCGCACCGAGTCGGCCTCCTCACTGGACGACTCGGCACTGTCCTCCACGTCGCTATCGAAAATCGCCGACTTCTGGTGCAATCTGAGGCGAGACAAAACAATCAGTATATCAATAATAATATTGCGAATATCGGTTTATAATTTCCAAGTAGCCTTTCGGTTCAAAAGTGGTAAGTATTGGTTCATAAGCAAATAAGCGAGGAAGGGTCAAGAAAGGGCCTTCATTAGTATGGCAAGACCTTCCGGAGAGGGGGGTATGGAAGAAAGATTTATGAATTTCACGCTATCTTGGGAGCGAAGAAGATATTGAATGGGAAAATAAGTCCAGCTCGGTCAAAATTTGTAAAAGAATTATAAATTTGGTCTCAAATTGTAGTTCAGAATATTTTATACAATTTGAGAACAAATTCGTAGTTTTTCAATCAATATTGACCGAACTGGAGTCATTTTACTATCTTGCCAGAATGTCTTCTTCGCTCGACCAATCTATGAGTACTTGTCCTTTAAAAGCAACGGCCATGAATAACCATGAATCAATAACTATGAAAACCAATTTATTTTAAATAAATCAATATTATCTAACATAGTATAAATAAAACATAAGCTATTATCCATGATATCATTGATAATGGTTAGTTATTCAGGGTCGTTGCTTATAACCAGCAATTACCAATTAGCAAGTACCCAATTTTTACTTTGAATCTCTATTAGGCTGCCTATAGACTTAGAATACTATGTCAATCGGGGGATTGTGTCATACTGTATTTTTTCATATTGGATAGTTTCTTTATTACAGTCGAATATCTGAGGAATTTTCGAGCTCTGTTGTATTTCAGCTAGTTTCATTTGAAACTTAATTAATTTGAGCATTAACTTTGAAAAATCTGGAAAGGCTAGAGAGCCTGGAATAATTTAGTATTGATGTCTTACAAAGAATACTCAGATTTTACCAGGCTAATGATCTACAATTCATAATAATACATCCCATACAATTCTGAAAAAATTGGGTACATGTGACTTTTCTTTTGGAGGAAACGTTAACCCATAGGTCCCGAATACTGTCACCTCTCATCATCACTCCTCTCATTACCCATATGCACCAGGGCATCATACAGGCATTACCATAAAAAATTAATTAACCCGATATTAATAATTTTTAAATGTTTGTAGAGAATATTCAAATGAGTGGCAATTGTATAAAAGGACGAGGAAAAAATTAAAGTCTGAATATCAGAGTCCCTAACTATTACTCAAATGCCTTCTTACTTACTGTGGAGAAGACGTGACTGAATCCAAGGTAGCTTGACTTTCGCCCAATCCAGCAGAACCCAACGAAGGAACCGAAGAAGCCGTACTTATTCCCGTTGAGCTCGACGGATACAAATCTTTCTTCAACTTCATCAAATTAATCTTGGTATCAATTGTCATCCTGAAACAGCCTTCATAGGTGACATCCAAATCAACCCAGATACCATCTTCGTCAATCACAGGTCGAGATGTATTCTGAACCACGGGAATAGTTTCACCGAAATTCAAATCACTAATCACTAGATCCTCCATGAAAACCGGTAACTTGATGGCTGACAGTTTTTTCTGGAACTTCTCCTGGATCTTTCCCAACCATACATCGTTTGATAGAACATCATACAAAATCCTTCCTGAAAACGCATTCACCCACATAACCTTCTCACAAGGAGAAGAACCCTCTTCTTTGTTTTTCGACCAAGAACTCTGTACTTTCGTAACTACCTTCACCTGAGACAAAGAATTCATATACTCCAAATACTTCTTTTCACGGATTTTGCGTGTCAACTGTGGTGATTCCTTCAAAATTTTCACAGCTTCCTTGTCTTTATCAGTTTTCTGTTTGTCGGTTTTGTCTTGGTCAACAGGTAGACTAGATTCAGGGTTTGAGTTTTCCGTCAACGATGTCTCAGCTACTGAAGGATCTGGGTTTTCTTCAGAGACTAGTTGTGTGGTAGGTGATGGGGCGTGAGTTATAGATGAAGCAGCCACTAGTCTCCGGTACCTGGGGACAATAATGCACATTGACACAAAACGAAAGAGCGCTTGAGAACCGTGTTTGATAAATAATTTGAAACTGAAGTTGCAAACCATAATGGATATTTATTATGTTCATTGATACGAACTTTTTTGAATTTTTTGTTATTTTGGCTTAATATCAACCTTCCAAAATTCAAAATTTCGGATTATATTTTCTTGAAGTGGAAAACTTTGGGTGAAACAAAAACTTATACATAACCTGAAAATTTGGACAATTCATTATGATTGTGACTAAATCAGGAATTGAAGAAGTATTGGGCCTGTTTCTTTCCTTATCTCTATATATAAAAGCGAAATGGCACTGACTGATTCATTCATTCATTCATCACCAGAACTGCGTTCAAATTTGGCAGGCATGTTCAGTTGGACGTTTAGACGCACGCTAAGAACGGATTTAAAAAACTTTTCAAGGATACGCCAAATATTTTAGTTTTTCTAGAGTTTTTCGGCGTTTTCTTCATTTTTTCGAGAACCAATCGGTAGAAAATGTTGATATTTGGTGAGCAGGTACAGATAAGGTCTAGAGATGTTGTGTTGAAATATTTTTGCAATCCGTCCAAGATTACGCCAGTAATCAGGTTTTCAAAATTGTAGATGTGTTGCGGGTTTCATATCTTCCGCCTTGATACGACCAATCCTAACTGTAAATTCAATGGTTCAGCGAGATTATAGATGAACTAATTTGGAAGATATTGAATCAAGTTTCAAACTATGTCCGATATACTTCCCAAGATTATACGCTTAATATTAGCGTTTTACTATTTTTTGGAGTTTTTCTTAGATTTTTCTAGAACAAATTGGCTGAAAATTTTGAAATTAGGTAAACAGGTCCAGATTAGGTGTAGAAATGCTGTGCTCAATAAATTTTGAATCCCTTCTGAACGGAATCTGCAGGCGAGCGAAGCGAGCCTGTTTGTTTCAGCTGACACTGACAGAGGTTTTGCAGGCGAGCGAAGCGAGCCTGTTTGACTCACTTACACTGCCTATACTGTCGGGGGTCCAGGGGGCGGAGCCCCCTGGCTAGGCGGAAAAGGCGAGCGAAGCGAGCCTGCCGGCTAGTTTCGTATATTTATACTCTAATGAATGAATGAATTAATGTTTACATGTATGAATTTGGACAACGTGAAGTAATGAGAGGATGAACAACACTGTAGAAAAACATAAGAAAGATTCGATGCAAGAATATGTTGATACTACCGAATAGCATTTTTCAAAGAAAAACGTTTTAGTGAATAGAGTTTGATAGGGAAAAGTCCAGAGTGGAATACTTAATGCACATCTTTTTTTAAATAAATAAAATACTTCATTTTATCACCACAAACACACCTTTCTTGAAGAATTGGAAAGTTTGAGCGAGAAAACATTATACAGTAGGCTACTAAAGAAGGCCGACTTTTATTGAGTATATTTGGTTTTCGAAGAGTCTTCTCAACCGAATTATACACCATTTTTTGGATGTTGAAAATAGCTTCAGTTGAAAGCGATAATCTGTTTTATTATATCCTTACCCAGGTTTCATTTAATTCAAGTCCTGTGTGCCGTGTTTGAATTGATAAAACGATAAGAATTGTCCTCTTACCATCTACAAATAGAGTAAGGTTAAGTGTAAGAGAGGACCTATGAGTCCTAACTTCGCCTTGTAAAAAGTCAATAAATAAATAAGAAGTATAGTATCGGAAGAATAGTATAGATTATAAAGAAGGATAATCATGAAGAAATATTGATAGTTTAGAATAACAATACATGAATATGATTACTGTTGAAATGAAATTATTGAAATTGATATCAATGGACAATAAAGGAGAAGATTAACAATCAAGGAGAACAATATTAGTGTTCATTATAACTGTACTGTAGTTGATCAATCTTTTACTTGCAAAAATAGTCCCTTAATAAAAAAATAATGGGTTTCAATTACCAGATTTCTTTTTGTCGGTCACTGCGGGCGAATAAAAAAAGATTAAATTCGTGGAGCAACGAAGGGGATATTCTCACAAAATCATCATCCTCGCCTTCATTGGTTTCCCCATCGAATGCGGACTGATTCTCGATGATTTTCAATACTTCGGTGTCTTCAAGATTCGCATCCTTCTGCGTAGCATCTGCACCACTGATAGCAGTCTTTGTTGGTTCTCTACTATCCGCATTCTGAAAATCTTCAAAGTCGTCTTCGTCTCTATTGCTAGCGCCTGAAAAAAATGGAATATCCATCAATAATTTATATGTTCAACACATTTACTGATTGTGAAATTATTTCAGGACAGGATCTCAATTTGGTTGAATAAATTAATTAGCCTACTCTAGAACATGGTGGACCATGTTCCATAGACCATAGTGGAGTATGTGAATTTCCACGAACAAAAACACTAAACATGTGTAGTACAAGGTATAAGCACATTTAATTACAATTTTCTTTAAAATTAACTAAATAATGTAATTATTAATTTTTTTGTAATCGCTTCATTATTAGTTTTTTTTCGGGAAACATAACATTTATTTATTTTATTCACTTACGCAGGAAAAACTTTTCATAAATGAATTTTGAAGAAATAAGGAACTGTTTGAAGAGCTACATCAAATAAGACAAATAATAAATAAGTATGAGGATGATATGTTACTAATAAATAAATTATTTAAAAAATAGGCTTGATAGATTAATGAATGGCTGAATGCTGTTGAAATGATAAAGCTCGTCAATTATAACCTACAATTCAATTAAAACACTGATGAATAATATTTTATTGGTAAGGGAATGATAGTAGGGGAAAATCCAATTAAAGGTATAATACTAAAATTGTGGTGTTGTGTATACATTCTTTTTTCCACTTTTGAAATTTAAAAATCACTTATAAATGGAAATAAACTTACTTATATAGTAGTAACTATAGTTTCGACTTGTTGTGTGGTCATCTTCAGACTGAACAGTAAACTCTGTTCAAGGTTATGCTGTGAAAGGTGGTTGGGGGAAAGGGTGGGGATGGTGGTGTGGGGGTGTAGGTGTTATAAGGGCGGAAATTTTGAATTTTGGTGAATTTTGTCAATAAGGGTGTGGGATGAGAAGTTCAATTGATCATTTAGGATATTGTTGGGAAACTGTTTTGTGTGATTGTAAATTTCAAATTGTTCCAATATGTTTAATTTTCTGCTTTTTTGTTGTATGTGGAGAATTTCAAGGTTGGTGTTTATGTCAGTATACGTGTGATTGGATGTTATGAGGTGGTCAGCAAAAATTTGAATGAGATGTTGGATGATTTATTGCTCTGATGTGTTCTCTGTATCTCAAATTGAAATTTCTGCCTGTCTGCCCAATATATTGTTTATTACATTCATTGCATTTTAACTTGTAAATTCCTGGTTGGTCAAATACTTAGTTGTTCTTTGGCTGTTGGTGCAAATGTTTTCTTAGTGAATTTGTTGTTTTGAAATAAATTTTATAATGTAGTTTTTTGAAGGATGATGCTATTTTTGTGATTTTTTGTTGTGGTAGGTGAGTGTGATGAATTTCTTGTCATTATCTGTACTATTTTTATTTCTATGTTGTTTGGATTTTATGTTGTGGTGCAGATTTTCTAATAGGATGGGTGATTATCCATTTTGTTGGGCTATGTATTTGATGGTATTGAACTCTTGGTTATAGTCAGTTTGTGTCATGGGAATGTTCAGTAGTCTGTGGATCATATGGTGAAATGCTGCAAGTTTGTGATGGGTGGGGTGGTTTGAGGAGTTGTGAATTACTGTGTCTGTTGTGGTGGGTTTCCTGTATATTTTAAATGTTCTGAATGAGTTTTTTTGTTTGGATATTGTTATGTCTAGGAAATTGATTGTGTTGTTGTTTTCCAGTTCTATGGTGAAGTGTAAATTGGGATGTATTTTGTTTGATGTCCTCATCTTGTAATTGATCTAAATGATCAATTGTACTTCTCATCCCACACCCTTTTTGACAAAATTCACCAAAATTCAAAATTTCCGCCCTTATAACACCTACACCCCCACACCACCATCCCCACCCTTTCCCCCAACCACCTTCCACAGCATAACCTTGAACAGAGTTTACTATTCAGTCTGAAGATGACCACACAACAGGTCGAAACTATAGTAACTACTATGTAAGTAAGTTTATTTTCATTTATAAGTGATTTTTATTGATTTTTAAACTAAAATTGTACGTGACAGCATAATATACAGTACATTGATGGCCACGGAAAGATGAAAATAATCTATTCAACAGTATTTTTCTTGTAGTTGTGTTGTGAAGGTGATTTTATTTATTTATCGTATGGCAAACACGAGTCTTGTCATCCACTGGAATCGTCATTATTTATAAAAAATATATAAAAAACATTTATATTGTAGTCAGAGTTAAAAATCTACATGTACCCAAAAATCTACATAAATCTACAAGTTTAAGTGAAAAACATTGACTTATTAATTATTTTTATGTGAGAATGCTCATTAGTGACCCATATTTATAATGCTATATCCAGCTCAGATATCCACTTTAAAGCTGCAGGAGTACATTCAACAAAGTCCCTCCATTCTCCAGCAAACTTCCTCAGTGGGCATTCTTGGACAATATGTGCCAGAGTTTGCTGTTCAACTCCACAATCGCATGCCGGGCTGTCAACAAAGCCCCATTTGTGCATTGCTGATCCTGTCTTAGCATGTCCAGTCCTTATTCTATTTAGTATGCACCACATTTTGCGAGGAAGATGCATTCCTGGGAGTTGCTGATGAGGATCAATTATGTTGTAGCGGTTGACATTGCTATTGTTCCATTTGGATTTCCATGACTTTTGGAAATCATAGGGTGCTCCTTGTGCCAGACTTTCATCTCTCCAAACAGGTTTTCTTGACCTCAATCTGTTATTGTAGGGCTCATCAATTATTTTATGAATTGGCAACTGTCTTGGCTTATCTGGGCGGTTCAGCTTCTGCCATTCATGAAATGTAGCCTGCTGTCTGCGGATCTCTGGGGGTGCAATATTGGAAACTACATGGAGCCATGGTATTGGGGTTGATTTTAAGGTCCCTGAAATTATACGCATAGCCTCATTGAGCTGGACATCAATCTTACTTGCATGCGTGCTTCGGCCCCACACCGGGCAGCAATACTCTGCGGTAGAGTAGACAAGAGCTTGTGCCGCAGTGCGCAGAGTATCAGCCCCTGCTCCCCATGTTGTACCTGCTAGCTTCCGAATTATATTATTTCGTGATTTTAATTTCTGGCTAGTGAGTTCAATGTGCTTTTTGAATGTTAGGGATCTGTCTAGTGTTACTCCCAAGTATTTGATGTACTTGTTATGTTTTATTCTTTCTCCACAGAAAATAACATTCAACTCTCTGTTTGCCATTCGGTTGCTTAGATGGAAAGAGCAGGTCTCTGTCTTGTTTGGGTTTGGGCATAGTCTCCACTTCTTGTAGTATTCTTCCAGCTTTCTAAGGTCGGTGGTCAGGACTGTCTCCCCTTTATTGAAGTCCTTACTCTGAGTGGCCAATGCCATATCATCGGCATAGCAGAATTTTTGTGCCACAGTGGTTGGCATGTCACTTACATATACATTGAAAAGAAGTGGTGCCAACACTGATCCCTGAGGGAGACCATTTTTAACATGCCTTGATTCACTTGTTGATGGACCCAGACTCACTTTAAAATACCGGTCTTTTAACATTTTCTCCAACAAGTTGGTTAATTTCAGACAGGGGATCATCTGCATGAATTTTAGGATTAGCCCATCAATCCAGACTGTGTCATAGGCTGCACTCAGATCAATAAAAGCCGCCGATGTCTTCATGCCTTTCTGGAACCCTGACTCTATGAAGGATGTAAGTGCCAATACCTGTTCACAGCAGCTACGGTCCGGTCTGAAACCTGCCTGCTCTGCTGGTAGTTTTTCATTTATGGTTTTGAATATCCGGTTATAGATCAACCTTTCAAGCAGTTTGTAGCATACACACAACAAAGCAATGGGGCGATAGTTTGCTGGGTTTTCAGGTGTTTTCCCTTGTTTAAGTATGGCAAGAGTTTGAGACATTTTAAATTCTTTAGGGACTCTGCCTGTACTGAGAACATCGTTGAAAAAGTCTTGAAGCCATCCTCGTGTTGCTGGACCCAGATGACTTATAAATTCAGGGAAAATGTTGTCAACACCAGCTGCCTTCCTCATTTTCAGACGCTTTATTGCCAAATCTATCTCCGAGTAAGTGAAGGGTATTGAGAACTGAGAATTTGCTTGCAAAGTGTCCTTCTTCTGCTTCAGTTCATTCATGGTTGATGACATATCTTTCTTGTCCATTTTCACACCTTCAGCTCTTTTTCTGATATGCATAGCAATCTGGTTCGGCGTTATTGATGGTTTTGGGGTTGGAATATGAGTTGCAGCCCCCAGTTGCCTTAATAAGGACCAGCTTTTCCGACTTGAGTGTGTAAAATTCAAATTTTGAGTGGTTTCTGCCCATCTTTCCTTTCTTTGTTGGTTCAGGGATCCCAGTAGCTGGCTTCCCAGTTGGATGTTGTTTGTTGACTTATACTCCTGGTATATTTTTTCAGTATCAGGATTCCAGCATGGAATATATTGTTTCCTAAACCCCCGAGGAACATTTCTTTTGGCTGCTGAAATCAGGAGTCCAACAAATCTGGCATAGTTTTCAACTTTTGGTGGTATAAAGCGTATATTTGAGTCCATCTCCTTTTTGTAAGTTTCCCAATCAGCTTTCCTGAAATTCCATCTTGGTTTTTCAACAGATTCTATTTTTGGAATTTGAATCCCCATGTTGACAATGACTGGGCGATGTTGAGTGCGCGGGAACCCAGGCAGTACCTTTCTCATGTGGGGTAAGGGAGTACCTTGCTCATCAGTTGTTACTATACATAGATCAGGATTGGTATCAGTCTGCCATCGAGCTGAGTGGAAAGTTTTCAAATCTTTAGCATCATATACTAGATATAAATTGTTCTCTTCAATCCATTGCATGAGTGCTTCACCACTGACATCATTAGTATTATAACCCCAGCATGTGTGATGACAGTTGAAGTCCCCTATGAAAACTGTTGGACTATTTCCATTTAGAAGTGGGGGACTAGGCCACCACACATTTGGAGGTTTATAGACTGACACTATGCTTAATTCTGAAAGTTCAATTGTTATTACTTCAATGTTGTTTGAACATGACTTTTTCACACTGCAGCTTGTGATACCATCTCTTAAGTAAGCAATAGATCCATATGTTTCTGAGAGAATTGACTCCACAATATTGTACCCAGGGACCTTGGCCCTCACTGCCATATCAGTTTCTCTTGCTAAATGTGTCTCCTGAAGCACAATTACATCGATATTCTTTTCCTTGGCCACTCTACTGAGGTACTCACATTTGTCACGACTAATACCCTCTATGTTTAATTGCAAAATTCGAGTTGACGGACCGATATTTATCGTCTGTTATTTATCGTCTGGGGGGCGTAGTGTAAACAACCTCCAAGATGGTGTTCCCCGGGCAACGAGCTGCTAGAGCAGCGCGGCAAAAAGTTTACACACATGGCGGCTGAACTGGAAATATCCCTCACGGCTCACACGAGCACTCAAAAAGTGAAGGTGATATTGTGATAGTAATCCATATTAAATGGAAAGATAAGATGTTGTCAAAACACTGATTTAAAGACAACATCTTGCCTTTTCATTCAACTCTATTGTAGTTCTTCGATATCAGCAATACAAAGTATCAGACTGTAATGCTTCGGTCCCAGCTATGCTCAGTATCAGATCGAAAGTTATAGTTAAACTTCCAATACAATAAATATATCTTTCAATAATTTAGTTCAATTATGTACTAACCTTTCAATTGTGGCGTTAGCTGTTCATCTGAAGGTGTGGGTGTTTTATCATCCAATTCCGGATCCAACCATGTAGCGTCATCCTCAATTGTTATTTTTCCTTTGGTCCGGTATCTCACTCCAATTTTGGACATTTTCAGAAGTGTTATGCAGATGGGATACTTCTTACTCCAGATCCTATAAATTAAAATGAATTCAATTGAAACAATTGCATGATTTATATTTGGAATAATATATATTTGCAGTGAAACAGACTTTTTCCTGGGAGTTATGCCCACATGTGCTTCTATAAGCATGTGCGTGGGAAATGAAATGAGAGGGATAATGATGAGAGATGTCGACTGTTTTTAGGCAGTCGGGGCCGACGGCTTTACGTTTCCTCCGAAAGACGTATCTATGATTAAGCTGTGGTCAAAGAATAGTTCCCCGGTCAATTACTCCAACGAGCCACCCAAACTTGATTGCAAATACACACTGTTTGGTTCAGTGGCGTAGCCAGGATTCGATTTCGAGGGGGGGGGCCAAAGCCAATGAGGGGGGGGGCTTGGCTCCCCCCAAAGAAAAATGGGTCCGGGGGGTGGGAAAACTGAGTGTAAGTTTTGGACCCCCTGGACCCCCCTCCCATCTAGCTACGCTACTGGAACTCATGTTCTTGAATAGAAATTTTTTCATTATTCTGATGTATAAGAAATCAGCCTGAGAAGTTCAGAGAACACTTATGAACCTTCTATGTGGACTGTGTCAATTTCAGATTCAATGAGAGTTGAATCTATGAGAGACTGTATCAATGAGAGATGCCCTTGTCTCTCATTCAGGGGGGGGGGTCCGGACCCCCTGGATCCCCCTGGCTACGCTACTGTTTTATGCACTTCAACTATTCCAACCCCCAGCAATGAGCTTTTTTAACACCACTTGATCAGTTCAGGGGGCATTTTCATTAGAAAATTGTAAAGCTTTACATCATTATAGAGCTCCATTTTTCATGATAAAGTTGAAATATAGATGCGGGCTTCATGCATTTCAACTCTAAACAATCTGCACTTTTTGGACACCACTTGGTCAGTTGACAAACCGGACCCCCTGGACCCCCCCTGGCTACGCTACTGGTTTGGTTAGGACTTGAAATATTTTATTGTGTAGGCCTATAATGTGAGTAATGAAGGATCTAGAGCTTTCAGTGGAAACTAGATGTATAACTTTAGATTTTTGAAGAATGATGAATATTGAATGGTATTATCAACAAATAAAAGTCCATTTCGGAGAGAACTTGATACTTAAACATTCAGTATAAACACTAATTATGCTCGCAGTTATGAATATAAGAACAAAATTTATGCAACTTCGAAAAACAGTACAAAAATATCAATTCCCTGAGTAACATAGTACGCGCACGCTGAGGAGAGACGCCGTCACAATACATTTCACATTTTGACAGCGTCTCTTCTCAGCGTCAGCTAACTATACAAATTAGTCCATTTTGATAGATGAGCGATATGCAAGAGTGATTTGAATTCTAATAGAAATATCTATTGCTATGGTTCACAAATTATTTGGCTACAATTATATATATATATCGTATTGCTTAAAGTTGAAGGTGCATATATATTTTGTCGATCATGATTTAAATTCCTGTTTTAGTTCCTAATTACAAAGAAATGTCTAGGTTTTCAAAATTGAAATCTATTTATCCATTTAATGCATACAAAATGAATTTTGGTTGTAATGAAGAAATATCTCAATAACTTGAATTATGCTATTTTCTGCAAAAATATTTCTGAATTGAATATTGAAGTAGTGCGTTAATATTGATTTATAGGCTGAATCTATTGTAATTAAATGAGATCCAGTGAAAATGACATACCTTTTATGGATGAGACCAACAGGAAGCAACTGAACTTTACACCCTGCGATATCATACAACCTCTGTCTGTTGAATAGCTTCTTATGCTCTGGCTCATTCCAGTAGGCGCGCTTAGGTATCTTAGTGCTGGGACTAGACAACCTCAAAGTTGAACCTTCCAAACGAATGTGGACAGTCTCAGTTAGCGATATATGATAGGTATCAGGTGAATACTCCTGTGGATACTCATTAATCCAGCCCTCATGCACGCATTTCTCCAAATCCTCACTGGGGATATGATCACAATGCGTGAAAATCGGAAACAAATTAGCACCGGAAAGAGATTTCGAGTCGAATGTGTTGTTAAGTGCGCAGTCTTTTAAACCTAGTAGCACCTCGATACGGTCCAGAGTACGATACAGTATTACAGTGGTAACAACCCCGACAAGGAACCCAAAGAAGTAGCCAGTATCGATGAATTTGTGCGCACAAGCCAATGCTAAAACGAAAATCGGTACCTTCCAATTCCACAATAACTGTTTCAGACGAGACATTGTTGTCAAACTAACAGCTGTTCCTAGTGGGCGTGCCATCTCCGAACTGAGCACTGAAATCAGTGAAGGTCGTTTAACAGCTGATGTAACACCCAATCCCTCATCAGCTTCAGTTGCAAATTCGACCGATAAAATCTCATCCTCCTCACTGTCCTCATTTTTCAAGGAAGAAAACGTCATCGAAACCTCCGCACTCTTCTTCTCAGTAGCGCGACTGAATCGGTCACTAAAAAATTTCGTCGTTTTTTTCTTGTCTTTCTTAAAATGTTGTCCTGTTGGTGTCATCGTCTCGTCCTCTTCCTTTTTCTCTTCATCTTCGTCACATTTCTTCTTACCACCACTTTCCACATTCACCTTACTTTTATCAGTATCTTTCTTCTTTTTAAACAGTCCACAAATCTCATCAAACTTTTCATCCTTTGTCTTATCTTTATCGTCAGTAGTTTTCTTTGGTTGAGGCATTGCACGTTCATCATCTTTCTCACTGCTTGAACTAGTTGCTAGTTTTTTATCGTCACTAATTTTATCCACAGCCTTTATTTCTGTATTATCTCTATCCTTCCCCTCGCCTTCCACAGATGGAGTTTCCGATCTGACCGATGTTGAACCTTCCGACTGGTCTTCGGAATCACTAATACTGGAGTTTTCCAGTCTCGAGCCCAGCTTGGGATGTTGGCGTTGTTTGTTTTTCAAGCGATCACTCTTGATTTCCTCCAGCTTTTCTTCGACGGTTTTCGTAATTCGTCCGCGGAAATCCTTGAACAGGCGCCAGGCGTCGCCCGAGCTGTTATCGGAAGGCGAGGCTGACTCGAGGCTTGCCGAACGCTTGCCGAGACGAGTCAGGTAGCTTTGCGAGTCACCTGCTGTTGAGGTCGGTGTTGATAGTTGGGATGACGACACCGAGCTGCTTTCCTCTTCAAAAATTTCTGAAAAAAATGAAAATTGATAACTTTATTAGATAAAAGAGTAACGGAATTAATTATCTTTAATTCTAATATCTTATCTTTAATTTTAATGAAAAAAATGAAAATTGATAACTTTATTAGATAAAAGAGTAACGGAATTAATTATTTTTGTTAGAAAGTTTTATTATTTTGTAATATTATCCTTGTATTTTTGGAGCTATTCTCCAGTTGTATTTCAAGCCCGTATTATCAATAGTATAGTCTATCCAAGCAAAGTAGACATTGTGACAAGATGGGAAAATAACTCCAGCTCGGTCAATAAATTTGGTTTCAAATTGTAAGAAACATTCTAATCTACTATTTAAGACCAAATATATAATTTTTTAACCAATATTGACCGAGCTGGATTCATCTTCCCATCTTGCGAGAATGTCATATTTGCTTGGAAAAACTAGTTCAACTTTGATATTAATTTAAACCATCAGTTGACTCAAATGAATTTGAAATTATATTCAATAATGGATAATGGATTAATATTCAGGTATGGCTCAAACTGCTATAGATAATACGGCGTGCCCAAGGCCCGTTACAGACACCACTATATTTTTGCCGTCCTCTTAAAATGAACTAGAATTAACAGAACTTGGCAAACACATGACGTGGGTCTGCGCACATCCTATGTTCGCTAAGCTTCATTCAATCTAGTACAATTCATTAAGTAAACAAAAAACCGCACGTCCTAGAATCATGGTGTCTGAAACGAGCAAACAAGCCTAAAAGTTGATTAGTAATAGTAGAATTACATTAAAATGTTAGAATTGGTAGAAACAGATAATTCAATGGCTAACAATGTCCAGGTGGTTTTTGGTCACCACAGTGAAAAATATCACTGGAATACTCAAATTGAATTGAACAATATAATTTGTAGAGTTGATGGTGATATTGTGAAATCTCTCCACAATAATAAAAGAATAGATATTTTCAATGTTTACTTCAATTTCATAAACTATAGAGACAGGACCATGATTTCGTGTTTCCCAACACATCATCGGCTGTACAGCCGAAATTCCCATGACAGCACAATAGGAGGTTGGACAGTATGATGTGTTAGACATAAAACCATGGTCCTGTATCTCAAGCTTATGTAATTAACGTGAAATTTGACAATATCGATCTATTCTTTTCTCATTATGAATTGACGAAAATTCATCAGATATTAAAAAAATCTTAGTGAAATCATTGCATGTCATTCCTGTATTTTCAACAGTTGGCGTTCAAATGTGAAAACTTTCAAATAAACGCAAAAGTTATCTTTAAAATGAAAAACTTTAATATTTACCAGGCTGTGGTAGTTTTTCAGCTGCAGTCGCTGGCTCTGATTGTACGACTTCCTCGATCTCTTCATCGTCAGCATGAAATCTGATTGCTATGCTTGAGATAGACGATGAAGCAGATTTCCCTGAAAATAAATTATGCAATTTTTTACTATCAAATTCTTAATGTAATTTTAAATAGTAGAAATAACATGTGAAAAACTTCTATATGTGAAGAGATTGTTTTGTAAAAAATTAATGGGGGAGAACTATACTGAACTCCAAAAACATATATCAACGGCAATAATTGAATTCAAAAGTAAAATGACGTAACTTAGTGGAAATATGATCGCCTGTAAATGATGAAAAAATAGAATTCCTATTGATCCAAATTCATCTTAACATCAGAAGTCATGATAAAAATACCCAAAAGTATGGTAAGTGATGAAAAACAACCAGATCATCAAGAAGTTTCATTTTTGTTCTGGCTCTGTACAGTCGTGTACATTTCCTGCCATACATCCCAGAAAGCGGGATTAGATGAAAAAAGTCAAATTCTTGCATTAACAAAGTCACATGTAGCAAATTATTCACTAATTACTTTATCTGTTTGATACGTGGGAAGAAATAACGATTATAAGTTTAAAATGGTAAGGTAACGTAATCAGCAGAGCGAAGTTCACAATAGTTTTGCAATAGAAATACAATATTATTGAAAATAAGGTACAAGTTTCTCATAAACGAAAATTGTAATCGACATTTAAAGGTCAATCTATTTGATAAGATATTATCAACACATAGTTTTCCTACAATGAAGTTGATATTATTATAGCATTCAGCACAACAGTCAGGAAGCTTTAACATAAATTAATAATTTGGCAAATTACAACATAAATAATTTATTAACTAGTTTAATTTGTGTTCGATAGTCAACTACATAAGTGAAGTTAGATGAATAAGAGAGTATTACAAGCAATTTATTAAATAAGAAGCAGCCTACAATAAATAAATTGAGAATGGTGATAACAAATAATTACTATTGGCCAAATACAAATCACAAGCTCATTTCCTGATTAGTTAATTAAATTTAGTGAAGTCAGTATTCTACATAGAAGCACTCATAGAATTAAAAATAATGAAGCAACTTAGATTGGATAACTGATTCTTGTGTTATGACATGTTTGGAAGCTCATGTTTCGATTGGAGCTTCAAAGTTGTGTAAGTTGTTATATATTTTCAAGAATTGAATAAAATACTATCCATTCATTAATAAAATCTTGATAATTGAATTCTTGCAAGAGGAAATATACGTGCAAAGCCACAAAGAAATAGATTTATGGCTCCTAATAGAAAATAGAAACGAAGCAAACCATTCATTGAAACTTATTTTTTCAAAAACAAAAATCTTCTACGATTTTAGTTGTTGAATTTCGACTACCTTTGGTCATCCCAAGCGTTACTTTATTAGGACTTCTCCGTCTGCCACTCATAATAAAGCCGTATTATAAATCTCTCATGAAAGCAGAAATGAGCCGCGAAATTGTGAATATTGAAAAGTGGAAGCATTGAATGCCTCCAGCTTCTCAAAAAGTGGCTGTTTCATCATTGACAGATGACAATTATCTGCTGTAAATACAATTTACAATAGCAATAGTGAAATAGTAGTAACTAATTAAGTGCTAATTCAGCTACTGCTTCAAGTGTATTTAATAAATTACACAGTATACAATAAATTTTATAAAAAATATTCAAATAAATTCCAAAATGGTAGATAATACACTAGAAATTTACGTATCCAGCAGAAAAAGATTATTAGATGCTATGGATCATGAAAGTCTCTCAAATTGGGAAAATAAACAAGAGGGTCTTATATACCTTTCCTGTAATAATAACTTAGCCTATTTAAATGGGGTTTACTTGTTTTCAATTTCATATTACAAAACTGAAATATTCAAATATCCAGGTTGTTCAAATATGGACTAGGGGTTCAATAGATGAGGATTGGTATGTACTCCAGAATTTTCTAATAGTGAATTTCTGATGGATGTAGAATGGGAAGAATAAAAGTATTTACTATTAAAAGTTATTACTATATTTTTCTACTGGCTAGTAAAATTATAATAAGCCGCATTTATCATAAATTGAAGTACAGTTGAGTAGCACCGTATTTAGCACAAATTGTCATGATAAATTGAATACAAGATGGCATACAGCCTTTCGACAAGTAAGATTCAAAATTTCTATTGGGAATTGGAAAGCTCGATTTGGGTTTTAGTTGATGACATGAACATGGAGCGAGTTATCATCTAGTAATTTAAACCACAACAGTAACAACTTAAAATAAACCAATTTATTTGATGAAATAAACGAATGCTGACATTGGTGTGAAGTGGAAATTTTTATACTGGAATAATATATTTTGTAAATTTTAATCGAAAAACTTTCTGATAGATTTCACAAAAAGTTGTTTCATTGGAACAAATTGTCCAATGAATTACATCAATATCAACTCACTGGTTGAATTTCTATTTAACATGCTGAATTCTCTTTAAAATAATTAGTTAATACAAAACGCCAGTGTTCTAACAGAATAATGAAAATTTGATCAGAGATCATTTCCAACAAATTCAAAGAATGCAGAGAGAATATCACGAAAGTGGCCAATTAATATTAAAACTTTATTCAAAATTCAGGCTGCACGGTCAAAGACCCTATAGATTGGAGTATTGCATGACTTGACCATTCCCATGACTCATTGAAATACCCCAACTTCAAAAACACAATCAACTTTATGAACGCCTTGTTACAGGTAAACTCAATTCCACCAAGCTTATACTTGACCCAAAGATTCAATTATTTGTTTGCAACTGACAATTAGCTACAACAAATATAGAATAGAAGAATAGGAACGAAACTAGTTCAATCAATCTAGGACTGGAACTAGGACTAAAAATAGAACTGCAAAGGGGAATTATTTTTGTATTCAGTATCCATTCATGGAGTAATTATTATTTCATCGAATACATTTATAATAAATAAAAAAATTTGAAATATTCTACATCAGTGGTAATTAGTAATCAATAATTGAGTAAAAATTCAAAGAAATTGATATTAAAAGTAATTTCAATAACCTAATCGAGTCTTACTCTTATATACATCTCATGTGGCCAATACAGTATTATATGATTTATTGCGAAAATAACCTCATATCTGAGAAGTAAGCAGTTTTTTCAATTTTTAGTATTTTTTCTTTCATTTTTATTTTTTCTATAATTTTTTTATAGCTGATGATGCCCACATAAGTATTCGAATTTACTTGTGCGTGGGCAATGGAAAGTGCGAGGGTGATTTATGAGGTGCTATGCGTAGCTGAGTGGGTTGAGTGCTGGCGTCGCAACCCAAAGGTCCCGGGTTCAAACCCAGGTCAGACCAGAAATTTTTCTCAAGCCACTTCCCCGTGTTTCGGATGGACACGTTAAGCCGTCGGTCCCGGTTGCCTAAAAACAGTCGTTAAGTCATGTCAGAGGCCCTGAAATTGATCAGGAGCGACCTGAAAACTCTGACACCAGACCTGAGCCAGCCAGGTTACACGAATATTATTATTATTAATACAAAATCAAAGAGGGAAAATAAAATCTTTTGTTATCAGAACACAGCCAATCGTTCATTTTAAGAGTAGCTTCATTTTTTATTGCGGATGAGCATTTTAGCTTGTGCTTGGGTATTGGATAATGAGTTTGATGGTGATTGACGAGGAGAAAAACAGCCATGCCTACTGGGTCTCGAATCCTGAGCAGTGGCAGTGTTAGCGGGCTGAAGGTTGTGACGTCCCAGCCCACTGCGCCAACCGGGCCAGCGATTTGATTTTTAGAATCTAAATGTAATTCTCAAGTGAATAATATAAGTTAAATGAAAAGTTTACGTTATTCATTCGTAGTATTTCCATGAAAAAATTCTATGGAATATAAGGAATATGATGATTTGATTATGCTAAAACAAACTATTTGGTTTTATGATTAGTATTTTACGAATAGCCTACCAATTAATATTTACTAGCCTAACAATGAAAGAAGCACTATGAATAGCACATGATATTTTTTTCAAATGTGGAATATTTAATCAATTAAATTAAAACCATCATCAACATACAATTAACTGTTACTCAGGAGCTTGAAAATCTTGAGATGCAAGTTATTTTTATAGGCGATATTCCAATAAATTCTCAAATGCAACAATAAGTTAGTTTACTATTGAAAAAAAGAAAATATTTCGTGAATTTAAAGTCGAACAACTTGAATCATTTAAGATTTTGAAAAAATATTTGTTTTCCGTTATTTGAACGAAAACAATTTCCAGTTTTTATAAGAAACATCAATTTACTTTCCTCACCTTTGTTTTGTTTAGAGTTGGGATCCATCCTAGGATGTTTAGATGTGAATGTGAAATGTCAATATTTTCTTCCTACATTATGTTATCCTGAAAGAGGAAATGCACATTAGAATTCGGAATATCATTGATGAAATTAATAGATGCTTGTGTGATATTATTTTATAATTTTATATTTTATATGTAGATGGGGAAAATTATTAGATATTGGCTAATATTGCAGTTTACTAGCTTCTCAATATTTGCAGTAGCAGAAGTCCATTAATCTATGAATAAAGCTTTCATTGGAAACATTAATCAATTATAATTTAAATTATTATTATACCCTAGTTTAGAATATTTGTTATACATGGCTACAACTGATGATATTTTAATGAATTGAAAATCCAGGTACCATTTTTCTCTATTACTACATTACATGCTTTACATGCATTACATGCAACTCATAAACCCATTTTAATATGTAGGCTATCTTAGAACCTTTTTTCACTACGTGAAAATTTCAAACAAAATAAGTTATTTTATTTTATTCTCATGAGGAAAACACAACAGTGAAAATAAGAGAGGCAATCAGAATCCAACTGTCAATTATTTGAACAAGTATCTCCAATTAGTACAAGACACTTGAAGACATTCTCAGGAAAAGATGAGCACAATTCATTGGTACAAGACACTTTCAGAAATTCCCAGGAAAAAATTATAAGCTCTATCACATCAAATTCAGTGCTATTTCGAATAAATAGATGATTACCAAACTAATAAGATAATATAAGTTACTGTATTATAGATTAGTTTAGTTATAGATTAAGATTAAGTTACCTAATTAGATTTGGGTTTGGTTTCCTACAGTAATTGGAATGACCAACTAAAAGTTGACTTTCTCTAGTCAGTGATTATCATTATTGACTTATATTTCTCACATGAAGATCACAATCATGAATCATGATAATTTATTCAATCAAATAAGTACTGAAGGTGAATACAACAGGCATAAAGCCCAAAACTGTTTCGCAACCAATTTATATAAAAGCCCAAATCAAGGTTATATGCCACTTAGTAAAATTTCAAACTAATTGAAAGACTCTTTGAGTAGTTGTGAAATTGATATTGTGGTAGTTATCCATAATAAATGAAAAGATAAGATGTTGTCAAACAACTGATTTATTAGAAAATCGAGATACCGGTTTCGGTTGTTACACCATTATCAGTTTACCAGAGATTGATAATGGTGTAACAACCGAAACCGGTATCTCGATTTTCTAATAAATCAGTGGTTTGACAACATCTTATCTTTTCATTTACTAATTAAAAGATACTGAAAATTAACATAAAGTTAGTATATAAAACACAAGTTTTATCTACGTGAAGTCATGTAGCCTACCCCTCTTCATCACTGCATTCAAGTACAGTACCAAACGGAATTCTTAAATAAATTATACTGTAAAAGGATAATAGATTACGTTTTACAAATTTTCTTTTGTCCAAATAACTTAGCCTATTGTTCTTGACATCCTGAAAGTCAGCTGGTGATCATAATTCTATCTAACTTACAGCTATAGACGCAGAAATAAGAGGAATCATAAAATGATCAAGTGTTTCATACATAGAGCAATTGCATCAAATTGGGCAATACGTTGGTTTGAGTATTTATATTTTCAATTAGGCTACTAAATTGAAGATAAGTATCAATAAAATGACTTTAATTCTCGTTTCTTGGGAGAATGAGGAGCGAAAACTCTCCTCAATCTTCTACACTCAATGCATTTTATGAATGCAATTCAACAAATTTTGGAATTAATAAAAAATAATATTATATTTTTGAGTAGAAGTCATTAAGGTCAATTGCAATTGACCGATAAAAATATTATTCATGTGGACTTTTATTTTCTGGAAGTTAAAACATCTGAGAATCACAACGGTGAAAACTCCTTTCAAAGAGTAAATAGACAGGTATTTTATTTGAATACAATAATATTGCAAATTTTCTGGGAGATTTAAAATGACTTGGGTTTATTTGAACAGATTTTCAATTGACCATTATTCAAGACTATTTTTAATTCAGAATAAGTTAATATTGTTGCAATAAAAATGAATGAATCACCGACTATAATGAGCTTATCAGCATAATAATTATCCAGAGGAAACATATTCTAACCTTGTATGAAATATTGGCGTCATCATTATCAAAAAGCCGGTAATAGTTCTACATAATTTCATAGAGCTGAGCTACATACTATATTATTATTTGATAGAATGAAATGCATATTATTGATAGATAATTAGTGAATGAACTGTAGTAATAATACAAATATGATACTCACGATAAGGAATTGCGTTAACCATTACGCTGAAACACTACACTAGCAAATACAATTTGCTTTAAAATTTGTACTTCGCACGTTCATTCAAACTTAATTATCATTTCAATTGCAACTGTAAACAAAATACTGTTCAATTTTTTGTAAACTTGTAAACGGGATAAGACAGTAAATTTTGGTTAGCCAAAATTCAACACTCAACTTTGCAAAAGCAAGTAAGCAACTCAACTAAAGCCAATCAGCTGTTCCAATTCTGTGGTTCTGTCCATTGAGCTATATACAAAATGGAGATCGCACTTCTTCAGCAAGCAGTGTTACACCTATTTTTTTTGACAAACCTGTCAGCCATTGCACGTTGAGGACAAGTTGCGCGGGAGTTTGAATTTTCAATGGAAGCAAATGGGGAAACAGCTATCAGTTAATTTACAAATAATTCCTTCAGAATAATTCTTAAGCAATGAAATTTAACCTTATTGTCATTTATGATGCACTTGATCATTTTAGAAGACAATTGCTGTTTTTCCAACTTGTGAATTATAGTAATTGTGTTATGAATTATTTGGCACATTGGCTACCTACTTACAGCACAGGAGTACAATTTTGATTGTTGGTACAGGTACCTAAAAGTTAAAAAATTATTTGTAGTATGTTTATCAACATCAATAGCACCTAATCTATTATTTTATCATCAGTAGTTGGGTGATATTGTCTATCCATCAAGTTATTTATGTTATCTGAAAAGATAACATCAATGCAGTACCACAGCCTATTCTTCAAATAGCACTATAAGTTGTAGCCTACTGAGTTGTCAACAATTCTACTACTTTTTCAAGCAATAAATGACTTGATAAGCTAAGAATTTATTATTTGGACTTATTTTACTTCAAGACTTCTAAAAATAGAAACTCTGTTGCTCATTGATATATATATTTCTGCTCTTCTAAAATATATCAGCACTTCTTTGTGCTTTGAAAAATGTGATAAAGATTGTTGAATGGAATTTAAACTTCAATTTTGGCTCTATACAATATAAGTTACCTGTAGGCTATAAGTTATAGGTACTATATATAATTATGTTGAACAATATAAGTTACCTAATTATTATTGAACAGCCTAGAGCCTGTAACATAAAATTGTCAATGAGATTCCTTTGAACTCATTGACTTTTGATGATACCAATACCAAAGACACTAAATTCCTAAGAAACAGTATTTTTATCACTGATAAAATGTTGCAGGAAAATTTAGAAGATAAGTCCCTGCCATGATTCAATGACTCCAGTGTAAGCTTTAATGGAACAAAATTTTAAGAGATTATTGAACAAGATTTATTTAATCCAAGGTTGTCAATGCAAAATTTTCTTACAATCTCAAATCTACATAAATAAATTATCACCTACATCAAATTCATAAACATTCTGTCATTGATAAATTCATCCCATAAGGTCATAATTGACAAATTCCATTGTTATTTAATCCATTATCAAACAAAATTCAATGTAAAAGGTTCATCCTCAACATAGATAATAGCTCAATGGAATAATTACAGAAAATTTAAAGATTATCTATGAAAAATTTCACCTAGAAGTCTGGAATTAACAATAAACAAATAAGAAGTTTGCAATGAACAATGCATCAACAAGGAAAATATGGATTAGAATGAACATTTTTAAAATTGTTTTCCACCTAACTATTTACAATTACGATTGCTGAAAAATAGCAATTAATTTTTCAAACATTATGGAATGTTATTAACTTTGTCAATTTCTGTCTCAATCCAAAGGTGGCCTTTTTCTCATTCAAATTATGAAGCGGGCTTCCTGAAATGGTGGAAATAGACAAACGGAGTACCAACCTAACGAAAAAAGGCCGTAACCTGGTTTCATACTGCTATCCAAATGAGTGTTTTCTCCAGTTGGTATATAGCTCAATGGTTCTGTCACCGAGTATAATTGAAATAATATTTGTCCAATAGAGTGCTCTAGCAGCGGATCTGTAGGGCGCTGAATTTGAAACAATAAGGAAATCTTGATTCTATTTTTTATAGAAATTTTTGTGTAACTTACTAACTGATAAAAATAAAAGATGTAAAACAATAATTGAATCCAAGTAAGAATGTTATGACTGCTTGAATTGATTTTAAAGTAAAAATAGCACATCAATTTATAAGATTGGTTGAAAGTGAATTGGAAGGAAATCCTTTTTTTGAACAAAACTAGTTTAAGCATGAAAAAACCTACTTCAAGGTCCTACTTATTCTCAGATGTATTGATAATAATGTGCTGATTCTTATATAAGCTGACAAAAACCAATACAGACTTTGCTAAACTAAAGATTGATCTAGACTAGACTAAGATACAAAATATTAAAAGCTGCATAGTAAATAAAGATTTTGAAACAACTATAAAATAGGTACCGTACGTACCAACATACATACAACATATATACGTACCGTACTGGGAAATATATCCTTCAGTAAGAATTACATTTTCATTCATTAAAAATATAGCCTTGAACTGATTTTTAACATGATTAATAATAAATTTTATGATAACTGTTGTAATAGAATTAAGTTACTTTAACTTACTTAGTACACGGTACTGTAGGTACTGTAATCTCTGTTGAGGATATTCTTTAAGGCTTTCACTCTCTTCAAAACTTTAGACCCATCAATAAATACAGTAGTCCTACGGTAGCATATTTACACAAATATAATGGGAGGAGTGAATTTCCAAAGAAATAACAATTTTCAAAACCTATATTTTTTATTTTCGACTTACAACACCTCTAAATTTTTAATCTTTCATAATCTTTATCAGTTCTGTTGATGATAGTAAACGATCCTTCAAATCAGCAATTTTCTTTTTTTGTTGATGATACACTTGCATCACATCGTTGAACTGATTTTTCATGGATTTTAAGTCTAATTCTGTTTGCCTAAAACTAGTAACAAGTTTTGGTTTTGTCAGCAGTCCAGCATCCTGTCTCATCTTCCGTGTTTCAACCGTGATTCGTTGTCTTTTTTGCTTCTTATTATTTACATCTTCTCTGGCCTGTTGAAACAATATAATCAATCAAATAAAATTATTATTAAAAAATTATACAATTTCATTGAGAGTGTGACTCATTCAAAACAGATATAGTTTTTTGAGTTCCTCTGAGAAATAAAATATTTATAATAGAATGAAACAAGAACACGTCAGTTTTTCATGGTTCCAATTCAATTAGTATAGTAAGTTATACAAATCTGAATTTAACATAGAAGGACGGCATCATAATTATTATATCATTGAATAATAATTATTATATAATTATTATATAATTATTAATATCATTAATATTATAATGAACCAATTAGCCTCCTGAAAACGCTATAACCACTTCTTGAAACTTAAGACTTCCATTAAAACCATCCGGGATATTAATTTTCTCCTCGTGTAGGTATTTTGAATAATAATATTATTTATATCTTTACAAAAATCTTGTATGACTGTTACGGTGGATATAAGATGTTTGAGTATCTTTTTTCAAATTATTGTGGCCTAGCCTATATTTTTCGCAATAAATTTATTACTTACCAATTTTATTTGTGCATCAAGATCCTCCAGGGTTGCATGGTAATCTCTGTTTTCTTCGCCAATTATTTTTGCTCTTTCACGTACATGAGCTAGTTTTTGTGTGTCTGTTTCAATTTTTTTTCTCAGCCTCAACAACTCCAGATCTCTGTAATTGAATTATTATAATAATAACTTAGATACGACAAAAATACAGCATAATATCATTCAAAAATATTTATGCTATAATATCAAACAAATATATGAATGTCGTAGCTAATCAAAGAGAAAATTATTTTCATTATTTCTTTGTGCTCATTTATTGGACTCAATTCAAGTATTGAGGTCAGCAACTTTGCAATATATAAAGGTAAGTCACAGATCACAAAATATCTCCTTTTAAATAAAATTTTAAAAGTGTGTTAATATAGGCTACGGCGAACTATAATTTTATTCATTTTAAATAGCCTCAATTTATGAGACAATGGAAGTGCTATATAATAGAATGAACAAGGTATAACTTACTCAAATTTGAAACAAAATGAAATAATAATAAATTTTTGAAAAATGATTAACTCAATCGAAATCATGAATCTAAATGTTTATTTATTTGCTACCATTTGAATTTTTTTATTCATGTAGAAAACTTTATTATTCTCAGCAGTTAACTCAGTGAATTCTAAAAAATATAAAGCAAGAATAATGTGTGAGAATCAATCTGAGAATAATAAATATAATAAAACTTGTATAGGCCTACTGAACTATGTTGTTAGGACATGGATATTTATTCACAGGAATCCATGTCTATTCCTCTTGTTGGTTAATAAACGGTTAAATAGAAAGAAAAAGACAAAAGAGATGTTGTCAATACTATTTATACAGTCTACAAATTTCGATGCTCTCACTGTGTATTCTTCTTTCTTTATGGAGAAATACCACAACATCTCATATCATATAGGTTCTGAGTTTTGTTTGTTGGAATTACTACTGAAGATGTATTAACTTATCAATTGATTATACAGTCTCTATACATTAATTAACTTATTTTATCATTAAAGTTTTTGATGTTTATTTTCGTCACAAATTTACAACTGTAATGCAGTTGATGTCCTCAGAGGTTCCTCTAATGAAAAAGTTTATAAATATCTTTTATAATAATTTATTCTAGATTTCTACAATTGATTTTGATATCACTCACCTTTCTGCAATCGTTTCGATTAGATGCTGATTGTGCATTTTTAGTTTTTCATAATCGATCAGGTGGAGACCGCCCCCACGGTCATCCAGACTTTTGAGTTGCGCCTCCTTTTCAGCTAGATGATTTTGCAGTTTCACCATTTTCAATCGCATCTTGCTCACATTCGCTAGTGCCGTCTGGATTCTATGCGTGGGTTGGACGATGGTCTAATAACAGAATGAATATTAGGTGAAAATGGAAACATTGTAGTAAAATTACTCAAGTTTTTGAGTCGACTATTGTTTTGTGCTAGTATTTCACATTTATCAAGCAGGCTAGTCACCACCCGGGTTAGATAGTGCCTTACCCGCTTGATAATGTGCAATACTAGCACGAAACAATTGTGGCACCAAAAACGTGAGTAATTTCACAATAAAGTTTTCATTTCCTTGTAATTAATTAATTAGTGAGAAATAGTTGAAAAACACAGAATTAATATGATTAATTGTTACTGTAAGTTGAAAATTGTAATTGAAATAACCATATTGATTTAGGTTATCACGATATAAAATATAGTACATTTCAGATTTCAGCTAAAGTTAAAAAAATGACTGAGGTATGAAAATGCATGACTGATTTACAATGATTGTGATGAAAATTTGAATATTTTAAATCTTGAAATCATACGGCTATGATCTGGATCTGTCTCAATACCATAATTAAATATATTTTTCCATATCAACTGTTAAGTATCACTAACAGAGGTTTAGAGCTTCCCTGGAAAATTATTCTATTCTATATTTCATAAAATTTGTAGAGCTTATGAATAGGCATATTGATGTGGAACCTTTTCATTATGAAAGAAACTTGATACATTATCAATTACCGTATTTCATTTTGAATTTCCTGTAAATTAATTTTTATTTAAAATTAAAGAGTTACGGACAATGTCACAAGTTTTTTTCATTATAATAAATTTATTCAAGAGTGGTCAAGTAATGTATTAAAAATTCGCAGTAACTAGCTTTCTATATGATTGACAAGAATACTATAGAGAATCATTATTGTTTCAATCACTAGGAGTTCCATTATAGCTTCATCAGCAGGTTTTTCCATTATCATTTCTCTCAACGATGTTCATCATTCAAATTAGAATAAACTACTCAAAAGACAAATAATTATAACATTTAAAAAAATTTAATGGACAAGTTTAAATACGGTAATAAGTTTTTTCAATTTGTAAAGCAAAAATTTATATTTATTGAAATAGGTAAGTAACGTAAGTTACCTATTTTTAACAAATAAAAACTCACTTTTTCTGATGCTAAGCTGCCAAAATTTGAGTCAAGTTTTTTGTAAGCATCAGAAATTTTCTGCAGAAACTCTTCTTGTGCTGCTTCGTAAATTTCCACTGATCTTCTGCAGCACTCTCTGAGGACATCCACCTTTTAATCAAATTTCATTACAATCAGGCTTATTCGCTCTCAGAAAATTATTACTGGTAGCCTAATAAGACTTTTTATTTACAGTACCGCCAGCCTACTTCTCCTATCTTTTGGCATTAATATGAGAGAGCTTTCATATTCATAGAGGAATTAGGGCAGGAGAAATTTATAAAATGCACGTTCATAATAATCACTAATAGCCCAGGCAAATTAGACTTCTAGCACCTAAAAAATGACGAATGGCTGGAAATGATCTTCAACCACTGTGGACATCCCAAATAAGTTTAATATGAGTTTGCGACGCTTTCTGAGTGGCGCGTAATACAGAGTGCCCAAAAAAACCAAGGAAAATTTTTTCCATTTTCTAGTTTTTTGCAGCTCACGTCAAAACCAAGCGTCGGACAGAAAAAATTGTAATTACAATGTTTTAGTAAATAAAATTATTGAGCGATTGATATCAAATCCAACCTTTTGTGATGAGCGACAACCGAGTTATGATTTTTTTTTAAATGCTGTATTTTTTAGAGAAATTGAAATTTGACAATTCTCAATTTTTGATTGCTTATATCTTCTGTAAGTTTCACTATATATGTGTAATTCAAAATCCCTCTGGGGATAATTTTATTCTGTACAATTCAAGACCAAATAGAACTTTCTATCTTGTATAATTTTTGTGCTAGAGCTCTCAACATATTTCCTTGTACAACAAAAAATACAATATTTTCAACAATAATGACCAAAATAAATCTCTATATCCTTGTATTGGAGTTTTCCACCAGAATATTTTTTGTTAGATCATATTTCAATATAAAACCCACCATACCATCCTCAATTCAGGCTATTTCCAGTTAGAAGGACTCTTTAAGGAGAATAAATTAAGGACACCCATAACATTCGTTAAACTCAATGGATCTTGCCAAACTATAGCTCATTGTTTTCAGCTCATCAAGGCGGTTCAAATGCATATATCATTTGTTAAATTCGATAAAAATTGAAGAATTTTACGACCTTGAGTACTTTGAGTTCATTCACATATACAGGGAAAAAGGCTACTATTTGTGTTAAAATGTGTCTATCTTGGAAGCCATTATTAGTAAAAATTTGTATTTGGGCTTAAATTGTAGAACATACGCTCCTCTATCATTTGATATGTAGAAATCATGAATTCACGCTGATAAGGGTAGATTTATTTACTATTGAAAAACATAAAAAATCACTTTTTCAATTTTCCCTACTATCACTATATTCAAAATTTGATTCTAAAGTGAGACTTTTTGGAGTTATTAATGCATTCCTGTTCTTAAATTGTGCAGAATTAAATTATCTATTATTCAATATAAAAACCGCATTGATGACTTTAATAAAAATTCATTTTTATTTTCATCATATTATTCATCATTAAACATTATTATTATTATTATTATTATTATTATTAACAATAAATAACACATTCAGTTTGAAGTAGGCTAATGAATTAAAATCCGGAAATTGTAATTAGATTTCACCTGATCATTGATCCTTTTCATCTCATTCTGAATAGAAAACTTGATCTTTTCAAAATTCACAAGCTTCTTCAAGTACCCCTCTGTCAATTTAGGTTCCCCAACGTCGATGTCAACCTAGAATAGAAAAGAAGCAATCAAATATCGGTTGGTAGCTAGAATTCGAAGATCTCATCAAAATCATATTATAAAACTTCTATGTTAGAAATGATTATTGCATTCAATATTCAATCCATGAAGAGTGCTATAGTGGTGGGTAGCTTTATTCTAGTCAAAAATAGGCTGCCAAAATTAATAGAAATGAGGGAGTGTTTTAAGATCGATATTAATTTTTTGTGTTACTTGAGAACATGCCAAGCAATTATTAATATAATAAAATCATCAGTGAATGGAATATTGGAATAATAAATAATATTCTTATCCTGTGATTTAATTTCGTAGTGATATTCATATCGCAGAGAACAAGTAGTTACCGGTATATAATAATATATAAGCTTACCGTACGAGTATATGCTGTGTAATCTTGCATTGATTCACTATTCTATTGAATAATGACTCTATAGTGCTAAATTCTTCTAGTCTGTTAAAGAGGAATCATTATTATATCAGAAACATATTTAATAACAATAAAATTATAGATTTGCCATTTAAATAATCATTAATTAATTAGTTTCTTTTATAGATGAAGACAAAAGAAGAAATAGTTTCTTTCATCTTTGATAACAAGAAAACAATATCTTCTCTCAACAGCATCATCAATAATCTATTTGGAAAATATATGTGGAATATTTCTTCGAACTGTTTTACCTTTTTTCCTCGGATATCAACAACAGCTTTTGTCAAAAATCTATTTTTGCGATTTACATAAGAAAGTTCATAATTTATTTGTTTCAACCTTTCAGTGAGCTTTTCATGTTCGATTGAAGAGGATACCGACTCGCCCTTTCTGAAATTTGAAAAAATATGGTGAAATTTCTAAAATATTCCATGCAATATCTTTTTTAAATAATGTTCAAGAAATTATTTATTTCCGTACATAGATAATGTGCCAGGATCACGGTACACAAATAAAAACAAAGAATATTATAGAAACAATTCCATGATAATGTTCAATAAAATGAATGAATAATCATGATAAATAATTAGTTATCACAGTTCACAAAGTAAATCTCAGAATAAAAGTAACAAATACTATTAAACCTTAATGTCAGTTCAAACCTCGATTTTTACAAGCCTATACCTACTTACTAATTGAAAAATTAGTGATCATAACAAAAAATTGCCATTTTTTACCTCTTATTATTTATTCAATCAATATAAGGAATGAAGAGAAAAATTTAATTTATTGGATCTCAAGTAATGAATTCACACACACTTTTCATATATGAATAATATTCCTATGTAAAATGTAGTAATAACATTCCTACATATTATTATGCTGAAATAATTATTGCTGAGTATGATATTAGGTATAAGATGTAAAACTTTCAATGACAAGCTCAAGGTCAAACAAATAACTTTCAATTGTGCAAATAACATTTCAATCATCCCAAGATTTTCTATTCTATGTGTATATCTATTCTATGTGATTTTCTATTCTATGGGGATATCTATGTGTACTCTATTTCATTCATTACATCTATCCAATATTATGGGTGGGTGCCTCTACTTTATTCATACTTTTCTCCCTTCAAATATCAAATTACTAGTTTACTACTATCTTGCAGATATTCAGTGATCAAATTTTCGATAGAAGAGATGAAACATGGTGTTATTGGTGCAAAAATAAGAAATGGATTTTTTAAAATAATTATAATAATGACGAAAATTTACTTACATCACTGAATCCAATCTTAATGAGACCTCATCATCTTTACTTTGAATAGACCTGGTCATTAATTCTTGATCACTTTCTCCCATTTTTGGCTCGTTTCTCTCTTCTCCTTCCTCTTCCTCCTCTGCTTCCCCTTCATCCCTATCTTCCCCTTTTTCCTCTCCTTCCTCTGGCTCTACCCCCTCCTCTCCTCCCTCTTCTCCCTCTCCCTCCATTCCTTCCTCTTCTTTTTCGCCTTCCTCTTCTTTTTCACCTTCCTCTTCTTTTTCTCCTTCCTCTTCTTTTTCTCCTTCCTCTTCTTTCTCTCCTTCCTCTTCTCTTTCTCCTTCCTCTTGTCTTTCTCCTTCCTCTTGTCTTTCTCCTTCCTCTTCTGTATTTCCATCTTTTTTAAGAATTTTTATTCTTCCATCTTCCTCATTTTCTTCTAGTTCCTCTTGTTCCTCTTCTTTATCTTTTATTACTACCTGTTTTTCATGGCCTTCTTCACTTTCTTGAGTTTCTTCTCCGGATTCTTTATCTTGTTTCAACTCACTGCTTTCTTCTTTCTCTTTTTCTTTTTCTGGCTTTTCTTTCTCCTCCATTACTTTCTCGTCTCTACTTTCTCCCGCTTTTTGTTCATCACCAGATTTTTCTTGTACATCACTAACTGTTCCTTCATCCTCCTCGATTTTTTCTTCGTCAACTTCTACAACTTTAATTTTCTCTTCTTTATTTCTCTCTTCTTCAACTTCATCTTTCTCTTCTTCTCCTTTTTCTTCTTCATTTTTCTCCCTTTCTTCGCCACCTACTATGTCTTCTTCTTTATTATTAGATTTTTCATCTTCATCACTCTCTCTTTCGATTACATCAACTTCTGATTTATTTTTTACAGTAACTTTACTCTTCACTTTTCTCTCTGATTTCTTCTCTCCATCTTCTGGTGGAGTTTCTAATTTATTTTCTGACCTTTCATCAGATTCCCACTCACTTTCTTCTGATCTTCCTTCTTCGCCTTCATAGTACACATCGTACAAACAAGAGATGCCTGAAAAAGAGATGCATGAAAAACATTTGAGATTCTACCAGGAACAATAATGAAGTAAGTTATCTCTTAATTCTACCGGCTACTCATCTCTTTCAAAACTAGCAGTAGCCTATAGTAATAAAATATATCAATATGAAGTTCCTACACAATATGAGAACATCATCAAGATAAAAAGACTATAATTATTGTATTTGCTATTGCTATAAAATTTTTCAAAACTATTGGTTGATAATAAACGGTTATAAATATATAGTTATGCTCCTTGAAAAAAAATCAATTACATATTTCTGTGTAATTTTATAATTAATAATTTATAATCATAATTATCAGCTTATAATAATAAATGTTACATTCTTCCTTTACCAGTAATTTTTATCTAGGTCAAGAATGTTTAATAGTTAAACTTAATGAAAATCACTTTTATGTGGAAATAAACTTTACTTAACTTACATAGTAGTAACTAGTTTCGACCTGTTGTGGTGGTCATCTTCAGACTCAAGTCTACTTGTAACTAAAGTAGTACTATGTAAGTAAAGTCTATTTCCACATAAAAGTGATTTTTATTAATTTTAAGTTTAAAAGTGGAAAAAAGAATAGATACACAACACCTTAATGTTTAATAGACCATAGTTTTAATTCAAATATTGATATAAGAAGTCAGCAATTCCAAAACTATAAAATGTTTAATTTCAAGTTGTGTTTGTGTATATAATGTTATGTAATCATTCCTGCATATTTGCCTTTTATTAACATTATTTGTCAAAATTCAGAAAATAATTATTTTTAGGTTGAGCTTATTCTCCGCAAAATCATATTGGTTCATGATTGGGAGTCAAGTTTGGTACCTATACCAAAATTGAATGAATGAATAAAATTACTTACATCAAAGATTATATTATAAGGTCAAATGTTATAGCAATTGTGAGGAATTAATTTGTTCAATTTTGTTTATTTTGAGTTCAATAAATACCTAACACAGTCATATAGCATTTAGATGTGTATTATAATTAGTTATAGATCATCAACATTATCCAGGTAGATACCATGGATTAATTCAATGCAATTCTATATCATTTCTCTCTCTTACACTATTAATATATATAATATTACAATATTAATATATATCTAAAAATACAAAACTTACTACAATATTGATGGATAACCAATTTTCGATGTCTGCTTTGTATAATAAATTAGGGCTATTATTGTATCCTAAGGCAATAAATAATCACATCATGACAATACCATTTTTAATGATTTTATTTTATTTTTACTAGAATAAACCAATTTTACTACCCTTGTGTGATAATTTATTGCGTTGGTATGGATAACCAAATAATATAAACTCACGTCTTTCTCTGTCCTGCTGGACGATATTACCACTAGACGTTACAAGAATAGAGTTATTCCTCTGTTCTAAGGATGAACGGGGCTGAGATGTAGAAGATCCACGATGTATACTGCCAAAATTTGTTCCAACAAATGATATTCTAGACTCATCAACCTGTCTTTGAACGAACTCACGGAAAGAGCTTCCTTCTCTATGTGCTGTTCTCTGAGATGTTCTCAGTTCTGAATTTCTCAAGTGAGACATCTTTCTATCTGAAGATATTTTTTCCCCTGTGAATTGAAATTTTTATAATTTATTATTCTAGCAATTATTATTGTCTCACCTTGTTCACACATGAGCACTACCTATTCGTAATAGTAATAGGCTACACAGATCTTGAACATAAAATGATATTATGAATATAAAATATTAGCAAGAGGTGAATTTATGAGTAGGCCTATTATATAGACCTAGGAAGGAGGTTGAAGATTATGAAGAAGATTACATGGAGATGACATTTCGAAAATTCTTGTCTCCAGATTTTTTTACTCTGAAATAAGCTGGCTACTACTTTACCCTACTATACCCTACTACTTGAATTTAAGCGATTAGAGAACAATGTATTTCAATATTAATTACTACGGTATTATTATTTCTATTTCCAGGGCCGTATTTCTAAATAGGCTAAGTAGGCTGCAGCCTAGAGCGGCAAATTGTAAAAAATCATAATTTATAAAATAATTTCAAAAAATAAATTAAATTTTCTCTACGATTTCTGAATTTACTTTGAAAAACATGACCTACTAGTAATTCTTAGAACGTAGTAGCCTATTATTTTAGTGCATATAATCGGTTTGGTCTCTGAATACACTAATAGTATGGTGCAATTAGACTCGAACCTCAACATCCAAAGAGAAAGAACGATTCCTATGCCAACTTGTTCTCTACAGCCCTTTTGAATGATAAAATGTAATTTTGGGGGTTTTGGGGTTGTAAGGTTTTTTTTATTTAAAATCGGTGTAGCACATGAACTACTGAACATAGAAGTGTGAATCTGGTCTCAAATTAAAGAGAAATGAATTTCGCCGAGAGGGATTTTGAAATACGGATGCAAGTGTTTCCAATTCAAAGTTACTAACTTTCAAAGTAACGGAATAATTCCTGAGAAAAAATATGGAGTTTTCAAAAAAATGTATCTTGGAAACAGTTGATGATACGGAGTAGTAATTGGTCTCAATCTCTTCCAAATTTTGTTCTCTTGAAATAGCATGCATGGAATTTTTCCTTCCGACGCTTGGTTCGGCACCTGTTCACGAAAAACTGAAATTTTGCACCTTTCAACTCACCTACCCTCAAAACCCGACGCTCAAAAGGGTGTAACTTTCTACCAAACATAGAAAGGGTTGTGTATTGTATAGGACAAGTTGGCGTAGGCATCGTCCTTTCTCTTTGGATGTTGAGGTTTAAGTCTAATTGCACCGTAAACTTAAAATATGTTAATGGTATGTTTTTTATGTATATATTAAAATATACCTTATTTGAGACTTATAGTGGTATTTTTAGACATAAAATCATATCACGAGTTGCAAAGCTTAAAAAAAGTATTGAATTTCATTCATAAAAATTTCTAGACACCCCGCCGGCTACAATTCACGAAAAACTGAAATTTTGCACCTTTCAACCCCCTCCCCCAAAAACCCGACGCTCAAAAGGGTGTAAGGTTTAACCGAATAATAAAAGGTTGTATCAAAGCTTCCTTTAATAGATGTTGAAGGAGGCTATGGTTGTATAGAACAAGTTGGTATAGGAATCGTCCTTCCTCTTTGGATGTTGAGGTTCGGTCTTTTTTTGAACTAATTGCACCGTACTATAAAGTCCACGGGATATTTTTTGCTACATGCCCATCTATATAAATATATCTTACTATCTTACTACTGATTTGGCTCTGACTGCCGCTTACCCACGTATCCCTCTTAACCCATAACGAGTCGGAATAAGCATAGGCGTAATTTGGGGGGCACGGGAGGCAGTTGCCCCCAAACATGCCCGTTGCCCCCCCAATAGTCCGGTCAAATGAAGCAACAAAATTAAAAATTAAAAGTCGGAGGACCCAGCTGAAAATTTGCAGATATGATCAGAAAAGGGCGCTGAATAACATACTAAAAGTCCCCAAGAGTCCCAGAATAAATTCATATATTATACGTCAAATTTGATAAAAAATTCCAATTTCCAGATTGTAATGGTACTGTGTGTAATAATACCTCCTCGTTGAAAACAGAACATTTTTACATTAGAGTGACTCCCAAACGGCAACCTGTGGGCGCAAAAATCTGAAAATTATAATGAAATGTAGAGGAAATCTTCCTCTTTCAGATGGTTAGTAATTGAATTCCATGATCTGAAAAATTGGAGTTTTTTATCTAATTTGACATTCAATGTATGATTTTATAACGCCGCCATGAGCTGAGAACGATGAGCTATCACAAGATAAAATCCGAATTACCGTTCAGTTCAAAAGTTATGAATATATAAAACTTAGAATATAGGGAATGCTGTTGAATCCTATGATATTTTTAGTCTCATAACACTGCTCACAACAGCCTACGGTCTCGAATCAGGAACATAATTCCAGAAGTATAAGCAAATAACTTATCCCAATATTTTTAGTAATTTTTTGTGTTTTAATATGCAATTTTTGTGGTTTTTGGGGGTGTAAGGGTTATTTTAAATCGCTGTAGTTCAAAAAATATTGAACATAGAAGTGTGACATTGGTCTCAAATGGAAGAAAAATTAATTTCACCGAGAGAGATTTGGAATACGATAATGTACGGGTGCTCAATTTATAGTTACAAACTTTATAAGTAAGAAAAATTTCAAAATCCTATGAAATAATTACCAATTTTTAAAATAATTACACCTCGAAAACATTTAATGATACAAAGTTGCAATTGGTCTTATTCTTCTCAAAATTTTATTGTCTACAAAAAATTACCTATAAAATTTTCTTCTCCAGCGCCATTTTCTGATGCGAATTTTCAGCTGGGTCCTCCGACTTCTACTTGTTTGGCTTATTCTGTCGCACTGGACTACAATATGATTTCAAGATTCTCATGCTTAAGAAGAATAAAGAACTATTCTCGAAATACAATAGGTCAGGATAGAATGTCCACTAGAACCAAAATTTACTATTCAACATTATAAAACTATTTTAAGACTATAACACTTTTTCAATTAAAACTATAAATATTTATAAGATCAGATTTAAAGAAGTTAGGCACATTGATTCTTCAAATGAATTGGTCATTCAGTTTTGTTTCATTCAAACCTGATCTGTGAGTTTGTGGGTCATTTTAGATTTAGACTGTTTATTGACTGAACACGTTTTTTCAAAATTGAATCATCTACAAGTTTCACCCACAGAAAAGAAAGTTGAAGCATCAGGTAACCATGTTAAACCTCTTTGAACTTGAAAAATACTGATTATTTTCATATGTTAGCAAATATATCAATATTCAATAACCACTGCAGATTCGAACTTCCAACAAGTTCCAGTCAACCAGGGCCAGTGACCAGTTCTCAGTGCTATAGAAAAAGTATTTTGTGTGTATGTAATCGCTCGACACAAAGCTATCAAATTGTAGACGATTATTCACACTTAACAAGATTACCAGTCTAGTTTTTAATAGATAAACTTATTTAAAATTAAATTCTGACTCAGGGATTTGAGTGAGACCCCTGTACTTGGTCTCATTTGGAGATAATAAAAAATGAAGGTCTAGTCTATAGAAATTTCTCTTACTCTATAAATCGCGAAAAATCCGTTTGAGGTTTTAGAAAAACTTGAAAATCACTCTTTTTCAACTTTAACCGCTAAAAAATACTGCTCAATAATCGACTTTGGCATGTAGAATATTTTAAATTAATGTGAAATTATTTCCTCTTCCCAACAATATCTTCAAAATTCAATTTTGACAAATGATTCTCAAGATATTGATAATTTAATGACTGTAAGTAAGTTAGGCCTACTTGAAAAATATCTAAAAATCTATGGTTTCCGGATTTATCCATGTTAAATCTTTCGTGGGACACTCTGTATATCATCAATATTTTATACTAAAAAATAGGGATTTCGGCGTTTGATTGGCCACAAAAAAAGAGGCCTCCTAAAACAGTTTTGAAGTATACTTTCACAAAATTTCCCAGGGGGAGGCCCCCACCCCCGCTTGGTTGAGGAGGTACACCCCAGGCCCATTACAGCCCCTAGTATTTGATTCACTTTGGTATTGGAGTAGATTATGTCTTACATACATAACAGCAGAATTAACAGTGATCAATAAACCACTACCGTACCCAGAAGCAAATCTTGCCCCCGCTTGCCCCCCCAATGAAAATTTTGAATTTACGCCCCTGGGAATAAGCAAAGTATAACGTATACTAAGTCTCAAGTTTACATTTAGCCTATAGGCGGCATACTTTCAAATCCGGCCCTGTCTATTTCAGGCCTATGTAATTTTTATTCCAATAGCATTTATATTCTTCAATTCACTTCCTCCTATTAAATATTATATTTATTCTCCAAATTAAAAATCAGCATGAAGTATTAACTACTATACCGTAACAAAAACAATTTGTATATTTTACAATAAAATAACAAGCGAAGAATAACAACAAGTAGCCTACTATAAATTAAGAAGAGAAGAAATTTTGGGCGACTGCCTGTTTTTTCTTTCCTTATGTATATTTATACTCTATACTCTATACTTTATAATCTAATAAATTAGTGGTTTCCCCAACACATATTCTATATTATAGTGGGGCTATATCGTTTGAAAAGAATTCAAAATAATGAATAAAAAACTTACCTTGATGTCTCATCTATTGGGTATATATAAGGTTGTATGGTAGCTCCCCAATTTTCAAGAATAATGATGTAAATACATGACCAAGATAATGAGTCATCAGCAAAGAATTTCCTCTTATAGTTTCCAGTTTTAAGTCCAATTTTGTATAGAATCACCGTAGTAAAATATTACCGCCTTTAATATTGATAGAAAGAACGCCTTATCAGTATTTTGAGATTGTTTATTGGTAACCATAACAACGATATCCTTTAGTAGGGTAGTGGGTGAAATTTGAGCAACCCTTTTCTTAAAGAAATTATGGATAATCTAGGCTACCTCGCTACCTGCGCGAAAGAACAATAATTATATAGGCACAATATATTATGATATATGATGACTCTTTTATTTGTGCTACCGTGTAAGTGGGAAACCAATAATTATTATACACATAGTTAACTTCATTATTCTTATTAGGGGTGGAATTTTATAATTAATTACGTTCCAATGATTGCTCAAAAAAATATATTTTGATATGATAATTCTACATCTTCACTTTCCTTGAAAAATAGATTTGTTATTGCATTTTTTGACAAAATATTATTAGATTTTTCCTAGGATTTCTATCAGAGTTCTAGAAATTCAAAAGCATTCAAGTTTGCTTAATCATATTTAAATGAATAAGATTAGTCTCTAAAGAGGATTAGAGTATTGATCCAAAATTCTATAACTTGTGAACTTGTAAAGAGAAATGTGAGGCAATAGAGGCCACACTCAAATTTTTCCAATTATGAATACGGTACGGTAGCCTACATATTTTGAATAATGATAAGTTCAGTAGACATAGTTAGCAACCTATAACAACCTAACAACCTATAGCAACCTTATAGAGTAAGCTACTTCATATAATTCCAACACCTACGAGTACTAATACATGTATTAATAGGTACCGTATTGATAATTCACACAGATTGATAATAAAAATTACAATAGAGACTACCTAGTCAACATCCAGAATGTGAATTTTTTGAAAAGCTTTTGCAAATCTGTAAATCTCATCGGTGAGGAGGGTGAGTTAGGGCTCTATAAAAAGGGGGTAGACGCACGGTCCGCCATTCTGTGGTCAACTTTTAGCGCCAGGTTTGAATTCATATGAATATTTTTGATGATAGAGACGATCAACAGCTGTTTATCAAGTTGAGCAAATGAATTAAGTTATTCTTTTGAATTCTTGGAGGTTAATTTGTCATATAAAATGGTTCATATTGCTTAGCATCAAATTGCAAAAAATATAACCATTTTTATCATAAAACTGGAATTAAAGAAATACAAATTTACCAGATTCAGGAAGATGAATCAAGGTTAAAATTTTGACTTAAAAATTGCCAGACTGGAAATTCAATGCTCTGTGAAGAAGTATTATTTTTTCTACCATGATTTTTATCATTAATCATATGTTTGACTGTCGAATTGAATGAATTCAAACCTGGCGCTAAAAGTTGACCACAGAATGGCGGACCGTGCGTCTACCCCCTTTTTATAGAGCCCTATGGTGAGTTTCACACAGTGATAGAACAATGTTTGACACACAAGAAGTTTTTTGAAACTATTCTCCCCAACAGGTCATCTGGTGGACGAAGCGTATCATATTTCCCAGCCGGCTCAAATTTTTGAGAACCCTCTGTCCCAAAGTCTGTTAATTTTCTATGCGGCTGCATTGACCTCTTCGAAAAAACAATGAAGCCACTAATGTCTGGCGCCTCATTTTGACATTTTTATACGGTACCTACCTAAAAAAATTTTTCTTCGATAATTGGCTTCTAATTAATACCGATTATGTCACCTCTTGTTACCTGCCTACTGTTGTTTAAAAATCTTTTCACCGTTTTTCATCAATTCACTGTTCTCTTTCTATTGTCACCATGAAAAGTCATAGTTTGTTCTTGATTGTCACAGATTCATAGCTCAACAAAAAGGTTGATGGTCGTGGTCAGAGAAACATACCCACACAAACGACGCTTGATTCAGCAATCTGCTCTCTATTCTACTGAAACTCATAATCAACTAATCAGACACATTGTTGTGGCCTAATTAGAAAAGGGATTCAACTCGAATCGTCTCTTTGTAGACCTTCGTATTGTAAACTTGGATTAGCTGATCGGGGTCTGTCTAACAGATTTTTTTAGGTGTTCATTCTTCGAAAAAGTACAATGCTATTAAATTGCCTTGGAGAAAAGAAACTGATCATAGACAGTATTGAGAGAATGTTGAACCCTCACAATACTGTGTGTATTATAACGTACCGAATCAACTGATTTTTCCAAGGATTTCAATTGATGATGAAATATTTTACCCCAAAAACATGGTAGAAATTTATTGAAATTATTAGTATCCTACCATGCTACCAACCAACAATAGAATAAATTTCAAGCTCATTACAGTAATTATAGACCCTAGTATAGGTTGAAAATTGATCAAAAAATTTCCACACACAGGAAATTCAGTTCAGAATAGATAATAAAATCTGGGTTTCATGTGAATTATTGATCAATAAAAACTTTATTCCTCAAATTTGATTTTCTTTCTAAATATGTGTGTTGAATTCCTAATCTGTACACCTACTATATTCTATATTTGAAGCGTACACATCATTTTCTTAGGATCGGAGATTCACTGTTTTTCAAATAATAAGTTAAATGGCAATAATAATCATATTATAGAATGCATGATAATATTCTCGAACTTGATCTGCAAGTTGATGTATGGTTGATGAAGAGGATATTAATAATGGTACGGTACCTAACTTCCAATAATTATTTTGATCTCAATTTATTATTCTTTGCTAGTAAATGTTGTGTAAGATTATTCAGAAATGTAAAGCATTGATCTTAGGAATCAAGGATTAGTAATCCATACATGGATTGGCGTTGAAGAAAAATATCAAAAAGGGCAGGTTACTGCAATTTTTAATTCCAATTAACACACACTGATAGTAGCCATAGCCAAAAAGGAAATGGAGAGCAGAGTGTACGGTTGGTACAGTAGGATCAAAGTAGAACAAATAAAGATAACCTTATGATTATTGTGATGAAAATTTGTATTGTGAATTTTATTATTTTCATTCATCAACATTTTTTGTACAGTTTAGTTCCAAAATATCAACATAGTAAAATCAGAAAGGTATAGAAACAACAAAGACACACTTGGAATTAGGGAGAGCTTTAGATAAGGCTAAAGGCAAATCATCGAACAGATATTTTAAGTGGATTTTTATCCCGGAGGGTAGAAAAATTTACCAAGCGCACCGTAATAAATGCGGGGGTTGGATACCGTACTGATGATGTTCAAAAATCTTTCATCCCGATCATCAATCTTCGACTTATGGAAAGTCAGTACTACCAACCTACCTGGCTACCGCCCAAAATTCCCTCGCAACAGGAATCGGCAATTAGTCACACTATAATATAAGCTCCAAAACGTCCTGACGAGAAAAAACCGATAGCTGGAAGCTAACAAAAATAATGGAATGAACTAAAAAAACTGATAATATGATGAGAGAAAGTGAATAGGAAGATAGATGATAATTCCTAGAGGGTGAAAAACCCAAAGCTATAGTCTGTCCAACCAAAGAAGGCCCTCTGGCAAGATGAGAAAATGACTCCAGCTCGGTTAATATTAGTTAAAATATGATTGATTTGGTTTCAAATTGTAGACCAGAATGTTTCCTACATTTGAGACCAGATCAATAATTTTTGAACCAATATTGACCGAGCTGGAGTAATTTTCTCATCTTGCCAGAGGGTCTTCTTTGCTTGGACAGACTATACTAGGGTGAGCTTCAATCCTCTACAATAGATGACTATGATGAGAGGTTGGACCTCTCTACTTAGAGCTTTATGAGTGAAGCCGCTATAAGGATTCATCTAGAGCGTTAGAATAATGATCCTTGGAAGTAAAATGGTTGAATTAATCTCATAATAGCTCCCAAAAATATTTTCCAAATAGCTTCATTAGAAGCTTAATGCTCTCTTTCATGTAAATGGAAACTTGTGCCAGGAAACAATGTTGAAAATAATAAAATTTAAGAGTTATGATTTATACTCATCCCTCACGGTATTTTAGTTAGGCCTATAGGTTTTTTGTACAGAAGTTTTCAAGCATTTGCTTCAATTCAAGTTTGTGATAATTCGTTTTGTCTTGAAATTCTGTATCGAAGTCAGGTGACACATGACCCAAGGAGGTTCATGAACCTCCTTGACATCACCACATATAGATTATTTTATAAATCTAGTACGTCATCTTGGATTTTTCATAATTTTAAAAAATGAAAGATCGTCATGTGATACATGATTTTGAAGCAGAATTTCAAGACAAAATGGCTGGCGAAAACCGCACTTTGATAGGTTGAACTGTTTTGTAGCTATTAACAGATTTATAGTGAAGATCTCTGATTTAAAAATTAAATTACTTCTAAACGGTTAGACAGACCGATGTGCGGTTTTCGGCATTCCCATTTAAAAAAGTGAAGTTGGATTCAGTAAGGCGGATCCAAGATGGCGGGAAAAAATGTTTACCACCTGAAAAAGTAAATGAAAGTGTTTTCGCCACACTGCACAGAAAGCAGCTGTTTTCTGTGCACTAAAGAGATTCGAAAGACGCAATTTACAGGCGGTTTTGCTACTAGCTCCGAAAGAGGTCTCTTTCTGTGCACTACACAGAAAGAGACTTGACTAACCTCTACCGGCCGGTCCACCCAGAGCCCTCTGTACCCGCGTTAGCATACCAGAGCATAGCTCCAGGCAGAGCTAGCACCACAGTTACGGAGGCGTGCCATTGGGACTCGCCTTGATTCCCCCTAGGGACGGAGGCGGAACATGTGGACCCACCTTGATCCCCCTGAAACTAAGCCAGTTACGGAGGCAGGCCCTGAACTCGCCTTGATTCCCAACCTAGTTACGGAGGCGGACCATAGGACATTGCCTTGATTCCTCCTGTGGTTTACCACTGCCACCTCGCCCGGCCAGCGTCAACGGGAGATTGGCCTGGGAGCCGGGGTGACACTGGCTAGGCCAGGCTTCCAGCGCCCAGTTCCGGCGGTACGTGGGCTATTCCAGAGGTGCGTGTCCGAATCATCGTCACCCCCTTCGCAAGCCCGGACGTTCCCCCTCAGCTGTCAAGAGGCTTGGAAAAAACGTCTTATCTCTTCTGACCCACACTCCAGCCTGGTGCAGGACAGTCATTCCTAGTGTCTACTCTCCCCAGGGAAAGAGGACAGAAGGAACCAGAGCACGTGTTTCGGAAAGAAGATGAAATCCCGTTCACTAGGTAAGAGAGGGGCTCCCGGACGGCCCCGCGACCAGCTCCGACTCTCGACGCAGGACCGACCAAGGGAGCCACCCACCATCTCACCGGACCGAAACTTCCGCCGGAGCCAATGCAGAGGAGCACGACAAGCCGCGTGGGTACAAGCCACGCAGCCATAAGGCAACCTACTGCACCAGCAACCCTAGAGACGGAGGCGGAAGGGCCGTAGAGGCGCACGACTCGCCTGTGAACCCCTCTAGGGGACACACAGAAAGAGACTGGTAGTTACCTATCCGGCCGCTAGATCGGGCGACAATGCACTGCTTTTCTGCTTTAGCCTACTTCAGTTCGAATCAGCGATCGCCGCAAACATTCTTATACAATATTTATTATTCTTATTCTCGCAGTGTAGCGAAAAGTATCGTACTCAACTCTCACAGAAAGGTGTTTACGGTATTCGGATAACATATGAGGAAACTATCCTCATACCGTAAACACCTACTTTCTGTGCTTGTAGTGTAATGTACTATAAATGAGGTATGGTTGAGGTCTCGCTTCGACATCTTATGCCGTTTGCATTATATCCAGGTGTGCCACTTTGAGGTTTTCACCCTGTATATTTCTTTAATCTAAACAGAAAAATAATGTATCTTATGTATATGGGGTTGGGGGTGTCATCATATTCCGTGGTGAAGGGGAGAGGAGAGGAGGCGCTTTTTGGTCTGTAGGTACTGCATCTTTCGACTTTTTAGTAATTTCCAAATGTTTAGTAACATCTTAAAAATGACAAAGAAGTCAAAACATGTTATGTTGAAATAAAAATTAGGTATTTAAAAGAGTACTGAGATCAACATTAAATTTATTGAAAATTTTGATAAGTAGCATAGCCTCCTTTTACCTTTAACACTTCCTCTATTAAAGGATGATTTGTTAGTAGCCATGAGAAAAAGGAAACTAATAATATCCATCCGAATATTTATAATGACAGTTTTTCTACATCGATAGGCTTCCTATTCAATAATATCAAATGATATTATTTGCAGGTAACATCACTAACATGAAATACTACGAAAAATCTAGCTTGTACGTGTGGCTCGGTTGAGTAAGTCTGATAATCAAGAGGACCTGATTATTTTAGTGAACCAATCAATATTTTCTTCCACTTATTAGGCCATATTATGCTTACATAATTCCATGCACAATGAAAATGTAATGCTTTTCATTATAGTGGAATACAAACTTATATTCATAACTCAAGTACTTCCTCCAATTCTTGAATACCGGTACCTGTATATCAGTTACAAACTTTCAATACGGTACCTAACCAATCAAATGTAGCTGGCATGATAAAATATTTCGTTGGAACTCGCCTGAAGCAAATGATAAAAAATTACTATGGAAATGATAATCGTTGATATTGGGCACAATCGATCTTTGAAAACATTCTAAAACAAACTTAATTGAAATTCTCCAAAGTTCTAGTTTTAATATCACATTACGGCTGTATAAAGAGTCCTTTACTGCTGGTGGCCAACTGTAGCAGGCTAGTTAAAATTTAAATCAACCGGCTTAATACCCTCTCCATGATTACAGTTTGGCCTGAGGTGTAAAGCATAGCACATTATTTTTGTCGATTGTATTCTTTGAATTTACTAAGAGTGGACTGAAATAAAACAAGTGACTTGATTTGCCGGCGGCGCACGGGCTACAAAATAAACTTAAATGCCATAAATTACTGTCAGATGCCAAGCAATCATGTTTGCCAAGCTTATAAAACAAGTTCATTGTGCATGAGTTTTATTTCGCCCGATCAAATTGACATTGCACTGAAATTTGGCAAGATTTATAGCCACTGGAGTTTGAAACAGAAGATGATTTGTAAATCGCAGTAGTCGTTTCTCACCAATCGACTAAAATGGGACCCATCAATTTTTCCACCAAACGTTCCAATAACAAGTTTTAGCACCCAAAGGCCATCGCCTCTACTTTGGAGCCGGATTTAGGAAATATAATACGTTTTAAACCAGCTGTTTGAGAAGATTTATCGCGTGTCTTCTCTGTTGCAAACCGCGCTCATTCCGAAATCCGAAATAATCGACCGCTAAGTTGTAACTCATTCCTGAAAATATGATAATGATTTGCATAGCTGAATTGTATTTTGAAGAATATAATTTTGGAGTTTTTAAAGGATTCTTCTGTATTTTGAGCGTATGATAAATGGAAACCTCTTGGCTCTATGATTCCATGATAGGTATTACAGTTTATACAGTAAGTTAAGCAGTACGGTACCCTCCATTGGGAGATTGGCGGTCGTTAGTGAAGACAGTCAGTCGTTTCCCGTTTCTGGAGGAATAGTAATTGTTGCATTACACTCCGATTTACAAACTGATTAACTGCATGTTATTCAGAGGTGTTCTGCATCTTCACTTGGTTGTGAAGACTGGCTTACGGTTGAGAGGATCGACGTGCTAACCACACTTACCTCTATCCTGGTTGATGATTATTCGCCTGTTGTATTTTCTGTTCGGGCTGGGAGGGCATTCTGGCGGGGTGGGTGGCGGCTTCGGCTCGGTCGGTGTTGGTTCGGGGGCTGTGGGTTTTTTTGAGAATCTATGGCTTTTGGGTCGGTATTGGCCGGGCTGGAGTCGTTTTCCCGTCTTGCCGGAGTGTCTCTTTTGCTTGGATGGACTGTATAGTTTGGTAGATATGAAACTGGCAACCAGCTGTTAGGCCTAGGCCCTTCATAGGGCTGTTGCGCCATTGACAAACAAAGCAATACGGTACCTAGCTACAATGAAATTCTAGATTTCACTCTCAACTATTTTACACGACACTGCAGTCAATAATTATTGATTCATTGTCAATAATAATCGAATAGCTCAGAGTGAAATATTCACTAGCAGTTCATAATGAAAAACAAAATAGATGAGAAGTTTAACTTTATATTTGATTGTCCATGCTTTTCTCAGTAAGCATCTCTCCCTCGATCTTATGTTCGATAACGACATAACGTTCACTGTTTTCTTCTTCAAAATAGGGATCTCAGCTAACAGGGACGCTTGGTCAAAAATGTAACTTTATGGAGTAGCGTAAGTTACAGACATTGTAAATAAATTATATTTTTTATAGCAAAAGAAGTATTATAGAAATAGTATTGCATTCTAATAATACCAAAGTAATTTAATGACATAATATGAAAATATTATTTTGTTGAAATTTTTGTTAATTCGTACACCATTAGGCCTAATATGCAGGTTTCTTTTGAGGAATATCATTTCAAAACTTGATCTTGCACTTTTTAATTCTTGTATCTTGAACTTCTTCTACGTAGAATGATATTTTATTGTTTTTGTCTCAATTATCGAATTACAAGTCAATCTAACTTGATTGCAATTCAATACAGATTCATACTTTTTTTAAATTGACTAGGCCCTCTACACAGGTCAGGTAGGTAGTTTTTTATAATCTTTCTTAATAACATTACTATCAATATTTCAATGTATCCTGAATTTACAAAAATCTGAAGAGTTCATTTGATAGGTAGGGTGCCAAACATCAATAAATTTTTCTTTTGAAAACCAGTTGAAATATTTTTAAGTTCATATATGAACATTGGATCAACATTAATTATAATAGTCTCACCCACGACAGAAATAGTATATTTTTTCTATAATTACCAATAAGTGTATCAGGTTCAATACTTATATCATCTATTCTAAAACACTATCAAGATAGCACCCCCGTTGCTCAATATAACCAAAAATGAAATTTCCAACCAAAGTAAGCCTCTAAATTGGGGAAGGTGAGTCAATCATTAATTATAATAATGAATAATGCGGTCATTAATTATTATAATAGTGATACAGGGTAGATTGATCGCCCAATCAAAGAGGTCTGCAACTCTGCAAGGTAAGTTGATGATTAATTACGATTGCAAATGGTTCCCCAGAAATGGAATGGAGATTAGACCAGGATACTGTGTTTAGAATTCGCCATCGCGTTTCTAGAACGTTTGTCAAAACGGTAAACAAGTGGATACCCATAACAGAGCACATCAATCATATCCTGTACGCGCGTATGCGTGCGTGTGATTTCTAGTGTGTTATATTGTTCAGTTTGTATTTTTGTAGTAGTAGAGTCTAGACTAGAGTGCGATTCTCTTTGATCGGGATTGAGAGCAAGATGGATTGAAGAGCCGAAAGAAATATTTCTCATACAACTTACCGACAGTGAATAATGAATTGTGGCTGAATGCTGATTGTCAAACCAAGAAAATAAATGGACTTACCTATTGCGGCATCCCAATCAAGCAGGAAACCACAGAGTAGAGAGGAGATCTCCGCTTTATGCCACTTGTTTATCTTCTTGTCTCTCTCCCTCCTTTCTACAGCAACGTTTATTATCCTTCAATAATTCACTTCCAAATAAACTATAGCCTACTTTCTCTCTGTTCATTATTCTGCTTTTTTTGTTATTGTTTTTCAACAAAATTATAAGTTACCCTTAAAGAATTATTGTTTTCTAAGTTATATTTTATTTTATAAATAAATGGACAGAAGTTACATTTTATGAGATAAAGGACATAAGACACTTGAAGTAATAAAAAAATAATTGTAATATGGAGAGACTACTTGAAATTAATTAGTAGTTAATAGTTTGTACCTATAATCCCATTTTTATCAGTTATACCTACGGTACGGCAACCGTAGGCCTACATTTGTCAGTTTGATCAATTGCAATTATTTGAATTTGTACATTTGAGACTTATTGCAAGAATAAATCATAATAAGAACTAGATATTGAACGTTACTTTGTCATCAGGTTTTTATATATTCTGAAAGTTTAAAGTCTCTTGCTTGTCAGAAAGGGGTGGAAATTGCGTTATAGAATTTTCATTTCCGGACAGCAGATAAGACCCAAAGCAAGTTCATAAAAACGTTATAAAAATATTATGTATGTAACTTACATTTGAAAAAACTTCAGAATAATTTATTTTTATAAAAAAATGAACTGTAAGAAAGAAGATCAATTCAATTCATAAACTAAGAAGACCCTTTTAATTGAAATTTAATTTAAAGAAGAAAGTAGAAACTTCTTAATACTGTTACTGTAAGATAAAGAAAAATCCATCTTTTTTTGATATTATAAATTTTTAAATGTCGAACACAAATCTAATGAATAAATAACTGTTCAATTCGTTCCATTATTCAATAAATATTCTCTGTAATGGATAATACTTGTACTTTAGTCTTACACCTACATTCCAAAACCTTGAAGACTATGAAAGCCAGCTTCGGTCTAGATAAACGATACTTGAACAATCTTTTTGTCGAAAGGATTCATTTCTCGTTTTATCTGTAAGTGTATCGCATGCCGTGTCCACATAACCAGAGCACACTATTTATACTTGTTCGAATTACACCAGTGGGCATTCATACAGTGGTTTGTTTCTATGGCAGATAGATTTATACCTGGCATTATATGCACTACGAGGCCATGTACCTTTTATACCTGATGCTTGATAGGACTATATATAGCTTGATAGGGCTGCAGGCGAGATACTTGTACAATTGATAGCTGAGCCGTGACTTTGCCATAATACATATACATAGATATAATACGCATAGACTATGTACGTTTGAAGCTATAAAAATATAGTTATATACTCCTAGTCTGATCGTCTGGAGCCGTGCTCCTTTTATTGTTGCGGCGAGAGAGGGGGGAGTATAGGCAATGTTTTGATAGTGGTTTTTTGATTGCAGGAAGATAAAGGGAGGAAAAAATGGATTCCACCCTTATCTAACTTTTTTAACCAGGAACTTAAACAATATGAAGTGGATCTGTATATGTATTCTGGTATCAGATCATAATTATCATCATCATCATCATCATCATCATCACCTCACTCTTATAAGGCTGTTAAATTATGTTTTATATTAGAAGCTATGTATAATACTATAATTATGGTAAAATACTCGTTGTAAATGGTTGAGAGTTCATGAACTGATGCTATTATTTCTTAAATACAATACAATTTGAACAATTTTAGAAAACACTCATTTGGCAATACTACTCATTTGGCTTAGAATACCGCAATTTGTCAATAAATGACTTCGCGTCTCTCCACCCATGGGCGTACGCAGGCAGGGGCAGGGGGGGCAGATGCCGCCCCCCCCCCCCTAGAAGTTGACAAAATTTTTGTTTTCAATACATTAAAAAATAAAATGAATTAGATAAAAAAATAATTTATATAATAAAATAAAAATAAATTATTATTATTATCATAGAATGAAATAAATTCACAACTCAATTGTAGGTTGAAGATTGCGAAGTCACAGACTCACAGGGGTAAAACTTCCATATCTGAGTCTCCAAATTAATACTGGAGAAGATAATTAATAATTCCTCATCTTGACTCATTGGAAGTAAGATTCTCAGATGAGATGAGAATACGTTTTTTTATCTCTATCACTTTTCCATCCTTTGTAGGGTTAGTCAATGAAACGGAAAAATTTGAAGAAGTTACTAATGTGGAAAAAATACAGCGATCCACTGTACAATGAGAGAAATAAAGTATTTTTTCTAGAAATCAATTGTTCAATTCTAAACATCAATTTCTCATGTTTTTAGAGATTTGCATCATCACCTCATTTTCAGACGTGTATGTTTAAAAAACTTTGAAAAAAATGAAGAAATATCTAAAAAACTAGATGAGAGTACGAAAACCTTCGAACCCTTCAAAATATTTCTTTTGTTCAACAGACAATACTCCAAAGATCACGCAAATTTGTCCAACAACATGCTCTATGCCTTGCAATGAAGGACGATTCATAAATTTGTTATTCAGAAATTAATATTTTCTATTATTGTCCAATAGAATACATTTAGAAGTACATTTTTTCTTCATATTCATGACTAATAAATGATGAAATTTATTTTTTTTTCTTGAAGAGTTGGTGACTTTTTCAAATCTTTCTGTTTTACTTGCTAACTCTCTATATGCTCAAATGTTACTCCAGAGAATTAAAAAAAAAAACATTTTTAATCTTCAGTGGAGTTTCATGACCTAGAATCCATTACTGCGAAGTTATAGCTGTGGTATTATGTATTTGAATGAAAAAAAAATTGAAGAGTTGAAGGTAATTGCAGCAGCTAATTTTTTGGAGCTGAATAGCCATACAATAGTGTTTCAGAACTCCCTACCAATATTTTAGATCTAGGTGAGAAACATACTACAGTTTCTAAATACAGGGTTCGCCAATGAAGTGGGACGATTTGAGTAAGCAACAGGTTGTTCAAGAAATTGTATTTTTGTAATTTTTTCATCATAAATAGAAAGTAGAAATGTAGCCATTTAGTTTACAATAAGTCAAAAATAATTTTTTTTAATATAACACCTTCCAAATGTCCTCCATTGGAATCTATGCACTTTCTCAGCTGGGCCTGAAAGAAACGGGTAAATTTGCTGTCACTTTTAAATTTGTGCGTTATAAAAATGATTCATAACTTTCTTACACCAGAAATCACCCGTTTTCCATTGAATGAACAAACAAATAGGACAACAAGCCAAACTGCGATAATTGCCATGAATGCTGTAAATGTTTTGTTTCCAAGCCGCGTCATTTCTCGAAACGGGGATATCCCTGGCCCTCTCGCTCTCCAGATTTATCAACTTATGACCATTTTCTATGGGGCTACTTAAAAACGAGTGTTTATCAAAACGATCCACCCAGCTCTAAAACAACCAGAACTATCCCAGCTCTAAAACAACGGATTCGAGATGAGATTGGAGGAATACCACTCAATATGCTGCGAAATGTCGAGGAAAACTTCCAGGCCCGGCTGCAAAAGTGCATAGATTCCAATGGAGGACATTTGGAAGATGATAAATTCAAAAAATGATTTTTCACTTATTGTACACTAAATGGCTAAATTTCTACTTTCTATTCATGATGAAAAAACTACAAACATACAATTCCTTAAACAACCTGTTGCTTATTCAAATCGTCCCACTTCATTGGCGAACCCTGTATTTTGAAACTGTCCAAAGTTTAGGATACCTTATTGTTGACTGGTATTTCGAATCAAGTAATATTGTAGAGAATGAAATTTTGATGAATCAGCTCGGTTGCCGTCTCTTGTAGGATGCACCCAAATCTCACAAATCAGGATTTCAAGGAGACAAAACAGACAATGAAGGCAGTTTTGAATAGATTGCTTGTCTTTTGAAGGATTGTTTAATTGTTTGTCTCGAGAAAGTAACTGAATATTTCTTCTGAAATAAATCGAATTCTAGCTATTTGTGAGACAATCAACAGCTCTTTGAAGAATAAAGCCAGGAGAGAGACCAATTTGAAATTTTACATATGATTACAAGTGATGGCCATCTTATCTCTCCTATATATGACTCTGAAACCTGGGTAGGTACCGAGAAATAAAGAATAGAGAAAGTTACAAGTGGCTAAAATTCAATTTTTTAAAGCAGTAAAGAAGATAAAATTTGGAATGTTTAAATAAGACAGGTACTCAACACATTATCATTGAGGCAGAATAAACAGACCTGGAAAAATCAATATTCAATGGATGGAGCCAGTCAACAAAAAGGGATACTATTTCCATCCCTTAGAAGTTGAAAAATTGAGTTCTCTCCGCTTATATTTTGATCATTATCTCAATAACCATCAAAATGGTTTTAATGAACTTCTAAGCTAATTTTTCATGAGGATTGACCACTTTAAAACTCTCTAAAGGCCCCCCAAAAATTATAAAATTTATAGAGGAATTTGAAAACATAGATTCGGGCATTTGGAATCTATTGTGAGCAATTGAGAATTTTGGGACAGTTTCAAAATAATATTTAGATATGTTTCTTACCCAGGAACAATGCATTAGATTATTGATAGGGAGTTTTGAAACACTCTTTATAGCCTAGTTATAAAATGTTGATAAATTTATTTATCTAAAACTAGTTTTTAAATTAGTTAGGGTACTTCTATTTGTATCCAAAGTGTTTGGAGCAGATTATTATTCAATATTTTAGTTAGACTACCTATTATAACTTTGTACCATGTTTATAGATTTTGGTATTTGAACAATTTCAAGGAAAGACTCTTAATATGCAATCCTTCCTAAGAAGGGAAATACTGTTTCAGGAATTACAAACACCTGAAAGATTGAACTTGCTTTAAACACTCAGTGAACAGAGAAATTGAATCACAATCAAACTTTGTGATGAAATTATTTGAAACAAAATGTGGGGCATGTTAGTACAAAAGACCTAATCTCACTTAACTTCATGGAAATTTAATCATTTAAATCACAAGTTATCCAAATTATTTGCAATATTATGTTTAATTTATTTTTATTCTCAATTTTCATGATAGAATGTATTGAACTGAACAATATTATGACTGACACCCCCTCTTTCTATGAGGGGGGCCTAGGAAGAGAGGGGTGGGGGGGTGATCGCCGTGAACGGGGAAAATGGCTTGCCCCCCCCTGGAAAAAATCCTGCGTACGCCCTTGTACTCCACCATTATAGAAGCCATACAACAATAATATTCAACATTATTTTCAAACACAAATTTTATACTTCAATTACTTTATTAATCACTTTTTTCTGTTAAAGATTATTGTTATTTCTATGAGCTTTTCCCCTCAATATAATACTAAATAATGAACACATTTTCTCTTTGGAACTACAGAGTATAGATAAACACCAACATGTACGTAAACAGAGAATTATTCCAACATAAATCAAATCAATGCATTTCGCTCACTTCACAAATAAATCGGAGCTTGAATTAAATCCTGCAAAATCACCATCCATTTCTTCTCGAATTTTTAAAGTAGTTCAAGTTGATAACAACACATAGGGCGCAGCCTGTTTTTCAACCTGGCTGCCAGCGTAGGTGTCCCAGGGGCATAAAAGGCTTACAAAAGGTGGGCGGCTTTTATGGGGCTCCGATTTCTCTATACTACTTCATTTTCTCTCTTCTTCTTTATTTTCTCCAACAGCCAGCAGACAGTATTGACTATTGACCTCTGGGTGCAACGGCCGTTATTCGCTGATAAAATCCGGATACGAGTCGACCCATTGCAAACTGCAATACAGTAACAATAATAATAGTCTACCAGTAATGGCTCTGGTGTTTGCTGTTTTTATTCTCTAACATATGAAACATTGCTTCAATAATGCACCAACCAATCAAATAGATTCTCTCTCTGGTGTTTACTTCTTTTGTTTTCAACATTATTTGATATTGCTCCAATAATGCTCCAATCAAATAAATTCTCTATATCAGCGGCTCATCTTTAAAGTATCATGTAGATACTAAAATTATGATTTATTGATGCTTTTCTCGAGCTTGCATTTGTACACTTCCACTCTGAAACTATTTACCTTAAAGAGGTAGGCATAATGTATTTAAAATAAAATAACTATTTTTAAATAGCAATGTTATTTTCTCCCACATAATTATAATAACAATTAATTTTTTTTTCTCCCACATGAACGTATCATAAATTGAATGTTTTCATTACATTACAAACCCGCAGCAGTTATTCTTCCAGAAGGATTACGGTTCAAATTCGATTACATTGCCAGATAAGAGTCCACAGTCTAGGATCAATATCAAACGATAGGTTATCACGAAGCTAGATTATTGGACAATTAATTAATAGGATTGATGTTGATTGCGTTTCTGCTAATTGCTCATACTGTACAGAGTGTCAGGAAACAATAGAAATGATTCAGAGACGATATCCGGTTCAATAAGGTAAATTGAAAGTAATTTTCGTAGAAGATTCGATTTAGCCTGGTGCTAATTACATCACCCCTACCCCACTACTATGTTAGTAGTAAGTACTTAGAACTGAGAACTTCAAATTAGTTCTAAGTTTGTACCTAGAAAGCAGAAGTACCAAGTCAACGTACAATATGGATACGGTACAGTTCTACTACTATAGTTCTACTATAGTTCTACTACAGGCCTACTATTCTGGTGCATTAGGCTACCTACTGGTGATTTTTTTTTTGTAAGTGGGAGTACCTATTCAACGTATAAAATGAATACAGCATTATTCTGGTACAGTACTGGTGATTCTTTTTTTGTATCAGCAAAAATAAGGGGTTGTGGAGAAATTATTTTTTTACCAACCACTTTTCAAAATTGATTATAAATGTCAGCCAAAAGCTTGTAAAGTCATGTCATAAACTAAGTACTAAGGAAATTCGTCTGTAAAACTGGAAATATTTTTGTGAGTCTATATTGGATAGAAAGAAGTTTATGTACAATAGCCTAAGCATTTTATTAGAACCGACATACTTTTTGTATTTCATACTCTACTGCAGTTCACACCTGCATGACTGGCTAGTCATAACAATACTGTTTTATTCAGCCTCTAGATTCCTTCCAAGTACAGTGGATCTATTTGCAAACAAAACCGAATAAATATTTTTATTACGCGGTAAAAACGCAATTCAAAACAGCATTAGCATTGTTACCAGCCTTCTGAAAAGTACGTGCTGCTTGATTTTGTCTGTTTTTATTGTCGGCTGGAAACGAAAAGTCTCTACATCGTAAAATTTTTATTGTTGTGGAAAAAGCTTTGGAAATAATGTCGGCTTATTCTTATTCAGATTTCAACCGACTGAAAATGTTGGATTTCGAAGAAGAGTGCTAAATTCGAGGTAAGTTCAGTCAATAAAATTTGATATTAGACATAAGCTTGGACTTAACGTTAAAAGCCTTATTGTGGTAGTGGACGGTATTAGCTATCCGTTGAAGGATTATGGACGCTGGAGTCTTTCATTGTAGAGTGTGTGTTTGAAAGAATAATTTTATATTCTTCTGCTATTCTTGCCGGAGAAAAACTGCCTAAACAGCTTCAATTTGCGTGACAATTCATTGGCTTCAAGCATGAATTCCTGACTGGAGAGCTTTAGAGCTATTAGTAATCTTACTTCAATGTAGGTACCAATTTTTATCCCCTTTCAAACTTATTTGACCGCCAACCATCGCCTATGATTAAAACAATCTTATAAAACCCAGAACATGATGATATACCACAAACATTCTCCAAAAATCAGGACAGTGGATCAAAGATCTCCGACTATAATTTGTTGGATACAAAATTAAATATACCCTAGTTTATTGTGACGATGATGCATGGAAAACGGTACTTTTCACAGGAACAAAGTGGCCATTTCTAGGGGGATTTGAGCAAATGATTCTAGGGCAATTCGGAGACGGTTGTCTTTGATTCCATCCAACGGTTGATTTGTCCAAATGATAACTTAGGAAAAGAACCGGATGTTGAAAAAGAAATCAATGAAGAACACGCATTCGGAGAGTAGGATTAGATGAAATTGACGATATTAACAGCTGGGTGTTCTATTAGATGTGGGAATCTACGTAAAAAACCGAAAAGGAAAAATCGAGAGGAACAATATCGATAGAAGATGAGTTTGAGGGAGATAGAGAAAGACACACAGAATACGAGAGAGATAGAGAGATAAAGAGAGAGAGAGAGAGAGAGAGAGAGAGAGAGAGAGAGTTATTGAGAGAGATAAATCCCGCAAAGTATCGCAGGTGCATCCTTCCTTAGTGCATCTGGAACAAAATTGCTCTACCTGCTCCATTTTTTCTCTCTTTTTTTATAAATTTTCTTTTCCTCACCACTCAACTTTTGTTCACTCAACAATCATCAACTCTACACGCAAGTAAAGAGCACCGACCTATTATTCATGTGCAATGCGCTAGCAAATGATTGTTCACAAATATAAAAGAAATAAGGAGTTGTTGATGCAATATGAAGAGATAAATTTGAGTAGCCAGACAGATGTTGAGATGCGGTTTTTTGAGTAGGAATTTGCAGACACAAATCTAGGGTACAGTTCTGAATAGGGGTAAGAATTTTTCGTAGGAATTGGGGCAATGCAATGAAAAAAAATGGAGAATACGTTTAAAAGCATCTTTCAAAAGTAAGTTCACTTTTAGCATAAAATTGGCTATATAGAATAGAAAACTATTCTAGAGATGATTATATTCTATTGGGTTTCTTCCATTTATTCAAGATTCAGGAAAGCCGTATTCATCAATCCATCTTTCATAGATTTATTTTAATCACTTTATATCAATTAAAAAATTACACTTTTAGTAGAACCATGTTGTCTACTCATCGAAGAAAATCCATCATCACCCACGCATATTCCTGCTTTTTTAGGCATCACACTCATAAGAAATATAATATTTATTCTCATATTATAACTAGTTTTTTTCTTCTTTTCTATTTTTTATACTGCAGTTTTTGAACTTATAACTGTGGCTTGAACATAATACCTTCATGACACCTTCTCTTCTCATAGTGTTACATATCTCCCAATTAACAACAGACATTCAACCATTGTCCTGACCTTCCCTGGTGCACATTCAAATGCCAACTTGTACTTGACCTGCACCAAAGATTTGTATCAAACATTGTTATAGTCTGTCCAAGAAAAGAAGACATTCTGGCAAGATAGGAAAATGACTCCAGCTCACTCAATATTATTTTAAAAATTTGGCCTCAAAATTTAGAGCAGAATGTTTCCTACGATTGAAACTAAATCAATAATTTTTGAACCAATATTAACCAGGCTGGAGTCATTTTCCCATCTTGCCAAAATGTCTTCTTTGCTTGGACAGACTACCGGAACAGCTGTTCTCTCTCTAGTAAATGAGGCCCAATGTATTCATGATGGCTACAATGAGAAAAATATAGGTAGACAGACTATGTATACATGACTATGTCAATGAAGGGGATTCTTCATACAGAATCTTGTACAGATGGATTGTAGGATTGTAACCATGTCCATAGCTACAATGGCACTATGCAGACAATGCAGTATAGGTTTTCGGACTGTATCTATGTCTACAGTGACAATATAATACCGGTAGATATAGTCTGTTCAAGCAAAGAAGACATTCTGACAAGATGGAAAAATGGTTCAATATTTACAAATTCAAACGTGAATTGAAAGAAACATTCTGATCTTTAATTATTTGAAATCAAATTTCTAATTTTCGAACCAATATTGGCCAAGAAGGAGTCATTCTCCCATCTTGCCAGAATGTCTTCTCTACTTTGACAGGCTATAGCTTGTAGGACTTAAATCACGGTAACAAAGCCAATATATTGTCAACTTTTATTCATGGTTATTATATGTATTTATACTCTTAACTTCCAACATATATATTACAGTAATAATAAGTTACGGCTACAGTGTCAATGCATAGATATAGTCTGTGCAAGCAAAGAAGAGCCTCTGGCAAGATAGGAAAATGACTCCAGCTTGGTCAATATTTGTTCAATATATAGTATTGTTCATTATAAATGTGATCTTAATTGTAGTTAAGAAAAATTTCCTTCAATTTGAGATCAAATTGATAATTTTTGAACCAATATTGACCGAGCTTTAGTCATTCTCCCACCTTGCCAGAGGCTCTTCTTTGCTTGGACAGACTATAGTAGATCTGTATTCGCATGTGTGTTAGCGGTCCCTAATGGGACGGTTGTCAGCGAACGAGCTCCTTGTTTAGGAAAGTCAAGCCGGCGTGTCTGAAATGACCTAAGCTGCAACCGATCTCTAGATCTGCACAAAAGGATTGACCCACAGCTAAAGGTCACTCACTACCTTCTCTGCTCAATACATTGGCAACGGTGCATTTCTACACTATTCATCGACTTCATTAAATCGCAAAACATGAATGATAAATAACTGAGTTTAGGTCACATGGAAAAGTTGGTAATGATCAAAACAATAACAGAATTTGATATATTATTTCTACTATTATTATTTACAGTGGATGTATAAATGTTTTTCCAATAAAATCTAGTTCGTATTTTTATATAATATTTTTTTATATTGTTTTTGATAATACTGTAGAACTTCTTATTCCCACTTGAGAACTACATGAGAAAAAGTAGAATAACTTTCAGGAATTGCAGGAACCAAAAAAAAATTGAATCAATAACTTACCATGTCAATAGATATTAGCGCAAGGGTGATAAGAGAAAACGATGATGATGATGATGATGAGAGGATTTATAGCCAGTGTTATTATTCTTATGAATAACTTGGAAAGTTATTAACATTTGTGCTATTAACTCCGGTGTAAACGTGGCTCAAATAGGTTTCAACTTTCAAGTTATTATTTATTTGGAGTAATAGTTATTATAAGTAGCCTACAGTACTTTCAATCTCAGTTTGAATCATGTTACTATAAGTTAATAATTTATAAGGTACATTTCAAGTTTGAACCTTCAAGAATAAAAGAATAAACCAAGAAATAATACGGTACAGTATCTACCAGTTGTTTCAACTAACATGAGGGAAAGGAATAAACATTTTTTCGACAAATAAATTGTGTTTAATCAATTTAGAGGGAATCAGTGGAGTGAATCAATGGAGAGGGGATAAACATTTTAAACAGAAATCACATCGATTTTAATGTATTGAAAATGTCGAATGATATGGTTATAACAAGATAACCTAAAATGAAAAATACAAGCAGATTCAAATTCAAATGATTAGTAAATATAATTTTTATTTACTTTGAAAGCAAATATTGTTGGAGGTATGTATCATAATAAGTATGTCTCAATCCACTTCAATATTTGAAAACCCTCTTAAACCTTTCCTAAAAATTTGAATCTGTAAAAATTCCATTCCAATTAATTACCAAAACTAAACTTTCAATTTTTCTTGATTAATTGATTCAAATCTCAGTTCACATACTATCGACAATATCCTCTGATGATTTTGAATATTCTTTCTTTGAATCTTCTTCAGAACTAGGAGGACATTTTTCATCACTTGCAACTTCCAAGTCATTGAAACTTGAATAACTTTTTCCGGTATTTTCCAATTTCGAGTTTAGCGAACCAGACAATCGCATCCTATCTTCGTCTGAATAACAATTACCTGATGATAATTTTTTCGCCTCCTGCTTTGACATTTCACAACTAGGAAAACTTTTAATCGATTCATTACCATCAGCCAATGGTAAACTATTCAAACTGACTAGCTCCTCGACGCTCTTATGATGCATGAATTCTTTGTTGACGAAATATTCAGTCTCATCATGACTCGAACCATTTACTCTACCTGAACTACATTCTTTCAAACCCTGCTCATTGCTAATGTCACTTGGTGTCTCCGGTAAATCATCAGGATATTTCGATGATTTTCGTGATATGTGTTCATAGAATTCAGAATGAGTGATCTGCTCAGGACTTTCACATTTATCCAGCCCTTCATTCATCGCTAAAAAGAAACGTACCGATGACTTTTTCAGTGCATTTTTCAGTAAAAGAGATGCTGAATCAGTTTTTTGCACTCTATGTCTGTCTTTATACTGCAAACTGCCTCTTACAGCAGTTGGAATATTTATGTCTTTTCTCACGCCACCCAACATGGAGTACAAGTGATTTATTAACGCTCTGTCACTGTGAAAATACAAAAGGATGGTCAACTCCTCAGTAAGTCTTACCTAATAATTATATTTGAATAAATATTTGAACTATTTTTGTAATTCATTATTTGAAAAGTGATTATCATTATTATTTATTCATTAATTATAATACTTAATGGTACGGTTCAACAGGCTTAATCCCAATAACCGTCACTTTTTCAATTGAGAAAACAATCCAAATTTAGGTTATGCTGCTTATCTTTCATAGTCCTAAATAATAAACTATTTCACTTTGTTTTGATAAAGAAGAGGATTTGACGAATAAAAAATTAAGTCTATTCAACGAAGATTTCAATAAATCATCGAGTAAAAAATTGAGGCTATGTACGGTACATATTTATAGGAGAAGAATCATCTTGTGCGTTGTACTTATCAAATATCGTTTTTTGAACAAATACATATCTTATTAAGAAAATTAAATACATGAAATATTCTTATATTCTTGATCTGATTATGACTAAACATTAATTAAAATATTTAACTTACATGAATGTATAGTAGGCTAAACATAGTTCCTAATGTTCATTTGTATATTCTTATTACTTCATTTTGCTGTACAATTTCTGCATAGTAGGCTATATTAATGTAATGCTTTTTTGAGGAATAAATAAAATAGGAGACTTATCTCTGCTGATTATGTTTAATATTTGAGTCTGATTACTTACAGTTCAATCAGAAACTCGTTTTTGAAAATAATGCTATTTTTGTTCATAGACGGGAGAAGACTGGAATCTCCTAGACCAACTGTCTTCAATGCTAGAACGGAAAAAAATTGACAAAGTATAAAAATATGCACTTTAACAACATATTGGCTCAGAATAATTAGGTTTGTTACTAAATACCGGCCACGCATCAGATCACAATTGTAGCGTAATGTAACTCAGTTCTCATAAACTAGAGCAGAAACGGCAAAGACCTACCTTCACAATACTGAGGCTGGGTTACGAAACCTCGGTTTCCTGGGTCGAACGCTTTGTAAATACTCTCCTGATGAGACCGTTCGAACAACAATGGGGGATCCTTAAGGTTATCGCGGAAGTTTATACATTTATCCAAAAGATCAACCAAGAAATTCAATGGATATCCTATAAAAATAAAAATAATATCAAGTTATTACTTAATAATTTCAACTCTATGATTTAAAATTGCAATCATTTTTGCAGAAGATCAACCAGGAAATCCAATTCTTAAACAATAAAAATAGTTACTTCTCAATCATTTCAAATCTATGATCCAAAATTATTTTTAATAAATACTCTGTTGAAGTATATTCTCCCTCACAGCTCACAACTCTCTAAAAACTGTCTTTATAATGATTGCAAATAGTATTTTCCAATCGAAAAATCTATAAAATAATTTACCTGTTAAATAGTTTTTAAAAAAAAAATTGGATGAATTCTTATTCTTTTTTATATTTAATTGAATAAAAATTAAAAAAAATAGTAGAGAAATTTGAACCACATTCTATTTTCCATTTTATGAATCTTAGGTGCTCCCTCTAATCTAAGATTATTGAGAAACCATGGTGATGGTAGACATTGTAACCACATAAATAAATTCATATTTGAATCTGCATAGATCTAATTATATTTTAGGAAGAGAAAATGACACTTACTTGGAGTGTTCACCAATAAATGCTCAATCAGAAAGTTAAAAACTTCTTCCACCCTTTTTTCTCTCAAAAACTGATATACCTTCTCCTGTGATTTGTTCAGTTCCCTTCCTCGGAGCTAAAAAAATTAACATGGTTTTCATCACTGGGAGAAATAAACTCATTAAATTATTTCTTTTTGAAATCAACAAATTTAAATATCAAATTGTTGCATGAATTCAGCTTCTTGATCAATTTTAATTTAAAGCTTTTAATATTTTGCAAACTGATTTGGGAAATTCTCAAAAGTGCCATAAAATATACGTACAAACACTCTATCTCCAACATTACAATTTATTAGATCTTTGTAGTTTTCAAAACCAGTGTTTAATTGGATATCCACTGTAGATTCTTGATTGCTCATAATCATTTACCAAAAGTACACCTCGTTTTTCTTTAGCTTAGAGTTGTCATTATTTCCAAAGAAATAGAAAGATAATCGATAATAAATAAAATATAGAGTGTGATTCTGCTAGGTTATTTTGATAACAGATTTATTAAAATATAGGACATCTGTTTTGTTCAAGGAACCTTGAACCTCCTTGGTTTTGATAAACTACAGTTGACGACAAAAAAGTTAGCTCTTTTTCGCATTCCGTTTGCTCCTTCTGCGCTTTAACAGCTGATGTTGTCAATTATTAGAGTTGTCATTGAGCTAGTAAATAAGTTACTTGACAACACACATGGGCAACTCATGGAAACTACATACTTTATACTGAACTTGAGCGTAAACCAGACATGGAATTAATATTTTGAATCGCATAGTCACAAACTTCAATGTTCATAAAAGCAGGTGTAGTGATTGTGAGAGCAGGAAGGTGATAAGATTTCTCCATTTTATGAATCTCATTGAACCATTTTATTCATCTCACCATTTTAACTCTTCTTATCTTTTCTTGTTGACAACTATGATCGACCGCCCAATAACATATTTAAAAAATAAATGAATAATTAATAATATTTCATTTTTAATTTCATAATATTTATCAATTTTGATAAATATTCCAAGTAGCCCATAAATATTAGGCTACCTAATAGCCTACCTATAAAACACTACACAAACACTCTCAAAAAATACAAGTTACTCACAAAATACAAGTGCACAGAACATATATTTGCACAGAACTTACTCAACTACCAACCCTTCATATATTTCACAAATTCTTTATAGGAACATTTCCAGTAGATTTGCCAACTTGAACTTATTTGAATCTTTGTCTATTGAGACATTCAAAAAGAAAACACAATGGTTATTATCAGTCCTTGGACTGGATGAATCAGAGGAACTTATAATTTCAACCTACAGATAGTTTTATCCATAAACCTGTTATGAGTTTTGTGTCTTGCACCGGGCTTTTGGTAAATTTTGTTCCCAATTCAATTCATAATAAATTATTTATTAGAATTTCAATTAAGGTTCATCATCGGGGTTTGTGCTTTGTTTCTCGTTTCGAGTTTTCCCTGTCGTCCTCTCAATGACTTAGGGTTTTCCAACTAATTGAACATCATGTTCCAAAATAATTTTAAAAATAGCATTAATAAAATTTCTTTCCTCGTCAGGCTGACTGATGGGAGCTCATCCTTGCTCACAGACCTTAGGTCCATGCAGGGATTATTTCCTTTATGTACAGCCTGTCATCTTGCATTTTTAGAGGAATTAACACTAGAAAAGAAAGTAACATTGTTGTATTTGTTAACATCTTTTCTGATGATGCGAGTGACAGAATTGTTTCTATTTTGTTTGTATTATTTTTTGGTTGAGGAATAAAGAATTTGACTTGACTCTCATATAATAATTTCAAGACTATAACGCCTATATATACAAATACTTATTGAATGTTAAATGCTATAAAAATGAACCAAAACTTCGCTCTCGAAACTTCCAAGAATTGAAATTGTATTCTCTCATGTTGATGTTATGTAGTAATTAATCAAATTGTAGTACCTATTATCATATACATATAAGTTACATAGCATAGTATATTTACGCTATTATCTTACCAATATATATAACCGTTAATATATACCTCATAGATAAAATTAAATAAATCAAATACCCTTTATAAACTTTAAAAGTATTATTTTTACCCTTTGCAACGGGTATTTGATTTATTCAATTCTATCTATCAATTATTTTAAATAGCACTAAGTCTAAAGTTTAACAATCGTACCTATATTATTATATTATATATTATTAGGTACGATTATAGTACCTATTGTCTTACTATTATCAAAGGCAATTTTTCTTCAGATTGTCAATTTATCAAGAGTAGATTGTCTTTACCATTATGATACAAAAATGACAATAGTATCGGGATGATCCTTGAAAATCGACCTCCACCAGCATTATGCATTATTATCTGAGATGACACACGTATGATAATAGCGGAGGCAAATGGCATGCATTGTTGCTCCGTTGTCACGTGCGCCGCTCGTCCCGTTGCCATGGTAACTGGTTCTGCCATTGTTGTCATGATTATGATGATGATAATAGCCGATCAAGGCCCCTATACACTATCATTGACCTTTTCCTCATCAACAGACGCGACATCATTGCCCCTAGAGGGCCTGGTGCTGATCAACAACCACTGTCATGCAATTTGACGCTAAAACGTGTTATCACAAGTCCTTCCTTACTTTTAACTTATAAACCCTGAGTAAGCTACAAGTTTCTAACTTTATGGAGCATATAGGTACTAATTGAATAAAATAAATTATATTTTCTAAGTTGTGGCAGAGACAATGTATTATTATTAATATATATATGTAAAATGTATAATAATACATTGTCTCTGGTTGTGGTGAAAGGTAATTTTATGATTTAATGATATGAAAGTATTTTATTTTTTTATATCCTAGCCGACATGTATTCGGAGGTGCACTTTCGCATTGGAATGATACATCAAGCGCCACTTCTGAAATGAAGAGAAAATACTCTGGGAATGTTACAAAAATATGAGGCTATTTATAGGCTATAAGAGAAGTAATGAGAATATAGTGATTAAGCTAGTAATGTGAACATGTAGGAAGGATTAAGAAGTCAGATAAATAGAGAATGATTCTATGCAAAAACGTTTGATTATAGGTATTTGAGATTTTTTTCGAATGAATATCTATTGAATACTGTGCAAAGTGTAGGAAATAAGAATGTTTTTCTTTCAATTTTTAATTGCTTTTTGATTGCTTGCATTTAAATTTTCAATCTGACTTTCATTCTTCGGATTTCTCTGTACCTGATTCAAATACATATTCAAACTGAAATTATTTGAGTTTTTCAAGTGTGAAAATGGAAACAGAGCAGTGGAATTCCTTCAACAAGCACAAGATGTAAGAAATTCGAGAATACAAATTGTGCGTCGAGAGAAAAGAAAATGCCGAAAATGGAGAGTTTGCAAGTAGAAGATAAGAGTGAACAGGGAGAGTTAAAGAAGTCAATGGGCATTCGCGTATAAATATTAATGAGTAATGAAAGCAATCGATAGGAATTTCACCGAAAAAGGTTAGTCGCACAGGTATTGAATAATAAATTACCAACTCTTCTTTACTCCAACTCGCCTACTTCGTTTGTGGTTTCTTTCTTACTTGAATACAAGTATCACCAAAAGAAAATTCCAAAAATCCAATGATCGACGATCTTCTTCCGGAACATTGTTCAAATCGAAGTTTCAGAAGTCTGTGGCTTTGTTCAAATCGAAGTTCAAAGTTTGACTGTGCTTACTTTACCAAAAACGGTCCGACAAAATTTCCAGACAATTGTTCACGTTTAAATACCACTTCTTGCCTTCAATGGCTAATACGATTCACCACACGAAGTTCTTACCTTTTTCTTGTGATTTGAAGAGAGAAATCTGGATCTCGCTGCGCGCGTTGCCAAGTCCTTTCAGTCATAAATCTTCCCAGCGGACAATACATCGGTTAATTGTCAGTACAGTGCTTGGAGGTTGTTGTAACGTCAGGCCTACCTATTTGTAATTCCGGACATGCCGCTTAGGTTACTACCATTTCGGCTTTGGTATCCACTATGGACAGTGCACCAAATTGATGAGCTCTGGAATGGAACATAATAGGATACAACTAGAAAGGTTTCAACTGCATGTCTATGGAGCCAATTAGGCTCATAAGGCTATGATTCTTGTTTGTAACGTAATTCGTCAATAACATGTCATATTCAAGCCTACATCGTTTCTGAACATATGGTGTGTGCCTATTATGTTGATGGATTCTCTTCAAGTTTAATGATATAACTGTACGTGGACTAATATTAATTTTGAAAATTTGACCTCCTTGTAGGGCTGAGGTGTTGTTTATATTGATTTCCTCTCATTTTCTAAATTAAAACCTTATAACTTCTATTAGGACGGAAAATATAATTTAAAGAAAGTCGACCTTTGGGTTATTGGGGACATGAAGTCAAAGGAGGGGATACCATCAATGTAATTATTAATTGAGAAGGATTGTAGAACTTCCTCTATTTTTAAGGAGGGAGAAAAATCATTTTTTATCGAGAGATGTAGTAAAAAAAATTATACAGTTTACCGAGTTATTGAAGCTTTCTTCTAGGTGTTGAATTATTATATTGTATTCTACTTGGATTCCGTTTTAAATTTAGTTCAATACTGGAACAATAACTACTAGCTACGTATGACAAGCTACGTTCCATGTACGAGTCAATAATTGTGGTACGATTTTTTAACAGTAAATTTATAGATTAAAGCTAGGGTACGTTACTACAGCTTCAATAAAGAATAATAATTGTTTACTTGAACAAAAGACAATCTACTTTGTTTAGTAGATTAGTCTAAAAGTAGCTAGTTTATTAAGCTTGAACGAAGACGGTAAATACCAGTTATGATTTGCAATAAATCAATTGAGAATTTGGTGACGTCTGTATAAGAGATAATAGAAGTGAATAGAAAATAAATAAATGATTAGAATATATTATTTAATTTCTTATTCTACACTCTCTGGTCTGTGTACATAGCCTCTAGTCCCTGTAGTGATTTATAGAGGTGTCAATCTATTACAAAATTAGAGTTAAAAGAAGTTGTTGAGTCGAACTAACACTTCGCACTAACAAAAACCCAAAACAACTAAGTTGCAATTTATGTGGGAGACTATAGAGAACTCTTTTCGAACAGTCGAAAAAAGTGCTCTCTGACAAGCAATCTTCATTTAACCTTCTAACCCAGATGAGAACCAGCGAATATCTTCCCACTGGAACACGTGTGCTTTATTATAGATTAGTAAAAAGTTGAGTCTGTTTTGAATATGCCCGGTAGCCTCACAACACTTTTACTGTGGGAATGAGAAGTAAAGTCTTCAGACATAATATTTTAGTTCACAGTCCCAAACTTGCCGTTTTTTTATCTCATGCAAAAGTTGAATCTGTTTTACGGGCTTGAAAAACATCTTTCTTCATCACCAGAAGTTGAACACTACTGAGAACAGCATACTGTTCCAATGATACTTTCAAAATTTTCCCAAGGTATAGATTAAGTTGTATTAATGTTAGAAGAAGTCAAAACTTTTCATGAGAAACAACCATCCAATGTTTCTCATCATCAGAGTTGATAATCTATTATCGCTGTTCAAAGCTTTTAAATAAAACAAGTATTGTTTACTATTCTCACATATGTTTCTGCAAACCTATTTCATTAATAATTCTAACATATAAACAATTAAATATTTTCTCAATTGAATACATAGCTCAAAATAAATATTGTAGGAATGTATTTGAGTAAATTGAAAAATCTAGACTCCAGTGTACTAGAGCTAGAATGAATAGAACAACAGGGATAATAAACAGCTCGTGAGAAATGCAGTGAGTATTGAAGACTTTTGAAGTATATTGAAAATTATTGAAGACTATTGTAGACTATTGAAGGCTATTCTAGACTATTGAAGACTTCTATAGTCACAATAGTGAGAACCACTAATTCTCTCTATTACAATATTCCAGTCCTTGGTATATCATTGCAGGTTGAGAGCACATTACTCACAATTACACCATAGAAAACGAATTTGAAACACTATGACAATCTATTGAAGATTTAATAATAGAAACACTTCTGTTGAGTTCTCATGCTTCATCCCCATATAGTAGCCCTAGCTATTGTGGTGATATATTTATAATCTATAGTAATGTTGATTGAGACAGTGATATGGACCGATGTAAACTGATATAGAGATATTGATATCGGTCGATATCATCAGTTCTGATGCCCGTGAATTTAGTGAGTATCCCATGACTGACGATGAACGTACGTGTCATGCCGATCCTTCTTTTCTGGATCGAATTCATATAGTTTTCCAGTGTGAATCAATCACGCACGAGCGTGTCACTGCATTGATTCAATAGCCGTGAATTCACGGATCATGTAAGGTGTAGTCTGCCCAAGCATAGAAGACATTCTGGCAAGATGGGAAAATTACTCCAGCTCGATCAATATTGATTCATAAATATTATAAATTTTGTCTTAAATAATAGGAAACATTCTGATCTACAATTTGAGACCAAATTTATAACTTTTGAACCAATATTGACCCAGCTGGAGTCATTTTACATCTTGCCAGAATGTCTTCTTTGTTTGGACAGACTACCGGAATAGACTATTTTATTATATGGCTGAAGATTCTATGTCTACCGTCTTCGTTCGAGTCTCATAATCGCATGGGATGGGTGCGCTTGTACAGCGACCAAAATGTTCTCACAATTCATTTTACTTTTCTCAAGCGGTGTACACGACCTAATCTACTTTCAAGAAGATACAACAGGTCGAAATATTCGATACATGTTACAATGAATACGATACAATACCTATTAATGTGATTCATGTATGTAAATCAAAATGTGTATCTTTTTAAAAAGAAATTGAGCCGTGGACATTATTAAAGCTTTCGGAGATTAGAGACATGACTCACGACAATAATTTATTATTAATCAACTCTTTCATGTGAAAAAAATAGATATTATAGTATGACACTATGAAATTCCACTCGAATTTCTAATTTACACTAGTCCAAGGGTGCCCATCTTTTAAACCTTCATTATCTAGGAGCATCTCCCTTGAAATAATATGATATGTAAAATCGGGATTCAACTAAATAATTTTATCTACACAGATTGAAAATGTATCCAAACATTATTCTCTCACTTCATTAACCTCCTAGTTTGTTTGTCAATGGTTCAACAGCCACTATACAGCAGAGGTGAATAATCATCAACCAGGATAAAGGTAACGTGTGGTGATCGCATTGATTCTCTCAACTAGCTTCCATAACCAAGTGACGGCACAGAACACCTCTCAATAACGTCCTGTTAATCAGTTAATGCAATAATTACTATTCTTCGGGAAAGGACTTGAACTTTACTTAGACGGGAAACGACTGACTATCTTCACTAACGACAAGCCAATCACTCAAAGAGGAATTCTAGTTACACGGGTACAATTTGTACTTAATCTATTAGTTTCAATGATTCTCAATGGAGTAATTACAGATTCTCTTGAACCACACCAATCTCTGTACGCATGCACACATTACCATGTGAACTTTTTAAACTAGAATTTCCCTAGCAACTATAACCGCCTGTTAATAGTTTCTTCTGCCTTCTAGTGGTTCAACACAAAGTGTGAATTGCTGTGTTAATGCCCCACTGTTTAAACATACTATGTTGCTGGCTTATACTCTATTTGATGTAACCATCAAATTGATGTGACACTGATAGGGAATACGATGTATTCCAAGTTTGAAGTTACATTAAAGGAGTGTGAGAGCGTGCACGTCAAGAGTGGGCTACGTGGGAAAATTCGAAATTTGACTTTTACATCATCAAAGCTCCACCATGCGTCATTGACGCATGCACTCCTATGTAGAACATCAGAATGTGTATTGAAAAAAGCCACTACAAAGTCTATTAGTATTTTTATAGGCACTGTAACGCTATATACAGCCAATAGTTTAAAAACTATGAGGTTGAGTTGAAAGACCTATACTGGATGGGGACATATGGTTTGTATCCTGTGACTTCTCTTGATACCTCTTCTGGCTTATCTTCTTCTTGTTCTTCTTCTCATTCTCTTTCTTCTTCTTTTTCCTCCTCATCCACTTGTTTTCCCCTCCTCCTCCTCCTCCTCCTCCTCCTCCTCCTCCTCCTCCTCCTCCTCCTCCTCCTCCTTCTCCTTCTCCTTCTTCTTCTTCTTCTTCTTCTTCTTCTTCTTCTTCTTCTTCTTCTTCTTCTTCTTCTTCTTCTTCTTCTTCTTCTTCTTCTTCTTCTTCTTCTTCTTCTTCTTCTTCTTCTTCTTCTTCTTCTTCTTCTTCTTCTTCTTCTTCTTCTTCTTCTTCTTCTTCTTCTTCTTCTTCTTCTTCTTCTTCTTCTTCTTCTTCTATTCGGCTTGACGTAACATAAGTCGAGTGTGGCTGAGCGTCATCCATAAATTTCATTGATTGGCACTTTAAATAAATGACGCTGTCAAATGAACTGAACTGTATGTCACACAACCTAAGCAGAATACATTGAACAAGTTCCGACTTTGTCAAGTTTTAAGTGTAGTGCTTGCTGACAAGACGAAGACTTATTGATTGATGGTGCTTATTCGTGAAGTATGTGCACTAAAAAGATGAATTAAATGTTTTCAAACTAGGCTGTAATTGTTATGGGACTGTGTTAACAGATTTATTTCGTGTTATGAAAATATAAGTTCATGTGATGATATTCAACGTTTATTTAACGCATATAATATATATATACATTCAATATATATATATATATATATATATATATATATATATATATATATATATATATATATATATATATAAACTCAATACAATATTATCAAACTCGTTTCCACTGCTATAACATTAGAAATCATCATTTTTATTATTGACATCATAGCTTTTTACAATCCTCGACTTTCAAGATATAAAATATTACCCCGGTTTTATAAAATTGGAAAAATTCTTGTATTTTATTATGTTGTATTTGAGTAATTCATTGCCCAGAATGTCCAGCGAAGTGAAAAAAGTTCTCCTCCATTCACAATGTGAATTGATTATGGAAATCCGGTGACACTAGATTAAATTAAATGTGTCTGATTTGTTATAAAGGACATCTTTTAAACTATTTATGAAAGAAATTATAATTTTAGTAGGAAGTGGATTGTTTGTGAATGAACTGCTGATTTGAAATTGACATTATTTTTCCCCCATCAGGATTTCTCAGGTTAACCAGAACAGAAAAACTAGTAAGAGATGAATCTCTAGTAGGCATTACAGTTCTGCCATGCCATCATCAAACCACCTGTATTCCTTGATTACTTAATCAAGATTCTCATCTCATTCCGTAACAAATCTCATACCGTTCTTGCATCTCACTACCTGTCCAAGTCAGCCTAAGTAATTCCCTCAGTAATTCTAGTAAACTGAATTTCCCGCGCGATCGTGACCAGTTTTGGCGCGAAAGTGGGGTCACGTTGCAAACAGCTGATGCTGAATCGGTTACGCAATCGCACTCCGTTGTTAACTGTTTACGTTTTTACGACGGTTAACTAGCCAACGAAACAGAAAGCCAACTTTGTTTTGAAGTTAAGTCGTGATTGATGGTGAATCACGAGAGTCACGCCGGTCTCAGTGGAGAGAGAAACTTAATCCACGATTAGCGCGATATCGTCGGTTAGCATCAGCCGTAATCAACTAGATAGGATTAAGGAAACGTGGGAATTGGTGTGTTTCAATGAATAGCCAATAAAGTGTTATGTGGAGAAACTTGGAAGAGAAATCTCGAAGTGTGGAACTGGAGAGTTCATGTGTAGGCTATACTATCTCTGTTCTCAGTGAATTTATCAGTTCACTGGCTCTAAACTTTCAATGGAACATTGAAGGGAATATTGGAATTTTTCTTCTCATCTACCATCTAGTAGATAGATAGTGGAAAATCATTGAACCCTCTACTTATTTTTCTGGAGGGTCGGATTTTAGTATCCAAAGATTCTCACACGTCAACCGAAGCTTATTGTGTGTCCCAAACTTACGGTATCACTCTTGGTTATATTCTCTAATCCTACAAGTCTAGAGATATTGTCTTCCTCAAATAAAATCCCATTTGAAATCAGCAAATGAAAAAGAAGTGTTAATTATTTGAAGTTTTTCAAGGGACGAGAAATTTTTGAAAAGTGAATAAATTTAAATCCATTACAACTATTAGCAATATTTGCTTGCTGTTGAATCAAAATGATTGATCAATCTTTTCCCCAGTCCTAAAGAGCCTCTGGAACGTAGGACTCGTTTTTTGAAACACACTTTCTTAGTTTTATTAGCAAAGCAAAATGTTCTCCAATTTTACAGGTTTGTGTGTATTGTGAAAGAGCAGGGGCGAACCCAGGGGGGGGGGATTGAGGGGGTATATCCCCCCGAAATTTGGGCTTATCTTACACTAGATAGAATGCTCTTTGTAGTAGTTGCCAAATTTTTCACTATTAAGGCCTAAAACTTCTAAAAAAATAGTTTTTGGGTACTCTTTTGAAAAAATTTTCCCCTGGCGGGAAAATCCCTTTATTGGAGAAAGAAATGGAATAAATCTGAGACTAAGCATTGCAAGCCCAAATATTTAATTTCTGGCTTAAATGAGTGCAACAAGAATATTTATAGATTGCCTATAACTGTACAGTACTATTTTTGTTTTGTACCACTATGGGTCTTTGAAGACTCAGTGGAAATTGTCAATTTGAAATAAATAAACAAGAATATTCATCCCTAATTTAATATTAATCCCGAATTGAATATTAATGTACAATAATTGACAAATTAATTTTGTCATTATTACTTTCCTTTCATAAAAAAACTATAAGTTACAGTAGAACGCCGACTATCCGAACTAATTGGGACCGGTGGGATCAATTCGGATCAGCAAAAATTCGGATAATTGTACATGAAAATTGTATTAAAGAAGAACAGTGTGTTAAACTTGTAATAAACTTTATCACATTTGAAAAGTACAGGGTAGTGATGTTGAATTAATATGGAAAGCAAAACAAATACTGTTCTAAACTACAGTAGCTTACATTGAGTTCAATTCAATAAGTACAACACATCGCTTCGCCGCGCTAGCGCGTAGCTATCGTAGCTACGATCACGTCGTAAACGCTTTGTTTTTATTTTATTACTACGTTCAAGACCGATTCGGATAATTGGCAATTCGGTTAACCAGCGTTCTACTGTATTATTTTTACACGATTAAAAATTGATATGATATTGTTTGTTGAGAAAAGGTAAATACACTATTAGACACTTACAACTTAGGGCAACAACCCTTCCCCCACAAAAAGGGGTTCTTCTGGGTTCGACCCTAATTTTTTCATATCCCCCCCCGAAATTAATTCCTGGGTTCGCCCCTGTGAAAGAGTCAATATGCTAAATGTTCTGTTACTAGGATAATAGACATAGGCGTGCGCAGACCTTGATTAATGGGGGTACCAGGCAGTAAAGTCTGAGGGGGTTTTACCCTGGCGTAGCCAGGATTCGTTTCCGGGGGGTAGATCATCCCCCAACAGCAAGGGGGGTCCGGGGGTCCACCGGAAAATTTTTGAAATTTTACAGTACAAAATACCGTTTTAGACCCATCTATTATTTGTATTGAATACTACGGACTTCACTTTGAGGGTTGAATCATATCCCTCAACAGTATTATTTTAATACTATCTGTTTAGTTAGTGTCCAAAATATCATTGTAAAGCATTCTTTCTCAAAGAGAAATAATTAATACAGATTCAATTATTAATACAGTTCAAACCGCAGCAATCAGAATGTTTTGAGCATAACTTGTTGGGCATACTTGCTGATGGTGGGCATATATTTTTTCTATGTATTATTCAGATTATTCACTTTATGTAGTTCAACCCCCAGCAATTTAGCTTTGTAAATACTACAGTGACTATATAAGACTTATACAGGGTGTTTCAGTAGTGTCGAGCATTTTAGGGTGTTGTTCCTTGGTAAAAATACCATTTTCAAATTGTCTGAAAGTCCTCAATTACTCACACAGCCGCCATTTTTGTCTTCTCATTTTCAGGTAAGTTTTCAATTTCATAATTTCGTGGCGGCCTTGAGAGGGTACTATAGTGGTCAATTATTACATAAAATAAGCTGTGAAATCGAATGAAATCAGTTAGAAGCTCGTAACTTTCATGGTTATTGAGATAATTGGCAAAATAAACTAAAATCCTAAATTTTTCAACTTTAAAGGTATATAAATGTGATATTTAATTATTGAACGATATTTTTTATCATTTCTTATTGTAGGAAATTAAATTCTAAAAAAATGTTCTGTGACATTTTCGTCTAAAACGCACAAATCAGGATTTGAAGAAGGCAAAACAGTAATCTTTTCATAACTGTTTTTTCTGTCTGTTCTGTCTTCTTTAAATCCTAATTTGTGAGGTTTGGGTGCGTTTTAGACGAAAATGTCACTGATCATTTTTTCTTAAGAATTCAATTTCCTACATTAAAAAATAGCTCAAAATACCGTTAAACGATTAAATATCCCATTTATATCCATCTAAAGTTGAATATTTTAGGTTTTTAGCTTATTTTGTCAACTATCTCAATAACCATTGAAGTTACAAACTTCTAACTGATTTCATTCGAATTCTCAGCTGATTTTACATAATAATTGACCAATATGGTACCCTCTCAAGGCCGCTACAGTATTATAAATTTGAAAGATTAGATGAAAATGAGAAAACAAAAATGAAAATGAGAAAAAATTATATTTAGGTACTTATGTTTTTACCAAGGAATAATCCCATTTAATGCTCGACACTACTTCTAAAACACTCTGTATAGTCACTGTAGTAAATACTACTTGATCAGTTGGGGGGAGCCTTGTTTTATTCCTAGATAGCGTTGTAGAGCTCTAGTTTTTGAGATAACTCACAGTTATTGAAAATGCAGTTTCATACAAATGCAGTTTAGCCCTTTGAAAATCTGTACTTTTTGGACACAACTTGGTCATGGTCAGTTGACAACAAAAAAACAAACTTTAGGTTTCAATAACGAATAGGTTTAATCTTATCATCTATAATAAAACACATACAAAATCCACAGTCAACTTTAAAAATATTTTATAATAATAAGAGTAATATTGGCAATGATGGGCAATGTTTTCTGTTTTATTAAAAAAAAAATTGAAGGGCCAATGGGGGTACCACGGTACCCCTGGTGACCCCCGTGCGCACGCCAGTAATAATAGATCAACGTGTGTTACATAGATTAGACATACTCATACACTTTTCAAGAAGCGAAGAAGGCATTAATTGTAATCACTTTGACAGTTTATGAATGACAATATTTTGGAATAACAAAAAAACATCTCTACTCCACATTTGTATATTGTGATTCATGAATGAATGGGGACTTTTGAATGAAGCAAAATCCCCAACAATGGTCACATGTTAGCGGTTAATAATTCAAACCATTCAAAGAGTGTGTGGTAGCTTTCAAGAAATTTTCAACAATAGTGCCAATTAGTCCTCGAGAAATAACCCTTTTCCAACCGAATCTACTAATCCGTAACTTTCAAAAGGTACCTGTTCTATAACTAGCGATTGATGCACTCTTCAGTAAGCTTTTTTACCTGCTTTCCTGCCTACTCCACTGGAAGGAACCTCTATATTTTTCAAGAACCAGAATTCTTTGAAAAGAATGTATAGATATGAATGCTATCCTTATCCTTAACACAACGTCAGTAACGTGCATAAGAAAGATCAATGAAGTGCAGTTTTGGAGGGGAAATTTGGAGTAGTGTATTTCTAAGAAATGCTCATTCATGCAAAGTTTTTCTTTTCATTCACATGTAATAATTGAGAGAAATGCTACGTGAATGAAACCTAGGTTGAACAGGAAGGAGTATGTCAACTTACTAACGCTTGAATGATTTCTCGTTCATTCATAAAGTCTAATGACTATTAATACCAGTCCTGTTTAAGCGTCACAAAGCAGTAGTTGAGAACCTGACGCCAAGTCTTGCATCTAAAAATATCAACAGATTTTATTCCTAATTTGCCATAATCGAAGAAAGTTCAATATTTAATATTTATGGATTTCCGCCAATTTTATGAACTAGTCTATTATTATTGTTGTTTTACAAAAAGTAATCAAGCACTATGAGTCTATGAGTCTATGACCAATTTTTTAAATCCATAAAATACTAAAAGAATTGGTGGTCTCTCCTAATGTCTTCCTCTCCTTAATTGAACTGTAGTTCATTTAACGTTATTTCATGGAAAGTTATCATTTAAAACTTTAAGATTTACATTAATCACGTAAAAATCGTTCTTAGATTATAGTATTTCATCTTTTCATAGTTCTTTTGGTTCAACATTATCCGGCATTAAAAACCTTGACCACGACTAAAAAATTCTAATTCACAACTCTATAAAGTTATAGGTCCAACTCTATAAAAACATTAAAAGACTGAGAATCAATAAAATCATTGTACCTTGTCCATAAAGTGTAAATAACTTTATGAAACTCCAAGTTGTAAGTAAAATTTGAATGCTGAAATATAAACATACGGTAACCTTGTACATTGTCCAAATTTGGCTAGCTATTATTTCTATAGAGAGAAGGCAACACAAATACTGTGTGAATAACTAATGAATTCAAAAATAATAATAATGAATTATTGATTTTACCTAGTACAACAGGATACAATCTGATATCCACAAGGTCGAACTTCATACTAAGAGCCTGGTCTGTACTGGACTTTCCTTTTCCTTTCACCCTTCAAATGTCAAATGTTGAATAAATTAAATATTTCACATGGCATTATGAATAATTTTAATCGGCTCGATGCCTTTCTGTCAAACTGACTTACACAATCGATATGAAAAGTTGATTGCTTTCAAATGTTTCTATGCGGACTTTCTGCAATCAAAATATTTTCTATTCTTGAATGGCGTTCACCAGTTTGTTCTTGGAGTATGAGGTATAAACGTCAATCAGTTTAAAGATTATAATCTTTTATTCATACATTTATACTTACCAGAGTGTTATAGTTGAGTAGCGGGCGATTAAGTTTTTCAAATTCTTTTTATTAAAAAGTATTAAAAAAAGTAAAAAATGTTAAAGTGTAAGCCTTTTAAGTGAAAAGCTCAAAAAACTGAAAATAAAGTGAGCAAAACGTTTAGTAATTTGATGTGAATGGAGTGAAGCGGCGCTTTTTTCTAAATGAGAAGGTCGAAAACAGTAAAACCGATATAAGTAATCAAGTACAAGATAAAAAAATACCATCCAATGGAATAGAATAGGATATCAGAGTTCAATCGTAAATATTGAAGAAGTTCATAAATATTCTCGAATCAGACAAGAAAAATTAAACATTTTTCTCTTGAAATTGTGGTGGCACAAACCACCACAACAAATAATATTTTATGCCAGGTATAGAAGATTATGCCTGGCATCATATCCCAAGAATAAGAGATAAAGAAGTAAGAGTATAAGAGTATTGATAATAAGTAATTAAGTATAATAAGAGTATTGTCAAATTGCTTTAGTCCCTCAGAAATATTTTCATTCTTTCAAGAATTCAAAATAATGTATTTTGAAAGATATATGATTTTTATTTCCTGGAGAATGTTCTTCTTATATTAAAATGACCTCTTAGAAGTTAGAAAAAAAACTTGGTGAATGTTTTTCAAACATAAGTAATTTTTGATGGAAGAAGATGGTTGTGCTGTTGGATTATTCTGATATCTTATCTGGAGATTACGACAAATGCTGTTACTGTAGCAACTTGATAATAAATTTTATTATTATTATTCTTATCATTACATCAATTATTATCCATCAATTTATCATGGATATTTTATGGAAGTTAACTTTTTTCGATTTAATTATTATTATTATTTTCATTCTGATCACTTATTTTAACTTCTCATGTGATGAATCACACTTAAATTCTTTCAAACAACTCTCATCAAAAATCCATGTGGTGGTTGTGGTGTTGTTTTGGTCCACCAGTCCACCACAACAAAACAACCATACTTTTAAGATTTAAGAGGTGGCACCACTGCCTCTCCAAGAATGGAAGCGTAGTAGTGGTACAACTGTTGAATTCGAGTGGCCGGCGCGCCACAGATGTTTTCAATCCAGTTTCGTTACAACCTTCCTGTGGCGAACTTATCGCTGTTCGTTCCGTGAACTTTTCACTAGATTACAGTTTTCATCTGTCAAACCGCGCTTTCCACACATTTTCCTGACTTTTCATCGCTCAAGTGCAATGTAAAAGGAATACTTCAGTGCTTTTGTTAATTCAAAACTGTTTTTATCAGTTTCTGTGTATATTTTACAACACTGTTTAGTGATAATCGAACAGATGTTAATGTTTTCAATTATTAAAAACGTGAAAAATTGTTTATGATTGATTTAAAATGTTGTGTAGCATCGAGGGACGTGAAAATAATATTTGGCCAGTGTCTCATGGATTGGACTATAGAATAATTTCAGACCTGACATAGGCCTCTACTTACATTCCTCATAGCTCCTAAATCTTTTGGATTTGTTTTTAATTTACTTTTTTGTGTTAAAGTGACAATACCTCACCTGAAATGAGTGATAATTCTGTAGCATTTCGAGGAACAAAAATTACACACGTTTAGTCATTGTGACATGCTCTTGGTGAAATCAGTTTCGCGTTATCTGTTCTTTACGATGGTGGTTGCTGCCTTCAACTTTGGAGGACGTGGTTCGAGTCCAGGTGCCTTCCAAATTGTTTTATCTGTGATTATTCTTCTGATATTGACTCCCGTCATGTCCTTCGTCCTGGGTGAAGAGTGCGACTGGTCTGGAAGGTGAGTCTTATAAAAAAGTCATTCATAAAAGTATTATTATTATCACTATTAGTATTATCAATATTATTATTATGTAATATTCATATTAGTATTATTATAATTACTGTATATAATTTATCATTCATATCTCCATCCTCCAATACTAATACTTATTTCTATAGCCTACTTATTTTTTCAATTATTCAATATCTTAATGCGAGGTAAATACGATACTTAATTCTTCAATGAAACAGTAATGATAAGACTCAAGGTCGGTGAAATCTACTGGAATTGAAGTACTTTAGTACTGTATGCAGTTTCCTAAGAGGTTCAAGGAAATTGGCGTTTATCAACATAGTCAAGTTTCGTATGGGGAGGAAAATCGGTAGTGCCGTAGAGTGGAATGATAATGCATAGGAGCAGGAGGAGGAAGAAGCATGAGAGGACAATTGAATTATGGTGGAGACTAGACAGAGATAAAATTAGGAGGAGGTCGAAGATTAGGTGGAGATAGATGACACGGAAGAGGAGGAGGAGGAGTAGGAGGATGAGGAGGAGAAGAAGAAGAGTGAAACTAAAGGATAATGAATGAAAGTAAAATATTTTATCATAACTTATTAATTCAATACGCACTCTATTTTTGCAAATAACATCCATATTTAGCCATGAAAAGTATTTTTTTATCATAGATCTTATTGTACAACAAATGGAGAATTGATTAGATAGCTCTGGTGTAACAATCACATTCTCATTATTTTATATTTTCTGAGGTGATGACACCACTTTCATTTGAAGAAGATCCTTCTTTCCTTGTCTCCTTCAATTAAATCATTCTAATTATATTCTTCCTCTAATTTTCAAGATTCATTGGATTACACTCATTGGAGTGATAAATCATCACAATATGAACTACAGTACCAAAAAATACCAGGACAAGCATTCTCACGTTCAAGCCCAATTAATTCCACCACCTCTGAACCATTCAAAACAAACAGTTTTAAGCATGCCCAAATTCTTTATTGCTTTGACCAGGGGATAATGACCGAATATCAGTGAAAATAGCCTTTATTCACGCTATACCGCATTTTCAATGTTATCTGGCCGCTTCTTACCTTACTCTTCTTACCCTCCTCTCCCCCACACTCTTCCCCTTTTCACTCTTCATTTTGCCTCTTCCCTCTTTCCCTTTTGGCAGTTCTGGTTTCAAGCTCTTTGCACTTCACCTGTTCACCATCAGCAACAGATGTTTAAAATCACGCTTGCACACCTGTTGCAGCTTGATGAATAACAGAACTCCAATAATTTGTTATGACTTGCGAAAAAGTAATCAGCGGGATCGAGAGATTTTCCTGGTAGCCTATCGTTGCTAGTTCATTTAAAAGGACATTTATCACCTTATTAGTAGATTTGTATTGGTGTTGTTGGTGTCCCATTCATAATCGATTGCAACTTTCACAAAATTAGTGCTGGATCTCTTCCTGTTGATACATAGACAAACGAAGATTAAGTGAATGTGCCTGTATCTGACATGAGATATAAAGTGATAAAATTAATTATTAGACTCAAATCATTATTGTAAAAGTATACTTCCTCCATAACAAGAAATATGCAAAAATGATTTATAATAAAAGCTATTGTGGCGACGGGCTTCATAAATGGAATTGTAAGTCACAGTGTAAAACGTGAAAATTATTGATTTTGGAATATCAGATTATTTATTTAGTACAGTGATTGTTCAAAACGTATTCCAGTTATCATAGATTAGTAGTTCACAGTAGATCACAGTTCGGTAGAAGAAGTATCTCAAGTTTTATTTATTAGCGGTCGACTAGCATTCTAGTATTTAGTATTTATAGTATTTTGCGCAGTTTTAAGTTCTTCAAACACTGCAATGTAAGTCTAATATGATTTTATTATTCTAATTCATCCCTTCGAATGGATTATCATTTTGTTCTTATCAGTTTAGGTACATTTAGAAATAGGTACAACGAACATACATTATTCTATGCACGCTGTACCCAAGATATGAAGTACCCGAGATTTGAATTACCAGTGATATGATAAGTTGACAGTAGTTTGGCAATCACATTCAAGCTTATAATCCAGGCTCAGTGACAGAGTCCTTCCCCTCTCACACATACTACTACATACTACACATTCATAGTACCCACACTCACACACATACTGTTGGTAGATAACCCGCATGTCCGGCTAAATAACCAGTGGAAGGGAGACCCCTGCTAGTTCAATAGGGCAGTTATAGCCTGGCAGTGATATAGAGGTGACTTGCCGCTATAAATAGAATAGATGGCACGTTTCGAATAATAATACTGTTGTAATAGGGGAAATCAAAATTATAAAAACAAACTTATTTCCACCTCAATCAACAGGTTACGTTGTCTGACCCTTGAGTTGATTGAACTTTAAGATTTTAGGGAACATGCAGGTAGGTTTGTAAATATTGGTGTTTACATCTGAAAAATATTTAAGTTGACGTCTATAAAGTACATTTGTCGCCTTCAGATGAAACCAGAGAAAAAATTCCATTCAAGTTTGATGATCAGGAGCAGAGACAATGCATATTGTTTTTATTGTGTTAACTTATTGGACTACAAACTTTTAACCAAGTTCATACAAGCTCAAGCAGCATAGGCTACACCCTAAACCGTGGTAAATCCACATTCAAAATATATTAATTATTATTATTTGTAATCAGCAGCTAATTTTAGCTATGGTTTCATAATTGATAAGCATTCGAGTTATTTGATTTCATTAACAAGAAATCTATTACTGTATCGATTTCTAGAATTGATTAATCCTTGAGGCTCGAGGAAATATAAAAATGTATTACTAGGAAATAAGGAATGATTTAGAATTGATAACTTGTCAAGGCCTGAGAGAATAAATAATCGGAAATATTTTGAAACTTATAGACTACCATTCCATCATTGTTATTCCAACTATGAGAACAATAAAATTGTAGTCATCATTGTTAGAAATGAAGTGGAATGGCAGTGCAATGAGTCACTTGTTATATTATTCAACCTTGCTCATGTATTTATGGTAGATACAAAAAGTCAAGTTCATACGGTAACCATTATGTAAGCATTATTGATAACTCAACTTCTTTCCCAGAGAAAAGTTACCACATAGTTATGTGGAGAATTCGATTATCACTTGTAATTTTGATAAAGATTCGATCAATATTTGAACTGGGAAGATTGTTTGGTGAGAGAATTTATTCCCACCCTAACTTGTAATAATATTGGTTTAATAGTCAAGCGTGGCGTGGGAATAGTACATCCAATTCATTATGAAACTTTGAAACTATTACAATCCTGGAACTGAAGAATGTCACTTGTCCCGCCCTAATTAGTTGAAGTGATTTGAGTATCACATTACAGTACATTTTATTACTTTTTTCATTACCATGCGCTCGAATCTTTTAAAAAAGAAGTTTAGTGTAGCCTTCAGTTTAAAACTGTGAGAACCCAACACTAGATTACTTAATTAATCAGTTAGTATGAGAATGGTCTCATCACCACCACCACTTAATTACAACTTATTGATTACGAGCCCTTTTTTATTATTCTTCAGTAGAATTGAGATGCAGTGATGCAGTAAAATCTTTATGAAGGAGAATTGATTTATTTTTCGTAGTGGTCCGCAGTGTGTTGTATATTTCATTCTCACAATTTCAGTATTTGAGAAATAAAAATTTTCAATAAATTTATGATGAATTTCACAAAAAGGTATATTTCATTAATTAATTTTTCTCTCAATAACTGTCATAATTCAAATTTGAGAAGAAAGGTCATTTAGGTGCAATATAGTACTGTAAATCAAGAATAAAATATTGAAAAATTATGGGTGATACAAATAAAATATAATGAGATACAATAATTACTATTTAATATTCAATATACAATTCTCAAAATCATGAAAAATTCATTATTGTATTTCAAACGCCTCTTGTTCCATATTAGCTTAGTAGTTGAACTATTATGAGATGATTTTAATAAAATTCAATAATGCTTTCACAGCATTATTACTGTACTGATTAATTCACAAGACTAGTGATAACATCGATTTCCTGTCAAATTATCAACAGTTTAATATGCTTCTATTTTTTTTCTTGATTTTCGAGTGCTTCCAATCAATCTCTGTTCCCACATTATCGATTATGCTGCTGTACAACAAAATTATTGAACATTTTATGAGTGGTCAATCTGAAACTCTATCTGATCTATTGATCTGATCTGGATTATGTTGAACATCTAGTTCCCAAAACAATCAAGCCGCTTCAAGTGATGCTCATCGTACTATGCATGATAATACACAAGTGGATGCTTCATATCACTGTATATGATTATAAAACATAGTTATACTAGAGTACCGAATAGTAAAGAGTGTACATTAAAATAATCAGACGATGGGTACTCCTGTATAATGAGGGTCTCAAAAGTTGAACATCAGCATTGCACGTAAGTGGTTCCCGAAGTGGGTTCGAGAGAAAAAGAGAGAGATAGTGTGTGTGAGAGCGATAAAGAGAGAGGAAGAGATTGAGAAAGAGAGGGAAAGGAGAGTGGGAGTAATGGAGAATAAAAAAGTAAAAACCTACAAATGACTGGTTGGGGTAAGTACTGTAACGTGAAGAGAGATTGGGCTATACACATTGACTTTTTCCTACCTACCGTTATGAGTCCTTTCTTGTACTAGACCATGAGATGTGAAGCAGATACTCTTTCTCACCGAAAATCAAAGATCATGTAAGAAAAAAAGTTAAGAGAAGGGAAAAAATAAGTTGAAGGAGAAATAGGAAATGTGATGAAGTTGACGAAGGAAGAGAAAAAACTGAAGAGTAGAAAGATGGAAGTAGGAGGAATAGACATGGAAGACAGAGAAGTTTAATAAAGACAACTTTTGAAAAAGTGGAAGAAGACCCAAAGAAGAAAAGATTAGGAAATAGAAGAAGAGAAAGTTGGAGAAGATATCGAAGAAGGAGAAGGTTGAAAGGAAGGGATATGAAAGAAAAAGGAAAGGAGATGGAGAGGGAGTGAGTGATGTTAGTCAAGATGATAAGGTAAGAAAATTGATTAAAATTAGGTGAAGTATAAAAAATGAAGAACCAAACAAAATAAGTTACCTAAAAAGGTGAGAAGATAGGAGAGAGATTTTTAGAGAAGTGGAAAAGGTTAGAAATTGAAATATATTGAGAATGAATGACAAAGAGGATGGATGGATTAATAAAAAAATATATAGAAGGATATTGAGGAAAGAAAGAAATGATGGAAAGAAGTGAAAGTAGTTGAAGAAGCAGGAGAGCAGGAGGAGAAGAGGAGAGAAGAGAAGAAATATGAGTAGGTGAACTTGAGAAGAAGAAAAAGATTGAGGAAGGAGAAAAATAATACCCAAGAAGAAGAAAAATAATACCCAACCAAGCGCACTTGGAAGAAAGTTGCCCTGAAAACGTGGTACACATGGCCCAGACGTTGCCTAGAGGGATTTTAAACCCCCAAAAACCACTCTCAATTAAATCTTGTTCCTAGTTCCTCTAGAGTTTTTTCATTGAAAAGAGGTGGCTGGGGGTTGAAGAAATTAACGGAAATTAGTAGCTTCTAACAGCTGATATGTCTAACGAACCAGTGCATGAGTTATTGACTCAATTTTCGGACAGATTAAATGTGCCATGCTAAGAAAAGGGGAGAGTTTTATTGCAGCTTTAGTGCAGGGACTGCACATTTATTGCCCCAAATGTTGAGACGATCTACCGACTAAAATCACTGAGTTTCTCTTTCTACAGCTACACTACATAAGTCGCTATAAACTGAACATATAATTAGGAACATAACATTTGTGAGAAAATTTGGACACCTGTCTTCCAACATAAAGTTACATTCCACTTTGAATAAAACCACTCACATGAAAGTAATGAAAATTTTATTATTCGTATTTGGAAAATTTATCAAACTCAAACATCCTGGATAGCCAACCGTCTCGATAATTTTTTCATTAGTCGACTAATCAACTTCCCTGTGTACTTGAAACAACAATGAGTCGTGCAAGATGTCATGTTTCATGTATGATGAAAGATTAAGAAGCAGGATTGAGGCTCGTGCATGACAGTATCTGTCCTTCTAAGCCGAAGCTGAGAGGTGTTGGTGGGTCTCAGTGATATGAAGAAAAATATTGAGTATTATACAGGATTTCGTAGGTGGGAGGGGTGTTGTCCACTCTTGAAATAGAAAAGAAGGATGAAAGAGGACGTGTGTTGTGAGGGCGAGAGATTACAAAAAAGACGGAAGGAACAAGAGGTGAAAAAGAATGTGTAGAATAGCTTTATGGTTACGGCGGATCAAGAAGTATGGAGGGAGAGAGCGAATCCTGTGATAAAGAGAGAGAACCATATTAAAATAGTTGGGTGAGCTGAAAGGCCGATTGAATGTAAGAAGTTCGAGATTATAGAAGGTCGGTGATGGTCCGATAATGAAAGAAACCTTTCCTATCTGACTGCGTTGTAAACTTAAAGAAGGCTTTTGACACGTCGGCTAATGGACTGCATTAAGCCGATGACAACCAGATTCGTGAACGACTCAACCGAGAATATTGTTTTATTGTAAATGCGTGATTTTGACTCGACAAAAAATGAAACATACAGATTTTAATGCGTCGACCAGCGCAGAATAACATGGGCGTCACTCTGGAAGAATAGAAATAAATTTTCATATGCTTATTCTTTCCTTCCTGGCGTCACCCCAATAATGGATCTGGAAAAATGACCCTCAGCCGTGGTGTACACTGAAATTGAACAGTGCATCATATAAGTACTGTATATAGAAATCATCGAGAAAATATCAATTTGGAGTCTGGTGTTGCGCTTGGACTATCCTCAATTCCGACCCTCCGTAACATTTAATTTCACGTAAAATTTGTTTTTAATCCGATCTTCTCCGATTTGGTGTTGTATTGCTTTTCGATGCAACTTCCTGAGTCTACACACTCTATACATGAAGTCAATCACAGGAAAAAAGTTTATCATCGATTAAGTATTATATTATGTGTACTAATCAGGACTAAACTACTTACTTATTCTAAGTAATTTACTTAATTTATTCTTTACTTTTATCAATAGAATTTATCGGTAAATCGCTAACAAAAATTGCCTATTCCTTACAATCAGCACTCATGCGATAAATAATAATCTAAGGAGGTTTTTTTTGGAACTGATTTTAAACATTAACTGTTGGAGTGTCTGATATTCTATCGAATTAGTACTAGATTATTCTAGTTCAGTTATATCTTGCAACCATTAATCCCGAACTGTTCCATCACTTATTAGTTTCATATCCTTCAACAGTTGTAACTATATTCTTGTATTTTCACCCAACAGTCAAACTGCCAAGCTGTAGGCTCACCTATTGCAATAAATAAAGTCGTGACTTTATTGAGGTGAAAGCTTAGGTCCGTAGGCTACAACCGTACTCTCGTACATGTATTGGTACTAGACACTTATAATAGAAGGCCAGCCATTTTTGTATCGCCATGGGGTACTCACTACCTTTCTTGTTTTATGCATTTATTAACTTCGACTTGTGGCATTTAAACATTCGATAAGGTCAGCATGAGTAATACAATAGTTGCCTTGAGATAGCCGTCCATTATTTTTATATCCTTTCAATATATATCATCAGTATTGTGTTACCCTACCAAGGAGGGAATGATGCACGGTAAACTTATCAATAAATAAATCTTAATTAATAATAATAATAATCTACTCAATTAATAATATAATTAGCACTGGGAACTATGTTACCTAATAGCATAGAATAAAGGAAATACTTCAATTCATCATAGCCTATCTGTATAAAACAATACGTTAATTCCTAGTCCACTTCTCCAAGTCGAAGTTGAAGGGATTTTCGCCATATAAAAGTCATAAAATATATTTGAAACGTATCTTGCCAATTTTCGTACCGATAGGGTCAGTCTTGTGCAGAACTCAGTTGACTCTATTATAATATACAGTGCTGTCAGATTTCTGAGCTCATGTAGCTGTTTTACAAGACTTCTGAATTTTTATGAAACAGGCTCTAAGTTCTTACTGTATATTCAAACTTGAAAAGAAAAAGTTTCTATATCTTTGGAGTCGTCCAATAACTTGAAACACCGACCTCGTCTTATAATTTAAACATCAGAAAATCTATTCCAAATAATCTGGTTATACAGGCTCTACTTTAGTTTCAAATACTCTATCGTGATAAATAATATGAATCTATCTTTAGATGCGACTGTCAATGATACCCATTGATATTGGATATGGATAATGGATATATGTTTAAATGTTAGACGTTTGGATTATGAGGAGATTAGTTAGACCGATTATAGTGTTGTGCAGTATAGCTTTTGGCTATTATTGTGACGTGTTAATGCATAATAGGCTAATGCAAATAGTTTATTATTAAAGTAATGTCTTTACTAATTCAAGTTTGCATGCAATAAGCTATTACAATATGCATTTAGTCAGTCATTCTAGAAAAATTATGGAATTTATTGTTGAAAGTTGCTGAATAACTTGTTGCTGAAAACCAATGAACTGGTAATAGATTATTATCTTTAATCTAGGCCACATTATCTATTTAAAATTATGTTATGGTTTTAGTCTTGCGCTATGCAAATGATGGAATCATTCTGTTTTGTATAACAAAATACTAACTGCAAATTTTCCATTTTTCAATAATTATTTCTCAATGTTATACTATTATTGTATGTATGTAAGAATATCATTCTATGTTTCTTATGGTATAAACTCCCTCTTCTGAAAAAAGTTCTGGGTTCGCCCCTGGTACTCCCATTTCCCCTCATGAAAATTCTCGAGAACGTTCTTTCACCTAAGTATAAGAAAATAAAGAAAGTGACTTATCATGTAGTTACTTCTAGTTTGAAACGGAAAAGTGATCAACCCTAGAAGATGCTATCAGAATCAGGGAAAGCATTACCTAGTACTGTATTATTTGAAATATGCAATATTAGTTGAAAGGAAAATATCTATTGGGACAAGCATTCACTATTCAGTATTCCCCCTACAACTTTTCCAACCTGCTCTTTTCTGTTGTCTTGTTATTTACTACTTATTTCCAAACTGTTTTTTCTACTTACTTTGTGAATGTTTATCATTAGTTACTTGAACAATAGGCGACATGCAAGTGGTCAATCCTTATCATGGAATAAGCACGGTAACAATAATTTTCTGACATTCAACTCCATTCTCTTCCTCCATGATACTCGATTCTCCACAGCGGACAAACCTCCCCCGGCGTTGAAGCTGTTCTCCATCCAGAACAAGAGCAATCCCTACTCTCAATGTACCCTTGGACTTTAATACTCCCATTGTTTCGACGCTCGAGCTGTGAATTTTGCAAATTCTGGGGCGGTTCTAAGTCATTTGATCGCGTTCTCTTATAATATATTACACGGCACAAGGTACTGACTGGCTCCATTGTTACAATGCTTCATTGTTCTTTCTCTCGGCTGGAGTCCGTAACAATTGTTGTGCTTCAAATAATGTGGCCTGTACGTAGAATAAAATAAAATGGAACATCGGCTTGGAAATATACTACTTTGAACCGGTGATATAAAATAAATTGAACGAAATCGCTGGATGCAAAGTTCTCCAAGATGTATATTCTTGAAAATTCTTCTTGCAAAAGTTGGATTTTACAGGTTTGTAGTAAAATTTTAAATTTTTTGAATAAATTGGTTCATTATGAGCATTGGCGGCTCGTATCCACGAAACAGGTGAAGTTCCCGTATATTTTACTGTACAGCACTTCACCTGTTTCTTGGGCACGAGCCGCCAGTGATTATGAGGTACATACTTGAGTAAGTATAGTCTAGATAATAAAGTATATTTATTTCCTCTAATAGAATAATTCACTATAATACAACGGTTTTTTGTCTCAAACGCTTGAAAATTAGGATAGATTGTAAAGTGCTCTATACACTTACTCTTGTTATCGATACTATATTGAGATGTTTCTCATGTGACGACATCTTAGTAGTAAAATTCTCAACAGACTCCATCAACTCAACTAAATGAAATTCCCCATATCTTCAAAACCACTTTTAATACCTTCTATTTTTCCATATTCGAATTAAAATTTCCGAAACGATAGCTATCGCTATAGTTAAAACGATAACTTTCGTTACTGGAAACATTTTACATGTTGGCTATGAATAAAGTATTGAACCGTAATGTGCAAACAATAAAGTGGCTGATAAATGTGCAAGCTTTAACGAATCCTACATTACATACACACAATAAATATCATGTATTATAACTATGTATTGATGTGATTTTGTATATGCAGTTGGTTGGCAAACGTTGGTGAGGGGGGTGAGCAAATGACTAATGGTGTATCCAAGGCCTGAAGGACTTCTGAAAGGAAGGGAAGGGAGGGTAGGGTTTGAAGGTGGAAAACAAAATTAAGTTGAGGACGGGATTCCAATTAGAGCCCGCAAAGTCGATGTATATAGTCTGTCCAAGCAAAAGAAATTCTGCCAAGATGGAAAAATAACTACAGCTCGGTCAATATTGGTTCAACAATTATAGATTTGGTCGCGAATTGTAGATCAGAATATTACCTACAATTTGGTACCAAATCTACAATTTCCGACCCAATATTGACCGAGCTGGAATCATTTTCCCATCTTGCCGGAATGTATTCTTTGTTTGAAAAGACTTTCCGTTTGCGGTGACGCAATGATGGGGAGTAGGGTGGTTCAGGGGGGCCCTGTATTCAGTCAGTATAATATAGTATAAAGTAGCCTGTGGCTGTAGTAGAGTCCACTCTGACTAACTAGAAAGGCTGGTTTGTTGGGTGAGGTAGGGGTTGGGGGAAGCTGAGGAGGAAATTTATCTACGTTTGGGTGCAGCGAGCAGAGCAAGCGTGAAGGGAGAAGTTGAACTGTTTGGTGGCACGGCGTAGCCCCGGGGGCAGTTCTCGGACCCGTGTCGTTCTATGTATTGGATGGAACCGGACCTACCCACCTTCACGCTCTTTTTTCGTCTCTCTTTTCATCTTATTTCTTTTACTCTTCTTCATTATCTCCTCTCTTTTCAAGCAGTCGGACAAGTCCCTCACTTACTATCTTCCTCACCTTCGGTCTCGTTCTCTCTCAGCAGCGACAGCTACTCTTTCTCTCTCTCAGCAGCGGACTGGAATGCCCCGCTAATTGAATATTTTAGGCAGCACAAAACATATGGTTGGAACCGAAACAATTATCAGCGGCCCCAGCATACAAAACGAAATACGCATTTCTTTCTGGAGGACTTTCGTGTAAAAAATGTATATTCCGTGTTGTGTCTGAAATTTGGAACCGGAAAATTGGACAACTTTTAGAAAAAAGCTACAAACAAGTGGGCTACAATCGGATTACCTTCTCCAAATGTTTCCAGTCGATGCCGTTATGAGTGAGATACGCGGAGACCTCGATCTGTTCATCATTGGACTTGTGTTCTGGACTACTGAAATATTATTGTATCTTCTAATGAACTTGTAAGGTCCTCCAAGATTTATCTTCTACGAGTTCATCAGAAACTTGTTATTGTCAAAGATGGCCTATCATTAACGTAATAAGTATTGTGAGTCAAAAGTGATCCCAATAACGTATTAAGTAGTTGTGAAAGTGATATTTTGGTAGTCATCCATATCAATTATTAAATGATAGGATGTTGTCAAACCACTGATTTATCAATTATATTACTGATTATAAATCAGTGGTTTGACTACATCTTGTAATTTCATCCTTGTATGATCCCAATAACTTCAACTAAACATATAGTAAAAGTGCAGTATTATCGTTTCGGATTGAACAGAACTTCACTCTTGTTGACGATATATTGACTCTAAAATCAAATTCACTCTCAAGAGATAGTTTATTACATTTCATGTGTAACCTCTCTGACCATTACAGCTTTTCATGGCAATCCCTTTTCATGGAACTGGTTTTTGCCTTGAGATGAATAGCACAATAAATTCGTTTTGAAACAATAGGCATGAGTTTAAATTTCAACAAGTACCTTCAACAAAATTTATAAAATAGTATAACTTTCTCATAAAGAGAAATAATTTAAGCACATTTCACAGAGAAGACAAGTATTAGTAAAGGGAGCTAAACTGGACATTGGTGATCCAGTGGACAACATTGATGGAGTTTAACTATTGTGATAACACAAATTCATAAAATACAAATTCACATTAAAAACAAATACTTCTCTCTTCATTTTGCATTGAGAACTGAATGTTTATTTTACAATCATTTCAATTTATACTATTCATATTTTCTTCTTCTTTATTTCATAAATATTTTCGTATGATTAGTCTCACATGTGAATATTCAATATGCTACAACCACTTCAATTTATACTATTATTTTTTTCTTCTTTATTTCATAAATATTTTCGTATGATTGATCTCGCATGTGAATATTCAATATGCTACGTTACACTATACATACACTATACACATAGACAGATGTGAAAAGATTTTTGTTCCAATTACCTCTTCATATTCCTATATTGTTTATGTTTGAATGGAAAAAGAATTTAATACAGTACGCACAATTAGCTCCAATTTATTAATAGATTGTAGAGTACAAGCATAAATAGATTCTCGTATTTGAATGGTTGTGACTAAACAGACTGATTATACAATCTCTATAGTTGTGACTTGTTTTAAAATAATAATGGCTAGAAGTTATAGATATTACAAACAGATGAATAGATTTCATAATTCTTTCTTTTCTCAATGGATATCTCTAGAGAAAATACAAAATACAAAGAGCCGACTCCAGCAGTATGAATAGATTTTATTAATTGCTACTTCTTCTTTTGATGGTTCAATAAAATACGAAATTTAAACAATGAGCGGCTCCACGTTCTAAAATAGCATCGACTGCTGCCTGATTTTTTTATACCGCACCCAGTCATGATTGGCAGGGTTCGAATCCCGACAGTAATATAAATGGAAGGCAAACAAGGCTTGATGAGGAGAAAGAGATAGATTGATAGAGTGGTAGTGAGACTGAGAAAGAGATGGTGAGGGGAGAAGAGAGAGACAATAATCGACGATGTAAGGAATCGAGAAAGATAATAAAAAGCAAGGAGCAGGATCCCAAATACAGAGAGAGAGCTTGACCATCAATCTTGGGCGACCTCTATTCTTCTCCCGAGACCACAATATGCGCCGGCAAGGGCCTTGTTTTTATTTCAATCAAGGCTTTCTTTATTCTGTAACTGTCGCTGCCCCTCCCACCGACATTACTCCTAATGAGATATACAACAAAACTTTTGAATTGAGGTTGATAAACAGTCGCTTCTTTGGCTGGATTGTACTCGAGTGATAAACAGTTATGATACTCGAATGAAGGATATTCTAAGAAGTACCCGTACCGTACTCAAATTATGGATATTTTTATAAAATTTTATGACCTTAAAATCATGGATATTTTTCGAAAATTTTATGCTACACAAATGATTAATAATTCTCAGTTACCATGATACAGTAAGTGAATTCAAGAAAGAATATTCTCTGCCATTCTCACTTTTTGAGTTAAAAACCTTCCATTGTGTGCTGAATTACTCAACTATTATGTTATTTTCAAACCCCTATTGGAAGTGACCGCACATTGATAATGTTATTTAATATTTTTCCGACAAAGACTTCATTTACAGATCTCACAGACCTACAAAAACGTTCAATGCTCGATAATTTGGTAATTTTTGTTGGTCGGACTTACACTCCCAGCTTGAAATCTCTAGACAAAGCTCTGCAATTGATGGATTGCTCCAGTTGTGCGTTTGGGGAGTGTGCGGTTCGTAATAATTACAGACTCGCGAAGACGTCGAACATCTCGAATGAATAATCTGTTCATGAATAACTTATCACCTTCAACCTATTCATGTATTGTTCCCATTGTTCGATGAATTGTAATTTTCTCACTCATGAGAGCAAGAAGACAAAGGTGCAATTCGCTCGCGGCTTATTTGGCCATACAAATCAGAATAAGATTTTTTTGTCTTGCTTGTGAGATCATCATCTATTCTTGATATAAAAGGGATCAACCAGAGAGTAAAATAAGAAGTTCTTCAATCTATTTCTCTTGGATCAAGAAATTTAATTCGTAGCTTCAGTGTAATAACTATTGTATCCATTAATACTATTGTAAATTCCTATCATTCCTGATTCAATTTTTATAAATTAATATAAAAACTGTTTTTTACCAATATTATGACTATGAGTATATCTTAATTTCTCTCTATTAGTACTCTTTATCCCTTATCATTCTTTTAACTTTTAATTTGAATAATTTTCTTTCCCATAGTCCCCGAACCAACACCGACCGAGCCGAAGTCACCCCTCACCCCGTTAGAATGTATTGCTTAAATTGTGTTATTTCTTTATTTTCATTGATGACCTGATAACGTGAAAACAGCTTAAATCGAATCTCTTCCTCACAAAAAATCCATCTTTTTCAAAAGGTATAGTTTCAGGTTTCTATGCTCCTTGTTCTGTCCTAGTTGTCGAGAAAAATATTCCAACATTTCCGGACTGGAGATATCAGATACAGGTGAATGCTATCCAAGTATGGATTGATTTTATTGAAGATATTCGATACTCTACTAGATTTGGTAAGAAGATGTTATTGTGTAGGAAGTTCAATCAACGGCTTCTTACCTTTTATAGAATTTTCAAAAATGTCTTAATTTTTGTCTCAACTCATGTCTCGTGAACTAACAAAACATTTGAAATTCGTTGAATTTTTTGCATTGTCAGTTTCCCGTTATAACCATGCGTCTACTGTATAATACACCCACTCTCTTCTTCCCACAATCTTCAATCTAGACAATGCTATTGTTCTATTTCAATTAATTGATGAATTAGGCTGTTCCATTCGATCATATCTTTGGTCAGTGGAATTGATTGGATAGGCAAAGCGAATTTATTGTAGGAGCACTTCTGCGTCAGCCAAATTTTTTCATCAGTAATGGCACACAATTTATTATTGTCTTCAACCTCAATTTTATTAAATCATCAAATTCAATGATGAATGAGGCCATTGTATTGTGCCAAATTTTAAAATAATATAAATGCTTACTTGGAATTTTTTATTTTGGTGATATTATTTTATTTTGGTATATACATATAAGAAAAAGTCAGAAGGATTACTTTCGTGTTTTAATTCAAGGATTTACACAATGGCTTTTAAGTGTGTTTCTCAAACATTTTTGTAAATTTTCATTACAATTTAAAACGTTAATCGCAATCCTATTTCTATACATTTTTGGTTTACGCACAATGAAAACGCATAACTTAACAGGTGATTGAACAGGTTCTTTACAATTCTGAACATTTTAATTATAAGTGTAATATCTGACACTTTTGAAAAGTGTAAAGTAAAAGCAAAGTCTTCTCCTGATTATATTATTTTTTCTGCGACAAGGTTATTTTATTGAATAGAATAAGTTCACAATGAATTTCTATAATGTATGCTACCAGGTACTAATTTTCAGCTATTAAGTTATGAATAAATCTAAAACAATTCTTGTCACAACATAGTAGCTCTCCAAAAAGCTCGCCAAGAGGAAAACCATACTCTGTAATCAGTAGAGTATTCAACCTTCCAGGCATTCATTAGGATTTTTTCCTTGTGTTGAAACAAGCAAATCTCATTACTATTCAATGCAATATTTCATTAATGATTTGCTTTTTTGTATCAGTACAAATCTAGTCTTGATTTGTGAGGTAATCAACTTTAACTGAGCTAGGTTTTTCCTACCACATTTCTGATTACCGAGACACGCAATCGTAATTAGAACTTGTTCCCAACGTATTTGAATGTGTGTGAGCTGCAGTCCGCAGATGTATTTGATCCAGGTCCAATGATATATTATTAGAGTAGAGCAGTTATTAATTTTCGAATGCACACAACTGGTTTTTTTTTGTAAAGTGCTAATTGCAAATCAAATCTTTTCATTTCTTATTTCCAATGATTCCTTCTCCACCTCCCATCCTCATATTATAGAAATTATCATTGAGTTATTACAGAATTTGTACAAAGGACACCTTCAGCACATACTACAGAGAAAGAGTTCTTGTTTATCTAGTCTGTATAGTTTGTATTTTCAGTGTTCAGTGACAAATAGATGTCAATTTATTATTTCCTATAAAAGTTATTCAACATCACTATACAAATAACCTGCTCATTGTAACAATGACTTTATCATATTAAATTTGTTACTTTGAATCTTCAGTGACAGGCTGAAATATGATTCTACCTATTGCCATGTCTCGTAAATTGAGATAAAGATAGATAACGATAAGCTTGTTATTCATATTTCATATACACAGAGATATCCTCGTCCTATCTATCTAGAATTGCTAGCTGATTCATAGGAGACGCTACCGTAAGCTACATTTATCAGTAAAACACGTCTATCTAGCAAAAATATTATGAATTAGGACAAGCAAAACGATTGAATATGTTTGAAAATGTGGAGCCAATGAGCTAATCACAAATTCTTTCTCAGCTCCATTAGTTTTGTTTCTTCCCTTTCATCTAATTAATACTAAAATTTGAAAAAAAAAAAATAATATTATTGTATAAATTCAAATCCAATATCTTTTTTATACTATTCGAGTACTGTCTAATAACTGACCATTATAAATTGTACAAAAAGGTATAACGAATAAATAGACTGCCAGTATTGGCTTGATATTCTTCATAATATATCAAAATTGTAGCGTAATTTCATTAATTTACAATAATTGAGTTCATTTATTCAATTTAATTTATTACTAATAAAATTTTATTTTTTCCAGGTAAGTTGAACAAAAACATAATCACTAATATTCAGTTATAAGGATAAGGATACAACAAGAATAACAGAATCTATGTGAGTAGATTATTCATTAAATATATATTTTTATGGCCTCGTGAAAATGGTGAAAGCTGCTAACCTTTTTGATGGACTTATTAGTGAAACCAGAGGTATTCTGCAGGTTGATGTTTCCAATGTTTTTGGAAATTATTTTGATCCATAGCCCACTAAAATATTTTGATTTATAGCTGGGTAGGAATGTGAGGAAAATCGAGTCTTCACAGCATCGTGTCTATTTTGGCAGTGAGTTTGATGTAGGTCTTTTAACGAGCTAAGCGGGCACGGAAGAAATTTTCGGAGATAATTTGGCAGTAACCTTTTAAACTTTCTCCAGTTGTAAAGCAACGCTGAGAAAAAAGTTTGATTGCATCTCAGTTATGTTTGATGTTTGACAATTCGTGTGGTAAGGGCGTTAGTGGGGGGTTTTGAAACCAGTTTGCTGTTGTATAATAATCGACTTTTTTAGCCGGCAATTTGCCCGCTCGAGGTCTACTCATGCCACTCATGAGTGGAGGAATTAATAATAGCTTGAGGTACCGTAATTTTCATCGATAAAGTTTGTTACGCTCGAGATGTACACATGAAATTGGCGATTATCTAGGCAGCAAAGTATTGAGAGAAAGTTGAAGCATAAACACACGTACGCCGCTAAACAATTACGTTTGCTACACTGTAAATAGTGCTGTGTGCAGAAAATATTAAAGTAACCTTTTACAACTTTTTGTTAGGGAAGCTTTAGTTTTTATTACGTCGTAAACTGGGAAAATTGCGTTGAAACTATGATATTGAAGCTAGAAATGATGATGAGACTGAATACTTATTGACATTGAGGTATCAAGAAATTCATGGTTCTTAAATTGAAAATAGTTGGTAGGTTGTGTATTCGTGGTGGGTCCAAAGGGGGAATAATCAATGGATTAAGGAGGCGGCAGGGGTACCTCCTTCTTCAATTTTTATTTGAAAAAATGATTGTGAGTATTTAGGGCGCTACATCAAAGATGATTCAACTCTAAACTTTATAAAAATTTTAAAAGTGGTATTAGGGAATGTCCTGCAGAGAAGCAAAGGGTGATAATGATAATTGAAAATGTTGGGAACACAGAGAAAATGATGACAAATGACAAGGAATAGTGATGAGAGACATTGAGAACAGGGTTATTATATTGAATGAACATTTTTATGACTGTTAAGTTTTTCTAGAGTTTGAAACGATTTAAAATATTCACGATCTATTTTTCCGCAATCCTTCCCATTCTAATCTAGGGCAACAGCTAAAGAATTTTCATACCTCGCTTCCACCTACGGTAAGAATATTTCGAACATTAAAAGCATTTCTATTAATAGATTGAATACAAACTTGTCCACTCTCAATAGGAGATTCCCCGAGGCGAAATAGAGATAATCTCTATCGATAATCCCTTTGTCATAATTTCTTCTCCATTCAATACGTAGTCCTAATCCTGTCCATTTTTCAGAAAATGTCTCGTGCTAATAGTTCCGTTATCAGGTGATGGCATCTTAGGTGTTCCGAGACAGGTGATACTGTATTCACTTCTTGTTTTTGTATTACAGAGTTCAATAACTTGCAATTGAAAGCAATATTACCGCCCTCAGCTGCAGAAACACGTTTCTTCCAGCAATTCTAAAGTTTAACGAGAGGTTTTACTACTGCACTCCGTAAACATACTCCACCTTTGTTCGAAATGTTGGAAAAAGTCGCGTTTTTTCGTTGAGAGTTATTCTGTAATGCAATCTCGAACGATTGACTCGGTAATAAAACATGACAGTCCGACATGATCTTGACTGATAGCTTGTTGTTCTGGTGTTAGCCTGCTCCTTCTTCAACTCATTCGTTCTTCTTCGCTCTTCTTGCACACCTACTCTCCGTTCTCCTTCAGTTTTACGGTCCTTCCACCCCCACTGTCTGTTCAAGCGTGTCCAAACGATTTCTGCAAGAAGTCATGCACACGTTGAACTCTCCTAGTACTCTGGTTATCTTATCCAGGTGCAAAGATATAGTCTGTCCAAGCAAAGAAGACATTCTGGCAAGGTGGGAAAATGACTACTCCTCGGTAAATATTTGTTCAAAACATTAAAAATTTGTTTTCAAATTGTAGAGAAGCATGTTTTCTACAATTTAAGACCAAATTTATTATTTTTGAACAAATATTGACCGAGCTGGAGTCTTTTTCTCATCCTTCCAGAGTTTCTTCTTTGTTTGGACAGACTATATCAATGCTTGGTTCAACCAAGTACAGAATGCATAGGCCTACGTTTATATGATTCATTGAAATGATAGTTTTCAGTGTAGAAAGATATGCATGTTATTTCAAATATTGCAATTTTTGATAAGTTGTAATGCGCATGACTAAATATGTATGAATTCTAAATGTTTATTTTCAAGAGACCATTTTCCAAATATATGCATTTTTTGTAGTTTTGTTAATTTAATGAGAATTCACCAACTTTCTTATTATTTGCAAGTAGAAGGGGAATAGAGTTGAAAAAGATTTAAGAATCAACATCTCAATGTTCAATCAACGCTTAATGTAAACATTCAACATCTTGATTAGAATATGAGAGGGATCTTGAACTATTTTAGAAGAAACAGAAGGATAAGATGGAGAGTGGAAAAGCAAGAAGTTGAGGAGGAGTGGGAGGAGGAGGAGTTGGGAACGTAGAAGAGACCTTTCTAAAAAAAATAAGAATTAAGAATTGAATAGATAAATATTATTAATAAATAAGAATATTAAAGAAATATAAAATACAGTATATCAAAAATTGTTATTTATATTGCATGTGACGAAGATGGGGCAACTCCTGAACCTGAAGAAGATACATCTTGTTGACTGCATCTCTTAATATTCCAGTTTACGTTCCAACCAAAATCAGCAACTTTGCTCTTCTGCATCACTACACAAAATGGTTTCCATCATGTTTCCAAACACTTTCCGACTCTATTGTCCTCCAGTCCTTTAGTAATTCCTCATGCAAAAAATAGCCTACGAAGAGGACAACACGAAAAGAATGGTAAATTATGGTGTGGAAGAGAATGCATGGAACAGCAGCTGATGGCCATGAGCGTAAAAACAAAACAAAACTTGACGCTTTGTTATTCCTATTTCCCGCTCGTGCTTCGTACCTGACTGTCATGCGAAATTATTCATCTTCTTAGTTTTATTTGCTGCACAAAGTGTCTAGAATTGGTTGTCCCAAACGTTTCAAAAGCCCACTCTACAAGTAGTGAATAATATTTAGAAAACTGAACGTTCTTTCCTCCAGATAGGAACGACGTGATACATGTATTTCACAAATGGAAAAAATATATCACATATCAAATACTTTTTAATATTCAGCTCATGGATTTTTGTCGAAAAATTAAATATTCGTCACTAGAGAATACATCACAGAAACGGTAGGGATTCAGAATGAGATGGTATTCTCATATTTTAATTTGAAATTTATGTTGAAAGTTTCCTAAAGCTCAATATTAATATTCTGATTGAAGCGATTTTGATGTAGAAAGTATTCTATACATTAATTGGATCTGATCACATACAGTATAATGTCGAGTTGAAAATGTCAATCTTGATATAGTCTGTCCAAGCAAAGAAGACATTCTGGCAAGATGGGGAAATTGCCCCGGTCAATATTGGATAAAAAATTTAATATAAATTAAAATATAAATTTGGTTTCAAATCGTAGATCAGAATATTTTCTACGACTAATTGTATAATTTTTGAACCAATATTGTCCGAGCTGGAGTAATTTTCCCAGATTCTTGCAAGATTCTTTTCTACAATCTCTTTACTTCGACAGAATATATTAGAAAGTAACAACTTTACAGTACTTCAATATCACAGTATGAAAAATAAGTAATACTATTCGGGTTCAGTGATACAGATGTTTACTACAAAGTTACGCGTGGCTTAAACAAACAATAATTTATCTGGAACGAACGTGCTTGACTGTCATTATTGTAAAACTGGTCTACGAAATTAATTATTGATTGCTCATCCTATTTCTATTATAATTTAATTCTTATTGTATATAATTTGCGGAATTCAGACTAGACTTGTGCCTAACAAGCCCATTGTATTGAACATATTTGTAGTAGAAAATTATTGAGTCAATAACTCATCAGCATGTCCCACTACGCATATTATTTATGCCTAGTACACTTACTATTATTAATTTCTTACCAAATCTTAGATTGAACAAAAACCAACAACCATAATTTTGATTTTCTGTCATGTTAATGATAATTTGAAAAATAATTGATATAGGAATCATATCCTAGACATGAGACTCAGGTACTAATAATTTCACTGAACCAAGCTAATAATATCAATATCTCATACCAAAAGTCACAATTAACATTACAAGAATTTATGTTTTAGATAAGTGGTCTATATTTAGGACCTGTCTACAATCACAATTCTTTTCTTTCTGCTGTAGAACGAATAAACTACTACTCTGTGCGATTAGGCCCTTTCAGGTAACCCAAGCTAATGTTTTGACGACGTTTAAAAGCTGTTGATAGTTTTGGGACGAAATAGGTCCGCAAACAAGTGGAAAAAGTGTTCGAAGAATCACGTGAGGTTTTTTTTGTTTTGTTTATGCACTCTCGATAGGTTTTAAACCATGGTTTCGTTCGGGCTATGGTAATTTTCAAAGTGCAGCCTGCGATAAAATAAGGGATAATGGCTTTTGGGGTGGAAAATATATGGCGTAATCTATATCGGCTGTCTACCTGTTTGCTGGGGATGCTGGTGTTGGTGGTGTTAAATTTGAAAGGGATGAACTATTATAAGGGTGGATGACGGAACCTTACCCACCTTGCACTATCATAACATGGTGTTTCATCTTGTTGGTGGAACAACGAAAAATGGTGTTCCATACTGATTTGAAGATTGACAACTGGATTTAGAGGATATTCATAAACTTATGAATTTGTGAATCTTCAACAAACTTAATTTTTTTTTGTAATTGAAATATTTGTTGCAAATATTATTGGCTTATACCAGGGTCCTGGCCTAACAATATTATCACCTAAATAAAGAGTTTAAGGAAATTAAAAATTTAGTACAATATTCATCAACTATAAAGCAGTGAAGTAGACATTTCATACAGTCGATCTTTTTATGTTCATGAGAAAAATTGAAAGGATTATATACAAAAAATTGTAATTAATTTTCAATCTTGTGGACTGAGAAACGCATTATGCGTTTTTCGCATTTTCGCATTTGCCCTCCGAAAATCAATCTCATCCAATTTTGCATTCGCATTTCAAAAACATATCGCATTCAAGTCTTCAAATAAATGTGATGGGTTCAGTTGTTCATTTGATCTGCATATTTCATTCATGTGTTAAGGAGTGAACTTTATATCTTCTACTTCAGATAGTCTCCTCCGAAAAGAGGCTGAGGCTGGTTGGCCGATGGTTATATGTAAATCAGTCTGGTGAGAGTTGATACCTTGATACGATTTTCATTAGAATAAATAGAGATTAAGAAGTTACACCTACAAAATTGCAGCTCTGACTTTCGTAGATATTATTCCTATGAATGTAGCCAACTATATCAATATCAAACTGAAGAAGGTACATAATTAACTCAAGAAGGTTAAATATCAAATGTAGAGAAGGTACAGTTTGGAAAGTGGTGTATCACAATGATGTAGTAGCAGTTGAAAAGTGATGCACAATGACAATGCCAGTTTTGAAAGTGATGTACAATGATGAAGTCGCAGTTGAAAAGTGATGCACAATGACAATGATAAAATCGCATATTTCTACAAAACTCCGATCTACGCAGATAGAAGAACTGCCTATCCGCAGTTATCAATTTTCTGGGGAATTTATGACGCGCCAAGTAAGATCCGAGTCGTATAAGTTGATACGAGTATCATAATATAAAAGGAACAATGATGAAAAGTGGGTGTGTGCCACAAGAAGCTTTTAAACGAGGAGCGAGAGGCCTCAAGAACCTCGTGTTCAATTGTTAGTCATTTTCAACTGGAGCTATAAAAAAGTTCAAGTCTGTGGGTCGCGACTGCATAGAGTGAGCTGAACTGAGGCAAGGAGTGGCGGCGGGCAGATAGTCTCCTCCGAAAAGAGGCTGAGGCTGGTTGGCCGATGGTTATATGTAAATCAGTCTGGTGAGAGTGAGAGAAAGAGATCTGGAGTAAGGGTGAGTGAGAAAGAGAGAGAGTAGTTGGAACACCGCGCGGAGGTGGAACAGTTTAAAATGGCTTGCTCTGAATTATTCATAGAGGGCAATGCAATACATAATAATAATACAATCCAGTTCCTTTTCTGCTGGGCGAAAGACAGACGAAAGCGGAGAGCTCTAACTAAACCAGCGGCGGACCGTCCTTTTCCTTCGACTGGACTCTAACTTTTCCTTTTTCGTTCTTCTTTGCTCTTCTTCTTCTTCGTCCTTGTCATCTTCTCATTTTCCCCCTTCTGCTCTTCATCCTCTTTTCTCATCCTCATACTTCTCTTTTACAATATTTTTGATACAATATATTTGATATAATATATTTGACACAATATATTTGTTATAATATACTTGATACAATATCTTTCTTTCTCCTTAGTAATAAGGAATATATGATATAATCTTCTGTTACTTCTTCTTTTGGCGTCATCTCCTCTCTTTCTGTTACTCTTGCATGCTTGATCTTAGTCTCTCAAAAATCTTGTATTGAAATTGAAAATTTAACACTCATTTGTTGCAGTAATTATTGCTAGAAAAGGTTTGTTTTGAAGCAACCGAGAATCAAGTCTTTTTCAGAATAATCATTTGCTTTTTATGTTTGTGAGAAGCAAAATAGTCAGGAATGATGAGAATCAGAGTCTTGTTCAATTACTTCTGCCAAAATTAGCATTGTATAAGTAATAAATAACTAGTAATAGTGTACTTGTAATAAAATCCATTTATAATCCATGAAATAGTTCTCAAATATACTACTGGAACAACTAGGAAAATAATCAAATGTCTTATTATGACAAACATATAAAAATTGAAGCTAATTGAGCTGTATGCAAGAGTCTAAAGAATAATTATAAGACAGAGAGAATAAAATTGAACAAAAAATCGAGGATAACTATTGCTCAAAATAGAACTGTGGTAGAAAAATTCAAGAAATCAGTAGCTTGATATCCCTATGAAGATAAACATGAGATATTTCTTTACTATTTTTTATCAATAACATTGTACCAGCTACTGGCTACCTTTACTAATTGGCAGGTCATTTCAGTTTCTTATTTTCAAACCGCTGCAATCCCATTGATGACTTCTTTTATGAACAAATTCGAAACTCCCAGTAGCGCGCTTTTTAGAGGCCTCTTATTAAAGAAGAAGTCCATGTATAAAAAGTGAATTCAATACACCCAATTCTTTCAGTCTCAGGTGTGCTTCGTGTTGTCTATACACCCAACTCTTCAAGAAGTGTGTTGCTGGTTGTCTATTATAGCAATTAAATCACGCATAGGATGAACGAAAAAAGGTTCAACAATAATTAACTTTCAAGACCAGATGCTGTGTAGTGCGTGATTAGAAAATTATGCTTTTTTGTTCCTTTTCAATAATAATTTTATTCTACACTTCTACTAGCCGTTGATTCAACTCTTTCGATACAATTCAATTTGTGATTGAATAGAATTAGAAACGGCAGGCCTGAATGGATCGTTTTGATTAGCGACAGATGCGGGACTATTTTCGTTGTTGAATAATGAAAAGATAATTTGTAGATATCTAAAATTGAGATAATGAAGTCAATCCAGGCCCTATTCAGTCTTTAAAAAACTATTCACTTGTTTCGTAATCTCTGTTCAAAGAATATAGGCTAATGAATAGGCGAAGTGAATAGTGGAAAACGCAATAGAGAAATTGGAATGTTGAAATAATGTTTGTGATTGTTTTCATTAATACATAGAAGTGAAAATATGTTTTTGTATTATGAGTCATGATCATTTTACTGTAATACAATGAATTTATATAAACTATTAATGTAGCTTGATATAAAACGAGTAAATTTGGAAAATATTGAAATTGGAATTCTCTAAAAAATATAAATAGAATTGTCTTGCAGCACTGCTTAAAACCCCGAATCTCATAAATTGAAAAGAGAGGGTGGAAAATAGTGTTGTGAAAGAATTGACGAAGATAGGAGGTGTGAGTATGAGAGAGAATAGAGAGTATATACTCTCTCAATAGAGAGTATAGAGAATGAAGAGTATAATGAATAGAGTTGGAAAATATTGAAGAAATTTTAATCTCAGACATATCGGATCTTACTAGATAAATTCGATCCAGAAGCCCAGAGCAAAACACGATCTGAAATAATATATGTCGCGCAATTGCAACCCCTACTCTGTTTTCTTTTTTCTTCTTCCTCTCTTTTCTTTTTCACTTATTCCCCAACGTCTTCCTAACACTCCTCCCACATTGCACTCTTCTTTAAAACGCAAGCTATTCTTTACTTCGCTACACCTACTTTATTCCTGTTACTTTTTTAAATCACTTACGGCGTCTGCAAACTTTATTCTTTTCAATCTTTCTCACTCTCACGCAAATCCCCAATTGGTCTCTCTCAATCGTTGATTCTTGAAAGTACACTGAGCAAGAGAGGAGTGAAGAAAAGAGAAAGAGAGATAGAGTATCAGAAAGAGACAGAGAAACTGAAGAAGGGAGGAAGCAGTAGGCCTGAAGCAACACGTATTACAATGTCAAAAGTAACACTATCTGTATTTCATACTAAATATTACATTGAATAATTGCACACTATAGTAATATAGTGTAGTGTAGGTAAATGTACACGTGTTATAAAATCCGAACTGTAGGCTATTATCCAAGTACTGTAATGTACTTTGATTGTAATCTTCTCTTCCTGGGGTGAATAAATAATTTACTAATAAACCTTGTACTTTACTGAAATGTATGCAAATGTTTATGATCTTCAAGTGCGTACCATTTATCTTTCATACTATGTTTTTGAACTTATTATTTGATACAAGATAAACCTCGTTCAATCACTGCTGAATAATAATGTGAAATCTGTCATCAAGATCCTTACTATTGATTTGATAATTTAAATTTCTTATTCGATTTCTTTTTTGTATGATGAAATCTATATCTCCTGAACCAAATCTACTTGCGTTTTTATATTGAAACAAGCGATTTCAACACATTCTATTTTGGCCTGTTGAATTATGACTTCACTGGGGTGAACAAAAAAATACTTGAACATGCGATACCTGTAGAAGTTATTTCCACAACCTTATCTAGTTCACAGACTGTTCAAAACATGATCAATGTTTGAACTGTAGAACAATCTACATAAATCTTCACACTCTGTCAGCGATTTTATACAAGTGAAATCATTGTTATCTTTTCTCTCAGTATCTAAAGATTTTGATTCAGGTAAAATCGCTGACATCAACGTAGAGAAATAGAGAACTAAAATGATGAAGCGTTTTCGATTTATTATATTGTTGATACTCTTATGAAGATCCTTCAAGGTACTGGATAAAACATGCATATTATACTGTTTATTCATATACGAACCACACTCAATAATACAATATTCCTTGTGATGTATTGTCGTCGTTATAGAGAAGATAAATAAAATATGAAGTGAGAGGACCATGTGTGGAGGATGTATATGACGCAAAAGTCATGGGAAAATTGGCTTTATTTCATGCTGCATCCAACAAGTTGAACACGTGTGACAGATGGTAGATAAATGATTTCTTGTACTCGAAAAAGTGTTAAAAAACCGGCTTCTCTATATTTGGCTCCCCTCATTTGGCTCTAAAGAGGTAACGATGGTGTGTGTAGGGTATAGGCCACTGATAATAATCTTATCAATCCATCCGCATCTCGTGGTGTCTGCCATGCAACTCTTTGGCGGCGGCAAATATGAAAATTTAATTTTCTTTTTTTGAACTCGAGCCAAAACGGTTTTTCTTCTGAACTACTCGTATCATCTATCATCCAAGTAGGCGTAAGGTTAGTTATGAGGCTTCAAAGAAATAAACTTGAATTCATTGTGACTTGTCTCATCGGCCAAATATGATAAACTTTATAGTGCATGAAAGTATGGTTGTTTATTTGTATGATAACTGATAAAATTATGTTGTTGGATGATATACCTTTCATGTAGTGTAGATCTGAAACTTTAATATAGTGATAGTTTTGCAGTTTTGAAGAATGGTTGTAATATTTTTGCACTTAGAATTCTTCAACATGTTTGAGTTAGGATCTTAGATTTTATTGTCATCGTTTTTCTTCTTCTTCTTCTGATTTTTGCGAAGAAATGTTTTAGGAAATTATAAAAGATACTCATTTATTCATATCCAAAAGGTATGCATGCAATATCATTTACTTAACTGATAAAAAATTATTTGTTGAGTACTTTTCTGGTAAAAAATTAGAATAGAATATAATGACTTCTTCGCTTGACGTAGTGAAGTTTGGATAGTAATGATAGTAAACTCTATTACTTGATTATAAAAAACACAAAAAATTGAGCGGGAATTCGATGAGTTATATAAAAAATATTAAATATTTCATGGATTCTAGTATCCGTGAATGATCCGCACTCATACACATCAAGAGATTTAATATTAAATAGAAGTGAATTTTCCATCTCATCCATTCAACCACAATTAAACTGAGAGACTTCTCGAGTTAGAGGTCTCTTCTGAATATAAGTAAGTAAATAATTCCAACACCTCGCATTGCAATACAAACATTGTTGGAGGTACACTTTCATTTTCCTCCAGTGCATCTTGAACCCTTATCAACCCTTGTTGAATGCTTTTCAACCCTTGAGCCACCACTTCACTCTTCCTCCTTCTCCTACTCCTCCTCCTCCTCCTCCTCCTCCTCCTCCTCATCATTACTCAGCACAAATTGTCCGTGCGGTTGTTAAAAATTCAAAACTGCCGCTCCCTTTGTCTACAGATACACTTGGGGTGGTCCAAACATCTTACAAGAAAGACTCTCACTATATTCTACGCTCTTATTTTCCTATTCATCCTCTCTTTCTCTCCCTTCCTTCTTCATATATTTTTCTCTCTTCCTCTATATTTCTTTCTTCTATATTTTGAATCCTCTCTTTCTTCATCTTTCGCCGTCCAAGGTTCAAGTCATCCATCACCACATCACGGCATCCAACCTGCTCTGAATACTTAATCACCGTACCTTTGGTCCTTCATTTCGGTTCGGTGACTTTTTCAGGGTGCCAATCATACACATACACAGTCATTGAATCATTATTATTGTTTGATATACCTTGATTTGGACCCCACAAAACATTTGTGTAGGTAATTTCTCTATTTTGACAGATTTGGGACTTCAAATTTAGAAAGTCTCAATTGTTCTAGGCACAAATTACGATCAGGATTGTTCATTGTTCCACTTATGAGTTTGATTGACTTGAATAGTATGATTCATGAAAGGTATTGTTTAGATAAAAGGTGTGAATTCATGAACCACCCACATTGAAGATCCTAGAACTCATGATCATAGATTCATAGATCATAATCACTTCATGACAATGATCATTGAGTTCAATAATTATTTCTCTAGTCGCATTTATTGAGTACAGTACAAATCCCTCTTATCAGTCATGCACCAAATTCGGAATAAATCTCGCCTATATTCTCATTCTGTTATTGTAATTATTCAGAAAAGCCTCTGTTCGTATTTGAGGTGAGTTCATGATATTATGGATTTCCCAAATTCTTACTCATTCGATGAAAATCAAAACTTTTATGAGTTACAGTATGATAATAATTATAATAGGCGATTTGACGGAAATTTTTGAAGTTGGGGGAAAAAGATTTGGAACCAGATATTAGAAGAAGTAGGTCACTCTGATTCCTCATCTCAATTTCAATAATGCAGTTCTTTGAAAATCGTTATTTTCTCTAAACTTAGTTCACTTTACTTTTTTCATCGTATACATTTTACAGCAATGCATTAAAGGAGCATATATTCCAAAGACAACACCTGAGTAAACCTAACTTTAACGAAGTAGGTAAACGAACGTTAAGCTTTCACAGTTTTGATGAATTGAACAAACCGAGTCCAAATGGGAGACGTACACAGTTAACGGAAATGTAGGATGGTATCTTGTATAAGATTTGAATAAGAGGATAGTATGAGCAGACAGAGGAATCCTTTGGAGTAGGTGCGGTCAAAACATATAATACAGCTATAAAAGAAGAACTTAAATGTTTGTTGTGTGCATGAGATGAGGATTGATATGTACATATTTATTTAAGCCGAGAGGATAGGGTGTGTATGGTTGTTTTATAATGCACTGCACTATTTACCATAGTCTTCAGATATACGAACCTGAGTCAACGAATGGTTCGACTTTCAAATACAAGGAAGACTTGTAGTTAGAAGAAGTTGATAAACACGGAGGGAGACGAGGTGACGGTGACGACGAAGAAGAAGAAGAAGAATAAGGATAAAAGGATAAAAAGAATAATTTAAAGAGAAGAAGAAGAAAAAGAAAAATAGAAGAAGAAGATGATGAAGAAGCAGCAGAAGAAGAAGAAGAAGAAGAAGAGGAAGAAGAGGAGGAGGAAGAGGAAGACGAAGAGGAAAAGAAAGGTGAAAGAGAAAAAGAAAAAGAAGGAAGTGAAGAGGATGAGAAAGGGATGACGGAGGAGTAGGAGCAGCGGAAAGAGAAGAAGAAGTGAAAAATAAGAAGGACGAGAAGATGAAAATAAAGAAAAGGAAGAGCAGGAGCAGGATGAGGAAGAAATAGGGGGAAAAAGGAGGAGCAGAAGAGAATAAAAAATTGATAGTACCAGAAGAAGAAGAAGAAGAAGAAGAAGAAGAAGAAGAAGAAGAAGAAGAAGAAGAAGAAGAAGAAGAAGAAGAAGAAGAAGAAAGGAGAAGGAGAAAATGAAGGGAATGAAGAGGAGGAGCAGAATGAGAAAGAGATAAAGGTAATGTAAGAGCAGCGGCAAGAGAAGAAACAGTAAAAAATAAGGACGAGAAGGAGCAGGATGAGAAAGAGATGGGGGAAAAGGAGGAGGAGCAGATAAAGGAGAAGAAGAAAAGGAAAATCAGAAGTAGAAGAAGGAGAAAGAGGGAGAAAAGGAGGGACAAAGAAGAATTGAAGAAGTTGATTGACTGACAAGAGAGTGAGCCAAGGGGTAGACAAACATGAAAATGTTTTATTTGTTTTTAGTTTTACGACCCTGTCTTGGATTTCTTGAATGAAACCGCTTCATTTTTCATCTTTCAATCTTATCTTTGTTGGGGAGAGCAATCCAAAAGCCCTTGTAGTTTTCAAGACTCAAACATTCAACTTTAGTATGTTGCTGCGTTACAAAATTTACGACTGAATAAATGTCAATTATATCAATATTTATGGTGAGTTTTCCACAGTATTGAAGCAAACAAGTTAACGCATTATCTTGTGGATTTATCCTATATAGAATGTAGTTTATTATAATTTCAGTTGAAATAAATATAAAAAAGGACATTTTAAGAGTTACAAGATTGGGTCCCGATAAATGAATAAGGCAACTTGAAATAATAAGTTGTTACTCTTATGAAAGCCAGTGTTTTTTTCGGATCAAATATTGATACATTTCGTACTCTTGTAAAATGTAAGGGAATTCAATTTTGCATAGAATATATGAAACAATAGACCTGTGAATCAATTACTTGGTAAAGTTGAAAATAAGTATTGTCACCAGGAATGAATTAGGAATTTTAACCAGTACAGTAATTAATTTAAACACAAAAGCAAACTAATAAGGAATAAGTCATTTTTGTCGTTATAATGCCTATGCATAAATATTGTTGTAAACTGATAACTATTATGATATAATCCTGACTCATTGTAATAATTCAACGTAATGAAATAATTACCATAGTGGAGTCATTATAAAAATGCAGATAAGAATAGGAAACCACTAGAAGCAACTAAACAATTATGTTGATTAATCAACTCTAAAACAGCCAAAATATATTTTCAAGGGTATTAAGATGGTGGAGGATGTAATATCCATAAAGGGAAATGTTCATGTCTAGGAAGTGAATAATATCAATTATATTAGTGAAGTGAATTGTATCAATTATTTGAAAGAGGCCTATTGGACAGTTTTTGGAATTTTTAATGGAGTAACGAAACATCTATTTCCTGTATTTGTTGTCTGGTATGAGCAATTGTTTGGCCATGTGTGTGTGCAGTTCAAAGGAACATTAAATCGATAATTTTTAGGTCAATCCAATAAGTTATTGTGTAAACAGTCTAGTTACTTCATTGCTCTCTGAACATAAGTACTTCATTCCAGAACAAGGACAAAATTGAATTAAGCTACTCAACACTGTCAATATGCAATAAAAACATGCACTAATTATTCCTTGTCAACATTAATTATTTTTAAAAGTCAATTTCTCGGAAAATATCACTTATTGACAAATTAGCTTGTATGGAATACAAGCAAAACTTAATACAACTTAGATACTTAAACTCAGATACAACAAAACTTCTGGTATTCCAACTATCCCCTCAATGTCTTCACTTATTTTTTAAGGTATTTCACGGTTTTTCACGTAGCTCTTCTAATCTATTTCGATAATTCAATGATGTTTGATCGAGATTACATTTGATTTGATAATGAGATGAATTTTGATGGATTGGTCTAACTCATTACGATGATAGTTTGTGCTCTCTTCTCCTAGAAAATCCACCAGTTTAGGCACTAATGGAGCTCAATCATTGGAACTAATAATAGTTAATCGGGGGTTCATTGGAAATCTTGTTGAGTTTAGCGTGATAAAAAGAGATTCCAACCAATAATGCATACTACCAGATTCAAACTTGTTACTAAAGTATTACGGTTCAGCATCTTTTCATCATCTATCCAGAAAATAACACATTTCGCATGCTATACTTTGCGTTGAACTGGCGTGTTGGTAAACTGTTAACCCAGTTTTTCGGGACTTTCTGAATTTAATCTCTCAATTTGAGCAAACCTTGTGCTGTTGAAAACAGCACAGTTGTTATTTTTTACACGGAAGTTTACGTTTCTTGACTACCGTACGTAAAAGTTGTCCCGTTTTTCATCTGTATCAAAACTCTTGCTTCTGAAAGTAAACTAGAGACCTCTGAGTTATGATTTACATAACTTAATTAACGAAATCGTTTTATTTTAGTCTTGAAACAAATCTGATTTGCTGTTTGAATTCATTCCCAGTGGTGAAAGAGATCTTAGCATATGTATTGGTTTAACGTAAAATTTTATTTGATATCGAATGTAGATTACATAAACGTAATAAACGATCTCTGTTTTGTAATTTATATCCTTCTCTTCAATGTTTATACATTTTAGATAGTAGAAATAATTACATTCTCCATTATTGAAAAACGATAAAATATTGCCATCAAAGTTACGTTTATTTCTGAAATTCTTTAATATTGTTTTCTTTTTTTCCAGGTGAGTTCACTATTCATTTTCACAACCAATCTTGTAAACTACAAACCGTAAGTAGATTCAACTCAATTTTTTAACTTGAATCTGGAATCTCAACTCAATGACTATATTGATACTACATTATAAATTCCTCATATATTTCCAAAAAAAAAAAATTTTGCGGATGATGCTCACATAAGTATTTAATTTCGCTTGTGCGTGGGCAATGGAGAGTGCGAGGGTGATTTATGAGGTTGTTTAACGATCATGGTGGGATTCGAACCCACAACCGGGTAGCGCTAGCGGACTGAAGGTTGTAACGCCCCAGTCCACTTGGCCAACCCGGCCGGCAAATATTAAAAATTAATTTTTCAAATTCATCCATGCAAACCATAAAATTGTAATTTCCATTGATTAAAATGTCGTCATTCATTTATCTATGTGATAGAAAATTCAAATTAATACAAAAAAAATTTTACCATCGCACATGATGCAAAAGCTTCTATATCAGCTGTTTATCTCTTGATGGTTTGGCAGGACCTTCAAATAGTTGATTGATAGTTCTTACAACCGCTCTCCAATTTTCTACGAGTCAACTTCAAAAAACAAATTAAATAAAATCACTTCAATCTTTGAAAATAACTCAGTTACACCATAGGCATTTTCGAAAAAAAAACAAATTGAGAAACTTTTCCAGGTAGTAGCAAACTGTACCAATTACGGGTTTCCAATGCTTTTTATTTTAAATTTGCCCTCTCCTTTCTACACACGGAAGAGGTCCTTGAGAACGTGTCCCAGACTGAGTGCTTCTCCATGCAATAGAAAACTACATGCTACCATAGAAAAACTATAGGAACTACCTCCCTATTCTGTGATGCTACATCGTATGTGATGATGTGTGTTTCAACTGTGTGGCGATAATTTGGAGCTAGAAGCTTAGAAGATCGCCTCGAGACAGTAGGCGCCTGGGGCTGTAGTTCGCCCCTCCCATCATGACTTTCAAAGATGATTTTTGTCTTTGTTGGAAACGAGAGTCCTGGATTCAGTTCGAGGAGGACCCCTGAAGGGAGGCCGGTTCCAACAAAAAATGCCGTAATTTGTAAGGCATCCGGTTACTGTGATGAATGTCCGAACTGGGAAAACAAACCATATACACTGGAAACAAATACTTGAGAACAATCTCATAGTTCCGGTATAGTTTTCCGTAAGTTTCTCATAGTTTTCCGGTAAGATAAAGTTCGGTTTTCAATTGTGAAACACTGGCTGCTCGTGACTAACAAACAGGTGAAGTGCTGTACAGTAAAAGACATGGGCACTTCACCTGTTTTGTGGTTACGAGCCGACAGTGTTGCGAAATGATTGAATCTAATATCTAAACATTTTTATTTTTCTTGGAAGAGCAGAAGACAATCGAATAAATAAGAATGCAAAAATATTACTGTTTAAAAACCGAAATTGAAATTATTCCATCTCAAATGTTTTGGTTTTGTTGATCATTCAATAAACTTTCCAATTTCTGTCTATCATTGATAGTCCAAAAAATGTAGAATGTCTAGTCTGCTTCACTCATTAGCTAATAGTGATTAGTGATAGTAATTAGTGGTCTATTCTTGATTGTTTTTGTTTTCAATACCTGTAGTTCTGATGAATGATTCAAGATTGCTCTGAAGAGAAAATCTAGTTTATAATTAGAAAGCATTAATGATCTATTCGTGCTAATTTTATGTCATTCAATAATGAGATTAGATGTAATTTACACTTACAATATTATGATACTTCCAAATACATAGTACATCGGATATGTTGACCATTTCACAAAATTTCACATGAATTTAAATTATTTATTTTGAATAAGTCTCCGATAAAAAATAAATTTGTTAAATTACTTTGAACATTTGTTTACTCGTAGTACTCTAACATCCGAAAGAAGGTTCAAAATATTTATATTCAAAGATTTTCTAATAGAATAAAATTTTATCATTCCTACTAAATTAATACTTTCCACTTTATCTCTATTATTTTCTCTAGTCTGTGTAGGAAACAATCTCTTATCACAACTTATAGATGTTTGAAATTATAGTAACCTTTTCCCATTCAACAATTTCACAAAAGATTGAATAGGACACTAATATCAGTGAGCCATCCAGTATTATCATTACAATATTATTATTGTAATTTATTGGGCCATTTTTAGCCATAATCCATGTCCCATGAAGAGAATGATTTTTTTTCTCAGAATTTGCATAAATAATGGCAACAACGGATGGCTGGCGCTTGACCAAAAAAAGATTATGCGGCCATAAAAAAACTTGGTCAGTTTAGGAGTTGTGAAGACGGCTCTTTCTACTGACAGGGATGAAGAAATGGTCCCCTTGGAGATGGATGAGTGAATCTGATTTGGAAAAGATGATGAAGATGAGGATGGGATGGTGAAAAAGAAGAAGATAAAGAAGATGAAGAAGAAGAGGAAAAAGAAGAAGAAGAAGAAGAGGATGCTGGGCTGTGTCCAAGCAAGGGGAAAAATCTTCGGGTGGACTCTCAGGTTACATTGTGGCGAATTCTGGTTATTTTCAAGGCATATAAAGTTTCAAACACGTGCTCTTGGTCCCTCCAACATTTTGTCTTTGTTTCGACTCAATCTTAAAACCCACCAAGCGCCTTCACATCTTTTTAAAACATTTTTCTTCCAACGATAAAACCGGGATGTCCATCAACTCTTTTCTCTCACTTTATCACTCTTTCTGATTCTCTCCTTCTCTTCCCAACCTCTCCACGTATTTATCTAAGCTTTTCCATCTTCGACACGAACACAAAACTCTAAGAATTCATTTTGTCCCCCTCCCATACATAAATGTATAAACACATGTCCCTCGACAGATAAAACAACTGTCATAATATTAAAACCTCACAGAACTTAGCTTAGCCTTAACGACTACAATACTCGAAACACGCATATAAAGTTTTAAATTTCGGAAAATTTATTCTTTATTCTGAACAAGCTTTATCACTGCCATTATTGTTTGTCTTTTAACAATTTTTCTCCACTTTGTTTTCTTGTATTTATTATTTAACTGATAACAATCTTGGGTTGTTTTAATATCTGGGAATAAACGTTTACTTCGTACTTGAGTAATGTCTATCGGTTTGTTGATTTATGATAGAATGGATTTGTAAATTTTGAGAAAAATCTTAGCGGTTATTGTACAGGGATTCATTATTTCCATATAAAACTTATTCAAACTTGAAAAGGATTCCTATGGCTTGAACATGTTTGTCTCAGAAGCGACTATAGAGACTGTACAGTGTACGATCACTATATAGAGGTATTTCCCAAATTGAAGCATTTTCTTATTGGAATGATTCTCGTGAAATATATGAATGTACGGGTATGTAATGAATAATGTGAGAATTAATCGTTACACTTAGGGCTATTATCTCAAAATTGATAAATAAAATTAAAATAAAAATCAAATGCCCTTTTAAACTTATATCAAATATCACATTGAGAATGGGATAAAGCACCAAAACATGTTTGTGATAAAATAATATTTTTAAAGTTTAAATAGTATTTGATTTTATTTATCGCGATGAATGATGTATATATTTATTTGCTACAATAGCAGATTACTTCAAATTCAGAAAAAAAATATTCTGAAAGCAAATTCCAAGTCTAATTATTAAATTTATTCGGGAATTGAATTATTCTCTGTTTGTATAAAATCAAACATATAAAAGATTGATTGAGGAAACTTTTATTGGAAAATAGCTTCAAATTTCTGAATGGTTCATAATAAATTATTATTATTATTCTTGTTAATCCAGATTTACTCATAAGCTTCAAGACCTACAACGTAATTCACTCCCTAGGTACAAAATTACATAGGTTAAGTAACTCAGGTTGAGTTTTTGGCGCGACTACTTTTCTACCATATCTAGTCTAAACAAAACTGAAGTTTTGACAATAAAAAATTAGTTTTGGATCGATTACAACATTTTCGTTGCACTCCATTATTGCCCTGCAATCATGTGAGGATTCCTTACAAGTCAAAAGTTGTAATCAGGCATCAAAACTATAAACGCGGGGTCTAATGGACCGCAACTCAGGATTCTATTATGTTGATAATGATGATTGGCGGTTCGGTCACACACAAGTGGAGGCTCCAGCTCAGACCAAGAAGGGTCGATCAGAAAATTATTGGGAGTCTGTCGATGAGACCAACCCGAATTGAAACCTGGAGCCCTTTTAAAAACCATTCAGAAGGATAATAGATGCGGACAGCCAGAGGTAAGCTTGGACACGAAATCTCTTTTCAACCCCTATTCCTTTCTCTTCTCCCTCCTTATTTTCTTCCCCCTCTCCTTTCTTCTCCTATCACTTTTTCTTCTCTACTTCATCTTCGTTCTCTTCTTCTTCTTCGTCTTCTTCTTTTTTGTCCTTCTCATTTTTTTAACTTCTTCCACTTCTTATTCAACTTCTTATCTCTTCTTATTCTTCTTTTCCTTGGCCTACTTCTCCTTCCTCTATTCTGTCTATCCCTTTTGCTCCTTTCATTCACTTGACAGCTGTATCGGCTTCTTTTTTTCAAAATATTTTCCCCAAAATTAGGCTACTCACTGTCCATTCAAAATTGAAAGCCAGCAAGCTTGGTTGACTCGCCGATTGACTCACCGCGATAAGCGCACACTTGGAAGAAGAAAAAGTGAGAAGGACAGAGAAAGAAAGAGAGAAGATTGAAAGGATTTGGGTTTAAAAAGGATTGTGATAAGTGAGGGTAGATTTTATGCTATTGTCAAGACATGGTGTTTTGAATTGAGTTGGTAGCTTTTTTCCTTTTTCTGTTACATTTTTCTCATCCTTCTTTTCCTTCTCATCTTCTTATTCCTCCTCTCGTTCTACCCGTTTTCCTTCTCTCACTCTTGCTCCTTCTACTTCCTCTTCTTCCTTGTCCTGATCCGTATTTGTTCTTCTCTTTCACCTCCTCTTTCACGACCTCTCAACTATCATCCTCACATATCTTCACCAGCCTATAGAAACAATCATATCCGTCACCCCAATCATTATCTACATTTGTTATCTATATTAACTGAATTGAACGTTCATTGAACTCAATTCACTGTAGTTATAAGCAATAAAAAGATCAAATATTGAAATTTCTACATAGACTTACTGAGATATCGTTTGTTGCAAATACTGTACTGTATTTCTAAAAACTTAATGCGAGTGAATACCACCATAAAGCACATGAGGATAATAATTATTGTGGTGTGAAAATGAGAGAAAAATCCCAATAACAAATAGTGGATGTTATAAAGTACCCAACAAATAGACGTATTTAAAGAGTGTTGATTAGAATTATTATTGAAACTATTTCTATTTTAAACTCAAGGAATGAATTAGATAAACTCCTGGATTGGATTGGAAAGTGACGATGGAATAGTGAGACTGAGAGTGAGTAAACTTGATGAGCGAGAGTAATTGCAGTTTGCTCAACATTCCATGAGCTTGATAAAATCGGAACAAGCAATTATTCGGTTGAGTAACATTCCATATTATAATCAACGAAGCCTGTCCAAGTCCCTGGCGCCTATAAGCTAATTGAAGTAACGCCAGACTTGGTGTAACACGTATGAGATGAGAGAGAACAATGTCTTCTGAGTCGAAACTTACCTGGAATACAATATAAACACCTTCATACTCCAGACTCTCAGTTAATTTAATTGAAGTACCTTGAAAGTATACCATTTTTATGCTCGAATTGAAGACTAAAACAGATAAATAATCAGTGAAAACCAATGAAAATAATGAAGAGATTCTCGATAGGACGGAAACCCAGTTGGCTCTTGAGAACAAACTTCATTGAACTGAAAATGGTCAAGGTTCGTACTGTTTAGACTGGAAGATGAGAAAAAGGGGGAGAAAAGAGATTCATTCATTTACAGACCATTTATCCAAGCCAAAGGTATCAAACCTAGATTCTATAGAGAAAGAAAGAGGGAGGGTGTGCATAATAATTAGAGTAGTAATTAGGAAAGAATGAGAATAGAAGTACAGAGTTTAAGAAGGTCACTACCCCAAGAGTTTGTCATGACTGTAATTTTGCAGTAGAACAACAGTTGTTCTACTGCAAAATTACAGTCATGACAAACTAATAATTAGTTACTAATTATTCCCAGCAATTCCATTGCTCCAGTGAGGTAGCTTCGATACAGCCTTAAACTTACTTGAACTTATTGTACTACCTTGCCAAAGCTTGCTTATTGTATACCTGTATACCTACAGAAATAATATACAAATCAAGATCAGAATGGTGTGGTAAATGGATCATTGAAGGATCTACTGCTACTTTCTTACCCACTATAGATGATATACTAGTGTGAAAATACATTCAATCTGTACATCACTATACAATTCAGCTTGCAGTCAATCAATACTCAATTGGTCTATTCGATACCTTAAGTTATAAACAAATTTAATTGAAAATGGTTAACTATCTTAAACGTTAACTGATCCTCTCTGTAAAATTCAGCTTCTAACGATCTATACCTATTATCATGATCTACATTTCATCTGTATAGTTCTTCACAATTCAATTACAGTTCAATTGAATTGAACTCTATACCTGTAGCTTAAACCTGATTTTAGCTGTAATGTACTATAATTCAGCTGCTAGTAGCTCGCCGTCTATTATGACTATATTAGAGCTGCGCTAGCTTATCCACCGAAACTATTTATTCAATTGTACAGTACTACAGTACTGAGGTAGCAGGCCAAACATTACAGTTATCCCATTCAGAATCTTATACCTAGTTGTAACTTTCTTATTGGAATATACTGTATTCCCTATCTTATAAGTTCTACACCAATATGGAAGTTATATTTGTTTGAGGATAGAGGAGTGTTGAGTGGCCACAGAGTTCTTTAATAATAGCGCCATTACCCGCAACAACATATAACTATTTTATCTACAGGTAGATTGATGGAATCAGGGACCCACTGTCTATAGGCAGAACATAGAAGATGTACATTATGGAATATAAATATATTACTGAGGCAGAAAGCGACTGTCTCCCAGTAATGGAAACGAATTAAGAACAGTCACGACCGACCAAGGTTGAAAATGCTGCGAGATGTCCTCTTCTCACCACAGGGTCATCGTAACCGACGCGCGACCTTTCATTTCGAGAAAAGGAATCCCGAGTTCGTGAGTGGATAAGAGGTCTACCAGCGATAAGAGATTGCTTGCTTTCTGAAATGAGTTGCATTATCTGCTAGATAATTCCATGGTGGGCCGCTTAAGTCCGTAGAGAATCATAATAGTCATCATGTTACTCGCAGAGGTGGGAAATGAGATAAGAATTACTTTATTATAAGCAAAAAATTATATTAGATGACGTGATACAAAGAATAGTCAGCAACTTTGAGGTGGAACAATTGAATGAAAACTACACAGTTATGATATTCAGAATGTTATTAAGAATTTAGTTATCAAGTTACAGGAGTAGGTGAAAAAAGGAATAAGAATTACTTAATTATCAGATGCAGAAAGATATAAAGTTGGTTGATATTCTCGTTATTAATAAAAGACATAGAATATGGAGAGTAGTTAAGTTGCTTATAGGAAGACAGGAAATTAGATACATGGTATAAGAATTGCTTGATTATCAATGGAGAAGTAAAATGAATGAAGTTATTTGATATGATAGTGTTGTTTTGGGAAAAGGTGTTGAGAAATTATTTAAATTCTAGAATGTAGCACACGATTGATGTTGAAAATTTCTCATTTATTAACATTGAATCAATCTTCACATTCTCTTGACACTTACACTGGTAATCAATTTAGTTCACAAATTTTCTAAATCTGTTGCAAAAACATTGAGCAGGGCAGGTGTAATGTGGACCTAAAATAGACATGAGAATTCCACCCCGTCAAGTGGAGTGTCCCATGTCTGCACATGTTGTTTGTTATTTACTCTTTTTCGAAAACTCAAAACTCTCCCCTTCAGTTGTATTCCTCCCCCGATTCCGCCTCCTTTCCTACTTTTTTCTTCTTATTCTTGAGAATGAGATAGAAAGAATCTAGAAACGTGTACAGAAAGAGAAACCGGAGCTCAGCTCTTCCGCTTGGTCAAATCATATTCGTTCTCTCTTCATTATCATCTTTGGGAAGGAAAGAGACGAAAAATGAGAGAAGGGTCGAACAGGAACAGATTTTCTGAAAAAGAAGACAAAATCTGAAACACGAGACGAATACTGGATCCCCTCTTAACCTGGCCCGAAAATATTGGAGGTGGGCCCGAGGATTATGGGGTGGAAAACGCATTGTAGCAAGCACAATAAAACCTCCAAAGCTTAATGGTCACTTGGCCATCCTTTTCAATCGGAGACCTTTTAAAAATTGCCCACAGAACAGACAGGTCTTCGCTCTTTCAATTTTTTCCATATAAATTTCTAGACTTTTTATATCATTCCGTATCTGAAAGGATGAATGAAATGTATAATTTATCAACCTACACCTGACCGCGAACCGCTTTTATCAAACTTCGCTCCAGAATATACTTCTATATTACATGCTATTCATTTTAGTACTGTCACTGTTCTCTTAGAATCACCCTCCTTCATACATTTCCATTGTTTGCGACATGTAAAATATGTATAAAAGGACATCTGGTAGAATCTTATTGTGAAAACGACTCTCAAATTTAATAAAATATGTTTGGTGTCTCTGCTCTGCATCATCTATAATGCGGTCATTGATGAAGTTGTCTTTTACTATTCAGTTTTTGTCAGAATTTGTACTATGTGAACTCTAGAAAGGTTTGATTCTGAAACGATTTACAAGACCCATGTTTTCTTATCTTTATTCGAAATACTAAGTTGAAAATGGATTACCCATACTCGATAGACTCCTAATCGGTTGAGATAATCCAGGTCTATTTATCCTTTTCCATTTGTGAGTGACTGTTAATCTTCAGTTAGTATGATACTTTATAAGATATAATTATATCATTATTATAATAATGAATATTTGGTTCATTCACCCCAATAATTGATATTATTAGAGAATATTCAGGCCTTTCTATTCCAAAAGTCCTCAATTTTGAAGAAATTCAAAACTGATACCAGTAAAACATTCAATTATAAATCCTATTCATCTGTTAATTTTTGAATTCCACGTTCAAAGAAGAGAATATTTTATAAATTCATTCAACTAATTTTCTGTTATCAATCTACTCAAATGCAATCGAGGCTGTTTTACTGATCATTAGATAATTATTTCTAGAGATATTCTCACCTAGATTCCTCGCTATACTAATCCAGTTCACCAACTCCGATTCGAATTTTGCAACAATTCAGACTGCTGGCTACGATTCAAATCGATATCAATCAATCTCTTGATTCGATAAGAGGTTATAAATCCACCACGTACATTTGCCGTGTTCTCGTTTCTTCCATTTCATTAATATTCTTGTCTATCAAAAGCACCGACCGTAAATTGGAACTATTAATTGCATTCGTGACTATTAGTTATTGCAACTACAAACTTAAAGTGAAAGTTTTTAGGACGGCAAATAGTTATAGTGACAATAATTGTCCAATTATAATCTCAATAATAAACACAAACATGTTTCTGGCAAGCCGCTAAATGTATTAGACTATGTTAGAGGAAATTTAAGGTTGTCAGATTGTTACAGTATCAGAATACCAACTATTGAGCCTGAGGGATATGTTGGCCCAGTTCTATAATCTAATTAGTAATTTATTTCTGGAATATAGTTTCTGTGGATCGGAATAGTTATATCAATTATATTATTGAATAATTTTTGCTCCGTATTTGTCCAAATATTATTGTAACACTAGATTATTGTCTATTTCCACCATCTGACATCCAAGTTCTACCCAATCGGGACATAAAATGACAGTAGTAGTTGAAGTTCTCTCTTATTGAGAGAAAATATGAAAACATTAAAATGAAACAATTGTTAAAATGTTAATACAGTATGATCATTCTTAAGGTGAAATTCACAGTGTTCGTTTCTTCTTCAATATTAAGCTGAGTTCAATGGGTGGATGCATTCTGACGTTTCTGATAAATTCTGTCGTCATATCAACTTGATTGGTCTTTTGGAGTGGACCAGTGACTTTGATCGCCCTGAAATATGTCGTCCACCATCTGGTAATAGAGTAATCTGAGACAATTGGGAGTGAATCTATGCCACACACACAGGCAGCCCTATTCTGCATAGGATTAAAAAATGTTCAGAAAATCACTTGATACAATCAATCTGCTAGTGAATATGCATAGGCACTTGTTATTATACTTGCATTATTTCTTTGTATTTATAACGTCTTCTTCCAAAAATTATCCTTAAACAGTCCTAATTCATAAATTTCTCTTGAAATCGATATCTATCTAGTAGAATAGCGGTTGTTTATTTGTTCAGGCCATTAGAAGAACTATTTTTCAGTAAGTTTTCCTTAATTATTACTCCATTGCGATTAATAATAAGATAAGTATGCCTTATCGGCAAAATAAATTATATTTAGTGAGAATTCCAGATGTCCAGAGATTACTTTCTGCATGCTTGCCACCCAATGATTTTTCCAATTTATCATATTCTGTTCTGCCTTCAACATTTTTCTATTATTTTCTAGCTTGTTGGTTTTCCTCAACACGAGTTTTCAATGAGTCCACCTAAGTTCTTCCTTTTTCAAATTTTATCTATATTTCGTATTTTAGTGTGAATGACATGTAAATGAATGAGATTAAAGTTTTAAATATTTATTTGAATAAATAATGCCTTGTAATAATGTTGAAACATTTGTCCATTACCTCTAATTTAGATAAAAGATTTTAGACTCTGTTGAAGATTAAGGACTTGGAACCATTCCACCTCAAATCATTTCATTCTTAATCAATTACTTGGAATCATTTCACTTTAAATCATTTCACTCTAACTCATTTATTTTATTCAGTTTTGTTGAATGCATTCCATGTGAATTTGGCAATCAAAACTTTATCAACACGAGTCAACTCTGATAGACCGCAAACTGTTTTCAAAATCATTCAAACAACCTGCCTCAAGCACAACCACAAAAATCTTATAATTTTCCTGCTCTTCAATAATAATTATGTGGAATTATTTTTTAGCCGCTTCCTACCTCCTCATTCTCTCTTATTTCTCCATGAATATCCCTCTCTTTTTTTACGTCCATTTAGCATTGTAGTAGACGCAGTGGATATCACTGGTAGCTTCAACTTTGGAAGTGGCAATCATTTTTCATCGGCGTCCAGTCATTTTCGAAATGATATTTTATCGTCCCTCCCAACCTCCTCCTCCTCCACCTTCTCCTTCTTTTCCTTCTCCTACTCTGCCACCTTCATTATCAACTACTCTCCCTTGCTCTTCTTCTACTTCGACTTCTCCTATTCCTCCTTTTTCGGCTTCTCCCTTTTTTTTAATGCATACTCAAAACTGGTCAAGCAGTGTTGGGAGCATTTTCAAAGCACAAAACTCGCCTTTTAAACATCGGTTTCGAACCCTTTATTCAGGTGTGTTGATGTTGCGCGAAGCTAATAAAATATCTTGTCCGAAACCAGCATTGAAATCGATCCGCCAGATTGGGACGATAATTAAATAATGATTACATCTCTGCTCGGTAACCGCTCCTTGGTAACAGGTTGCATTGGGTAACTGGTCGCTTTTCATCTCCACAAAATATTCTTCTATTTGTTTCTCTCACTTTTTTATCCAGTCGCTTTCAAATTGCACACTCTTTCGTCGGTTTTATTACCAAGCAACCAGTTACAAACTGAGTCGAGGTCCAATTATTTTTTCAATCGTTGTACAATGATCGTGTGCTAGCGTCTTTTGGAACCTAGATTTCGGATAGTGATTTTATTGTCATATTTGTTCGAATCAATTTTGAGGTACAGTATTAGAGTTTGAAAATAGAATAATGGTATATTACTTTAGGAATTCATAATAAGGAGGAAATAAATGATACAATGGTAATGAGATGAGAATATTGTAACCTAATAGTATTTGATAGATTCAAATTGAAAAAGTATGTATGTTTTGGCAATATAAGGTAATAAACAGAAAAATGTTTATATAATTATTTTGACTCCAAAATATATGTGTTAAGAAGATTTCGAGAAATATAACCTCTTCTGGACAGAATTTTTCAGCAAAATTGGGATCAATTGAAGGGCCGGTGACTCCTGTTTTGTCTTTCTCTATAAAGTGTGTATACCTCTCTAAATAAATAATAAAACAAAACAATACTTTAATAGTTTTCATTGAAAATGGGTAGAATTCTTATAAATTTTACTTCCCAGTCTGATAGATTTCAGTCTATGACACAGAGAATAATCGGTACATAAGCTTATACTGTAATCCAACTGCAACACTCTCAATATATCTGTCTTTCTGTATATCTTGTAAATTTGCTTTTCTAACTTTTTGTTGTTTTCTCGTTTTGCAGCGGTCTGGGCCACAGCGCGGAGCGGGGGGTAACACCGGTCTACCTACGTTGCGCCATGGGGCGCGTGTCCTGGGTGTACCCGGGTGGTGCTCTCAGGGTGCTGCTCCGGCTTGGCTCCTCCGGGCGCCAGTTCCGCGGGTGCATCAAGGCGTCACCGGATTTCGCCGGAGCCCGCTTGTTCCTGGAGGGTCCCAGGGGTTTGGTACCCCTGCTTGGTCCTCATCCTAGTCCTAGGTGAGTCTTATACAGTCTGAATAGAATGGGATACACACGCTTTCACGACGTGCAACCAAAAACCAAGTTTAAATATGAAAATTGATAAAGTACCTATTAACTTAAATATTCTTTTTTTTCTAGCACACTCAACCATAAAGCCTGTGTTTTTTGTTTAATATGTCATTGTTTGATGTTCATTGCTTTTGAAATTTTTTGTTATTCGTTTTTGTCTTTTGTGTGTTTTAGTAATTTAAATTGAAATTGAAAGGTACTCCTATTAAGTTATCACAAATTGAAGTTGGTAGTGGTAGTGGGTACTGAAACGAGAATTTACGATACTACAATAATTTTATTAGTAAATGTTATAACAATCTAATTCTTCAACTTATGCTGATCTTATAAGTTGCTAGCCTGTAAATTTTTCAATTTTACTCATTTTGCAATATTTTTTCACTTATATTAGGCTACATTTTTCATTTCGTGCTAATTTTCAAGCTATCAAGTTTATTTAATTTCCTAATAGTAAGTTTACATTTTGTTTTGAATGATCCTGTATTACATTTTCCATAATTCAGGTATATAATAATTGGGGTTATACCTGTTTGCTTCCACATATTTCATCTGTAAATAAATAATATTTATTTATTTGATTACAATAATACTTAAATTATAATACCTATCAATATAACATCTATTTAATGATCCAATTAATAGGTGACTTAAATGTGACTAAATTTGTTTTTTCAGAGTACAGTGTTTCTATTCACGCCATGGTCAAGTGGCGCTATACATGGAGGCGCTACAAAAGTCGCCGGCCACTTTTCCCCGTCAAGTGGCGCAGTTCGACTACGACCTAGAGGCGCAACCTCGCAACGGAGGTCACTCCTACTACGATCACACCGAAGGTGAGAAGATTTTTCAAATATCATACTTTGAAAATAGAAATTGTGCCGGTATTTCTCTATTTCATATTTTCATCTCATTTCATATTTCATGATTACACAGAGAGTAGAATTCTCCAAAGTTTAAACATCGAAAAAGAACTTGCTACTCTTCAGGTTCAGACTCATTAACAAACTCACCAGAGCTCAACCAATTTATTATTTGTAGTTTTGGATTGGAATTAGTTTTTCATTCTATGGAACACTTTATAATAACTTGGAAATTGTGTTACAGTCTCTGTACACTCAGTCTCTGTTACAGAGACTGTAACACTGTTAAAATTGTATTACAGTCTCTTGATTGGACGTGAACAAGAAAAATGAACAATTTTCAATTTGTATCTAATTTTGTTCTTAGACGTATTCATACGCACTATACATTATACAATTTGAATTATTTCAATTATAATGTAATCAGTCTTGAATTTCAGCAGTATTGAATTTCGCTACAATTGTATCTTTTGTCTTGTCTTGAAAACAGTCTTACTCAATACTATATAAAAGATAATATTGTATTATTATTCATTATCCTCTTCTAAGATAAATAGCCTTATTATCTTCTCTTGATTTTTTGAGAACAATCCTCAAGTACCATCTTATGCTATCCTCGTATCAAATTAACGCTTCCCTCTTAGCAGCTGTGAAAACTCGAAGATGGAAAGATGACGTTTAGTTAAGGGTTAACTCTTCACTCTTTTTACTCTTTAACTCTTTACTGCCGTCACCGTCACAGGAAACAAACTATTGGTTGTTGGCATATGCCACTTGACTCATCGCAGCTTCCCGTCATCCTATCCTATCCTACTTCTCATAAGTACTCATATGTATTCATGTCGTCTAGCTCTGTGTAATATTGGCTGTGATTTAATCCTATTGATCTTCACGTGTAGAAATGTTGAAGACATTATAAATTAAGATGTTGATTTACTCGTAATTATATCGATAATGAAACCTTCATTGTTCAATCCTCTTAAAAATCTGGATCAATTCCAGGAGTTGTAAACAATTTGAATGAAGCAGATGAGGAGTCACTCCCGTTAATTTATTTGAGATTTTACAAGTACTGGGAGTACCACTCTTTGTTATACAGTATTTGAACAATGTGAACGTCCTATTATTCTATAACACTTCACATTTCATCTATAATAATTTCATTCGCGTATTCCATTATTTAAATAATAATCAACAGAATCATTGAAACTACATATGATTCTACATTTTATATTCTTAAAAACTACATTTTTATATTCTATAAAATTTATGAGATCAATTCTTTCACGAGTATGTAATGAACTCATTCAAATCCTATAATCCTCATTTATTTCATACACGTTACTTATACCTGAAATGTAAAATTTCTATTAATAGCATAGATCAGATGGGAAGAAAATCCACTTTACGGCGGTGGATTCAATTGAAATTCGGTTCAACTTACCCATACTTCTTGCTATTATTCGAAGTTTTTTTATAGTAAGTTTCATATTGACTTCCAGTCCCTGAGTGGTCCTAGCAGGTGGTTGACAAGTAAGCAGTGGGATATGAGTCAGTAGGGCTTGGCAGAAAAGAAGGAATAGAAGAGGAGGATGAAAAAGAAGAAGAAGAAGAAGAAAAAAGAAGAGGAGAAGGAGGGGGCCTGTCCAGCTAGTTGTACCAAATTTAGACAAAGCACCCTCCACTAATTTCGAAGAGTCCAATTAAATTTCGAGCTCTGAAACAGTGGCAGCATGTCATATTTCTCCAGCAGTTTGCCGCTGCCCTCCCATCAATGGTCGCCAATTAAGATCTTGTGGACCTTTCTTCCGCATAATATTCTGTTCTTCATCTTCTTTCTCTCTTCCTCTCAATCTCTCCTTTTCTCATTCTATTTCCATCTATGCTATCTTCCTCTAATATCTTACTGATAGTGAGTTATCTTGATGATTATTTTCCACTTCTAACACATTTTTCATTATTGTGAAAGCTGAAATCTCCAGCTTTGTATTGTAAAGAAGTTCTCATGTAATTATAAAAAAATCAAATACTCATCGTAAATCAAATTATTGTGGAATGGGGCTTCATGGAATACTCAAAATTCATTCTAAAAATTCTCTCCACTCCTGCTCCAAGATCTTATCATCTACATACAGTATCTCAACTTATTTAAAATTGTATTTATATCCCACGCATAAGTTATATGTTCTTCTTTCTTTCATCCCAATTTGAAGTGTGGACATTAGCTGATCTATATATTCTCAACTTTTCATCACTTGTTAATAATTTCAATAGCTTAATATTGAAGGTTAATATTAAAATTCAATCATCAAAACTATAAAAATTTAGTACATTACTCTTTAAAGTTCACATTAATTGAATTATGGAGAAAAATTTTAAATTGCCGCTCTGTATAAATCAAATTGACATACGTAGTGGCTTTAAAAAAATCGAAAAATTCATCCTCTGAACAGAAATTAAGTTAATGCAAAAATTGAATTCGATATACCTTTTTTGATATAGGCTATAAGTAAAACTTATTCCCGAAATACATTTGATTGTTGTGAACTTAATAATGAATTCTTGGAAATTGCCACTCTCAAAATTAAGTATTGTGACACTGTGACTACATCAAACTCCTCTCCTATACTTCAATCAATTCAATGCAATAATTTAATCATTCTCCTATTATATCCACAACGCAGAACATATTCCCAATACGTTCAACTCTTTGAAATCGCCACTCTCGAAATAAAGTTGTGGCTACATGGAATTATCCAAATACCTCCTCTTTAAACTGTGAAGTTAAATGGCTGTAGAGGTGCCTCGCAGATGAAGTGACTCAAAATTGATGAGACATCCTATCACCATATAATATTCCTATTCGGTGACCAAATAGCTTTTAAAGCAGCAGCAGAGTTTTATCCGACTGACACAGAGTTGAAAGTGGAAAAAACTCAAGGCCTTCTAGATCTACAAATTCTTGTAGCTCGTCAAAAATGTTTTCATAGGTCGAAATTTGTTCCACTCCATTCATAACCCGATCTCTTCTAATGAACGTCTTGTTTTCATTCCACGTGGGTTGTACAGTATTTTCAATTCTAGTTCTGGCTTTATTTATTACGCGGTAGTATTGCATAGGTAATGATCCTTGTTCTGTCTCCTTCTTGTTCTCCGTCACCCCCTCTCTTTCTCTCTCGCTCTCTTTCAATGTTTTAACTGATCCTTGCTGTTCTCCTGTTCTCTCTAAATTTTCTGTTTTCCATCCTTGTTTTGTCTATTGCTGATCTCCTGCTCTCTCTATCCCTATTTATCAAATCATCCTTCTTCTATATCTTTCTCTATCCTGGCCTCTCACTGAGTCGTTTTTCCATTTCAAAAGTCGCCTCCAGAAAACCATACCTCTTGTCTTCCATGCATAAATTAGTAATTTGTATTGAATTTACATTTCTGGCCATTCAATTTCAGTTTATGCATCACCAATAGCTTCTCCTAACAGATTATTTATGACAACGCACTGTTGAACAACAACAAAATTTGTTGCTGTTGTTTGAATAATGGTTGCTAGTCGCGTCCGTTTTTGTAAAACTCATTACCAGCTCCCAGATAAATCAACGTTTTCAGGAGTTTCAAGAGTTACTGGAATGTTTTCTATATAAAAGCGCGCACTAGAAACTTTTTTAGTACAACTATTTTTGTTTCGCGTTGACAACTATTCAAGTTGGAATAATATGAAGAAACCCAAAACTGTCTATAATTATTATTATTTTAAATATTATAGCTGTAATCAAGTGATTGAATTTTGCACAATTCGTTCGCGCATTCTTATATCATTCTATTCAAATATTTCTTTTTTGCAAGGATGCAACTTAGTAGTACAACACTACCTATGCCCTATTCACGATCACTTGAGACGAAATAAAGAAACTTTTTGCATGTACAGGTAGCTATTTTTGTTTGAGCTTGAGGAAAAGCCAAGAACTGTGATTAACTTCAGCTGTTCGACTGCGGCCAACCGTTTTATGAAGTAATACCTTCCTTTATCCGCATACACGCGCAAAAAATTTGTTCATTTCGTCTCAAGTGATCGTGAATAGGGTATAGTCATTCTTATATAAATTTTCTATTCATCCTAATCAATAAAATTTGAATCTTTTGTTTCAGAATGCAGGCCGTGTACAAACGAAGAGATGACACACGCATTTTGTTCGAGTGATCTAGGTAAGTTGATTTTTCATAATATCTAGATTGATCAGAAATTTTCTGTTTTGTGTATTGATAGTCGATTGCTATTAATGAATGATTGAATAACATTATACGTGAATCCAAATTCCGTTATGCAATCTTGATAGAAGATACTTAATAGAATTAGTAATTTGTATTACTAATAAAAGCGCGTACTAGAAACTTTTTTATATAGTACAACTATTTTTGTTTCGCATTGACAACTATTCAAGTTAGAATAATAATATGAAGAAACCCAAAACTGTCTTTAATTATTATTCTTTTAAATATTATAGTTGTAATCAAGTGAATGACGTTGCAATAAATAATCTCAAATGAAATTTTGAAAACGCGCTTTTTCTTTCTTCTATAACCCTATGGTGGTATGGGATCCCTCTACCATTAGAGCCCTTCTGGCCCTACAAGATAAGACATTTTTTCAACACCGGTGCATGACTCTCAAGTCAAGAGTCAGTGTGTTATCACAGCTGCTTTTTGTACGGGAAGATAGGTCTCTAGTCTCTCTCCAACATATCGCCTTCTTTTCTTTCTTCTGTTTCACACTCTTTTCCCTCTCATTTACTCCTTCTTTTCTCCTCCCTCATTTTCTCACCATTTTTCTCCCTTTCTTCATCATTCTTTCCTTATTTCTCCTCCTCATTCTCCCTTCTTTTGGGACAAGTTGTCATCTGGCTGTAGTCATGAAGAGCATAAAGGGCAACTCTGTCATCCCAAGAGATAAACACAATTTTATAAGTTGCAGGAATAATATTGGTCCTGAGAGTCCTTATACCTACTGTATAGTCTGACCAGATTTAAAAGTGTAGCTTTTTCACAGTGTTATACAGAACGAAGGCGATTTAATTTAATTCTACAGGATCCAACAAATTTTATTTATTAGAAATGATTTTTGACGGAGCATGCGACTTATTTGTTCTAATATGGGCAACAACAAACAATAATACGAATGTACAAATTGTACAATGTGCATTGTGTACGGTTACATTTCAAGCTATGAGGACCTCACTATAAAAAACACAAGTATATGAATATATCACTATTTATTCGAAACAGACAATTATCACGTCATCGCACCTGAAAGTGTGTCTTCTACCTCACAATAATGAATTCACATATTATGAATTAATTATTATTATAAATAATGAATAACAAAGTGAATAATGAATGAATTATTAATGAATTCACATATTATTCTGAGTGCAATTAATACCGTGTATAGTCAAATAAAATACGGTAATTTATTTATTTATTTATCTTATTACAAATACAATATTATAAGGAACAGGCATTTGCCCAAAAATTCTTCAATTCTAATTTAATATAAGATTTTATTTAATGTAACTTTTTTTAGATATAAATGTCCTAGAATTAGATGTTAGACTTTCTTGAACAATAATATTGTTAAACATAAATTTCCTTCTTGTCAACAGTTACCCGTGGCATCATCAGGGGTGTGGAGAACATTGACGACCTCGAAGTGTCCGAGATCAACGTAAAAGTGACGAGACACCTGCGAGAGTCGACGCCGGACCAGATCGGCAGCGTGGCCGAGGACCTGGCCAGCAACGAGGTCGATCGGACACAATCGTCGGACAGTCCGGACCCGGACCGACACAATGGGACGGTCCGGCTGCAGGTGCCACAGCACTGCGGGGCTCGTCATGGAGTCGGCGAGTTTGTGTTTATGGCGCGAAGGAAACTGGGAGATTTGGTGCTGCGATGTGCGCCAAGATTGGAAGACTGGATTGATGTGGTAAGGAGTGAGAACGCCAAGGGGAGTGCGCATTGTTTGTTGTACAGTTGATCAATTATTATCACGTAAAGTTTGTATTTGTCCACCTACAAGCAAATACTATAACTTTTAAATAATCAGTCTATATATGCTACAAGGGAAGCAAGTGCGTATTGTTTGTTGATTTATTATACCTCTTTGTGGACAAACCTTGATCAGCTTGATCATTAACTGCCTTGACTATCGCGAGTTTTGTTCCTTTGACAGAAACTTTGTCATAAACCAGAAACTGTGAAAATAGACTCCTCACAAAGTTGTATATGTTTATGGTAGAAGTAAAGTTGAGTACCATTTTTTCGATGAAATACCTCTTTTTGGAAACAATTATTATTTTGGTTTTAATATTCATAGAATTGCAACTGCGAATGCATCTGGAAATGATTGGCACCATTCAGGTTTTGAAGAAGAAATGATTATTCTCATAAGAAAAGAATTTCCTATAGAATAGAATGTGAATGTTTATGAAAATCTCTTGAGCTACAATCATTCAATCACTAAAGGTTTCACTGAAAAACTACTTTCAGAAATGTTGAAGAGCTATTTCGTGTTGAAATGATGACACAAGATTCTTTGTGATAATTTCTACTAGTTTGAGTAGATTCATGTAATGTGAAACACTAGCTATGTGTTTGAATTTTATGCAGGCATTTCAATGTAAAAATATTAGCCATGAGGAAACTTGCGCAAGGAAGATCACTTTATAAAGCAGCAAATTCAAATTAAAACATGTCAATCAAAACACTCTTTCTGGGTATGATGTGCATCTAACCAAAATTATTTGTGAAAATCTACGATCTTTATATCCATAAAAATACAATGTTGAATGAATTTGAGATAAACTGATTTCCTGTTACGTGATGTGTCAATAAATAATCCACATTCTATTAAATATAATTATTTTGAAGATTAAAAATGAATACTTACGAGTATATACTGTTGTAATTTCAAGTGCAGTGACCCAAACGTCTAAGGAAGCCTGTTTCTTTGACAAATTTTTGTGCCATATTATCAATTTAAGGTAAATATTGTGTAAGGAGATAATACATTTTCTATTGACAAGGAATTATTAGAACATAATGTGAGAAATTCAGTTTTGAACGTTTGATAAAATTTGGGTTCATTGACTTATTCCATAACACTGATATCATTTTTTTATATTTGGGTAATTTCTTCAATTATTTGATCTTGTGTAATGATTTCTTAGGATTCTAGAACATTTCATTTTCATTATATTACATTATTCTCAATTCAAATCAATTATTATCAATTTGCAACTTGCAACTTCTCTTGCAAGTTGAGAGGAGAATAAGATTAAGAGGAGGATGTTCAATTTAGAATATGCATTTATTGTTTCTGCTTGACTAATTATACCTAAAGATTGGCTAATTCGTGTTAAGATTGTTCATAATTTATGACAAATAAGCTAATTGTATTTGATTCATACTTAATTCCATTTCGGAGTTGTGAATAATTTTTGTATTGAAATGGCACCTGCTGAAAAACTCACGGTATTAGCAGGACCAATTCTGTAATAAATTATTTCCAATATAATTGTTAGGAAAAAATTTAAATTGATATATAAATAGTTGATATGACTGTGATGCGGTACTGACTTACATTTATTGATAATAATCTTCAATGAAATCAAGGTTGTAAATATTTTTTCTGTAGATTTGTAAATTATTTTTGTAAAAAAGCGCAAATAGAAAGTTATTAGAATGTTACATTCTACGTCATTTTTGTGGATATCTATTTGAATTCAATAATTGGATAACATGAAGGATGTGTTTTCCATTATGATGTGCAATCTACCAAGTAATAAGTAAGTTTTATTAAGGCAGCATGATTAATTAATGCCACGCAGATGAAAGGTTTCATAATATCCATTTCATTTTTTTAAATTATCAATTCAAGATTAGTCGTTATCTATTTGGATTTTTGAACAGCCAATAGCACAAAAGGAGAACAAAGTAGGCTACATGATAGAATGGGCCTACAAGAATGCTCCTACATAGGAGCGTTAACATCCTCAATAAAAACTAAGTTTATATCGTAATTATAGAGAAATTTACAATCTACTGCCAACTAATATTAGATCAATTCAGCTACATTATTACTGTACCGAACTATTGAGTAGATCAGACCCAATATAATTATTTTTCCTCTTATATTACATATTTCATTTTTATTTTCAACTAACGTGTAATAATCTCTAGAATAGAACATTCATCCAGGATAAGAGTATTCTGTTTCTTTAGTTATTAATTTTTTCCTCTTATTTACTCAATTCTCTGTGTTAGTGAATTCATAGTGCCAAATTAGTTATCTTTTTTCTTTGATTATTGTGGTTGATCTTATTTATTTTGTTGTATTTTGTTAGTTCAAAAAGTCAGATGCACTAGAAATTTCAATTATTCCCTCAATGGCTATCTTTAATTTCAATTTTTTGAAGCATTTTAATACATTCAGGAAAATTGATACTTTTTTAACAAATTGCAATATGTGTCTATTTTTCCATGATTGCTCAAGATAGCCTTGCAAATTTCATTCTATTTCCAATATTTTTCTTAATAGCAGGAAACTTCCCGTAACAATGAATTACCGTAGTACACCGGTAATAAGGGAAGTATATTCAGCTGTTATTTAAAAAGCTGTAATTAAAAATTCAAAATGAATAACTTGTTTATGTATATTTGTGAATACAATAAATAGTTTATCAATGAATGTATATATGATATACACGTGTAAGTATGTAAATTTGAGTCAAAGAGAGTATAAAATCAGTTGAATTTTTAGATAGAGTTAAATATAATTATTAAGTTGTTCAGTTTTTAGCTATAAGAATTTAAGATTTTATAACTGCTGTATCCTGTTCATTCTTATCAAATGCTATAACCGTTCTATTTATATCAGTAAATTTCATAACACTTCTCAAATAATTATATTTATTCTTTCAGTTGATTTTTTGTTATTCAATTTTGCTCAAGAATGTGAGATAAACATTTTAAAAACTTTAAAATCCATGTGAAAGAAATAATAGATAAGTTATAATTATGTACATATGAGATTTTTCAATTTAATTGAAGAACCAATATAAGCTGTTAAACTCTTTAAAATAGTCAAATTCAATTTCTTGACTGCACCGTACTGTAGCTTATAAAAACAACGAAACATGATTTTTCACAGATCCTCCTGATGGATGATTCCGAAGAAATATTAGTTGATCTTAAAAATCTCATATTATTATCCAAAATATATGAATCTTCTTCAGAGGCTTTAAATACTACAAACTCCTTTATACAAGTTCTTAAACTAGATTATCAATGGGAATTAATTGAAAGTCAATCACTATAAGGCCTAATCAGTTCTTACAGAATCAATGGAGTTATCAATCTAGTTATAGAGCTCCTACAGTAAGTCAAATCTTGAACTCGTGTGTACATGTATGGAAAAATAATTGCTCAATGATTAGCATTCCAGTTTGTACCTACAAATACAGTCATGTTTTGCGCATTATCATTACCAAAGGTCCGTCCACACACGTCATCGGTTCGTATTTCTTTACAATAGAAACCGAATAACCAGGCCTGATGATATTTTATTCATGAACGTTGCTAGCAGACTTATTCTTCCATTGTAATGTGCTTGTAAGATGACTTTCTGCGGGTCTCCTTTCTTTTCCTTTCTATTTTCTTCCTTGTTCCAAAGACGAATAGAACTTGTTCTTATCGTTTCTTTCTCTCTGTTTATTCCACTTACTCCTCGTCCCGAAGAGGAATAGTAGTTGTTCTTATCGGTCGTTCTTTTAGGAGTACACATTCACTGTACGCAGATATGGACTGGGTTCAAGCCATATGGTTGAACCATTTATGGGCGTTCTGCTAGCAAATGCTGTATTTGAAAAGATACCATTGTACAACTTCAATTAGTAACAGTTCATACTGAACAAGACACAGATCTCATATCTTGTGCATATATGCATGTAATTCCTATTCCATGGCAATTGAATTTTATTGTCATTCAAGAATTCAGTAACCTATCGTGCTTCAGCACTTATTCTTGATCTTTGTTTAGTTCATTGAATACTCAGCCCAGGACCAAGGTTAAAACAGGAATTCATGAACCTTCATTTATAATACTACAATGAATCTCATGTGTACATAACCCTTTTTATATTCAATAAATGTTAACTAATATATCGTGCCATGTTGTTAATCATTAATTTGTTTATTGTGAGAGATCATTATTTCTACTGTACGGTATTTATTAATATACATCAAACTTGAATCACTGATTTAGAGTACATACCTACTTGTTCTTAGTTCCCGATACAATTGGGATTACAATATCAATCAGAATAACTTTTCATATCTCTGTAACTAGCAATACATCATACATGTTTTAGAAGACAAGCTCGATTTTTTTTGTTGAATGTGAAATGTTATTTTTAGCAATATTTGTTTGATCTCAAATAAATTTGTATTTTATTAAACTGTTTTCTTAATATCAAACCTGTCCTGTCAACTATTCACACGCCTATTATGAATGGAATATTATTAATTTATCAATAATTTAGCCTACTGTAGCCTACTACACTCCTTTACTAGGAAGATTACGTCAGTGAATAAATATTACTTGATAATTATTCTAAAATCTGATATAATTATGATAATCTTTCTAAAAGATTATTCAATTCAAAGCCCGTATTTAATAAATTGCAATTCTCTACACTGCCCATTTTGAAAAAGAGAATAATATATGAACGAGATTTTATGTTTCAGATTATAAAATCCAAATTTTTGTTGTTATGATTAAAGACTTGGAGTCAAGCGCAAGATGTAATCAATTTTAAAATACATTTCAATAGGTTTTTCATAGATTTACTATTATTGTAAATTTGGTACCGGTACTCAATCTTATAAATCTGTTCCTTGACCTTGAACACATTAAATCTTAAATTTTCTCATAAGATTAATAAAAAATTGTTTGTTCGAGCTTCGAGATACTCATGAACCCTATTAAAAAATGGCTAAATTCTGCCATGATGAGATGATAAATTAAGAATGTCTGACAGACTCGCGATTCCAAGGTTGTGACTGCATTTTTTGGTTGAAATAGTCTACTTCAAAAAATTTCAACTGTTATTACACTAGAAATACAATATATTAAAATAATACTGATAATATAATTGATCTACAAACAATCTACAGAATACGAGTGAATACTAAAAAAGTATTTAAAACATAATATCTTTTAGTTGTCTATTTATAGTAATAAATAATTATTTTTATTACAAGAGTTTTAGTCCGACCACATAACCTACTATTGAAGATCCAGGAATAAATCCTCTTCCTGAATTTCTATATGAAGTGGTGGAATAAATAATTTCCATGAGAAATCTTGAGAAGTGTGTCATAATTATTTTGTTCTTGTGTGAAATTGCGGTGAATCATGTTTGAACAAGTCGAATGCGGTCAGAAATTATCAATTGGAGCAGTTCTCACATTGCTTATCAGTTCATAGTAGTCTGATAACAGAAATGGAGGTATGGATTTGGTGCTGCACTCATTAAATCTGTATATACTCTTAAAGATCTTGAATCTCAATATGGGTTTTGGGCCTACTGATTGCAGTATTATGTTTATGTATTGCTAGGTCATTATGCGGAAAAATGTCAAGAGAAGAAAAAATGATCAAGTTATTATAATTTTTGATTAACCCAATGATGATAAAGTTTTTTTTAGGTTCATTTCCAATACATTATTATATTTTTCATGCTTGGAATGAAATTAGTTCTATGACATATTTGTCTCTAATTAAGCTCTGTTCACCGAGTGTGTGAAAAATACAATTTTATGGTAGGCCTATTATTATATTTTGTACTCATTATTCTTTCAAAATTAATAATTCTCTGGGTCACAGATTTCATAAACTGTTGAAAAAATCAGTCCAAGCAGGGTCCAATGGATAACATCTTAAACCTATACCGTATAAGATTGAATTTTATCTAATCACTCGGTGAAAACGTATAGAATACACGGTGAGAACCATCATGAGTAGGATACGCAGAGGTAAGGAACCATGAAGACTATAATGTCATATGCAGAGGTCTTCATCTATGATGAGCTATGAACTCAATTACTATATAAAAATTTATTATAAGTCACTTGTTAACTGTAGGAAAGAAAGATTTATCGCCTAAATTATCGAACAAATTTTACAAAAATATGAAAACAGAGAAGTTTTGTATACATAGAAAAACTGAAAATTTAAATATTTTCCACGTCTTTACAGTTCCTTGGTCTCCTGAGTTCCGCGAAACGTCATGCCTCTCAAAATCTAGGCTGAAATCTGCACGTACGTTTTATCCTACTATTGTATATTCCAGTAAGGTATCCATGTTAGCCTGATTAATTGAGCTAATTAACCCTAAGTTATTCATCTCTCTCATGACACCCAGCTATTATTGTAGACAGCAAACAAAGACCAAAAACACCGTTGCTGATTTTCAACTTTAATCTATTTTATTGCAACCTTGCCCATTATTAAATATGGATACAAACCCGAGAAGCTGCTCTTGAATGTGTGTGGGTCGCGATTTTGGCACGGGCTCAATGTTGGGGGTTAGGGGGGTTAAGGGATTTGGTGAAGTCAGCTCCTGGAGAGTCCAGTTCTCCATGCAGCCTCTACTTACTGAACAAGTATCGTCTGTCCAAGCAAAGAAGAGATTCCGAAGAGATTGGTAAATGACTCGAGCTCGGTCACTATTTGTTAAAAAATTTTACATTTGGTCTCAAGTTGTAGGCAACATTCTGCTATACAATTTCAGGCTAAATTTACAACTTTTCAAACAATATTAACCGATCTGGAGTCATTTTCACATCTTTCCAGAGTGTCTTCTTTGCTTGGACAGACTATATAATATGTGACCACCTCTCGTCTGACCTCCACACCTTGGCGTACTTTTTTTCTATTTCTGCAAACACTCTGTTTGACTGACCATCTGTTCTCTCGAAAATCGAATCTCTTCACGCGTACTGATCGATTTTCAATCTGATCGAGCAGTTAGCGCACGTAGGGTGGAGGAATCGAACTGGGCAATAACTGCATTCCAACTGGAGCACACGGAATGCGAAAAAGAAATGCATTTTTCGCTCCTGTTACGGTCGCCTCAGCTCTGCCATTGTTCAAGCTGCGTTTCGAGCTGTCTGTTGAAGGAGAATTTGAAAAACTAAGTAACAAAAGCGATTTCGCCAAAATTGTAAAGGCTATGTGTTTGAAACAGACGAGAAGAGTTCCGAGTTAAGAGGAGAATAATATACGATGAGAATAGAACATATATGATAATATTGAGTAACAAGAACTCAAAGTGTAAAGAATACTAATACTCTATAGCCTCATCTTGATAAGAACTCAGTTGAAAAGAAGTCAAAAATAAAATGCCGACTAAATCAATATTTGTGGATAAAATTTAAAAACAATAGCACTGTAAGTATAATTATTTTAGTGAAGGCTGTTGAAAAGAAAAACTCTTTGCTTGATCATCATAAAAACAAATTCTAAATCACCTTTTTGTTACATTTTTGGAATAAAAAAATATAGCAAACAGAATGTTCAATTTGTTATTGAATGTTATTGAATTTGCACTGATGCCCTAGCAATGGAATAAAATAAATTCAGGCACCTTTCTCATAAGGATGTTTCATGATCGAGACATATCATACAACAATAGAATTAAAAAAAAAAGATTCTATTTTATTTCTATTTAAGCAAAAGAACGTAGGCCTGAAGAATGTATTTATGATTGAAAACTTTTTTGAAAAGTGAACATGAATTGTACGGAGTTATGCAAAAAGGAACCCACAATCAATCTACTTTTGAGATATCGCGTACCAAAGTTGAAACTGCAATAATACCTCCCATTTTATTATCCAATAAGATATTCTGATTTTAGGACCGTAAATGTGTTCTTCTTAATATCATAGACTAGATATTTATACATGAAAAAATCATTAATTTCCCATTTTATGGCATTTATGTGGGTTGGTTCCTTTCTGCAAAAACATATCCTACTTTATGTATTATGCAGAAAGGAACCAACCCACATAATTGCCATAGGAACCAGACTAAAATTTCATTTTTTTTCAGAGATAAAGAATCATATGAGGCAAATTTTCTACTCTACAGAAATGTGTTCTTCCAAAATCCCCCCCCCCAAAAGTTTCCATTTGTAAGGGTTTCTTACATTGAATGTATCTCAGCACTCATCGGAGATAAGAAATCAAACTTTTCCTAATTTTTTAGAAAATGAAATTTTCTTTCTATATTATATCTTCCCATTTCATTGTAGCTCCTGAGCTCCTGCCGTTTAAAAGTTATAAATGGAAGAGTGAAGGGAATCCCTCGATTTCTGCCTGAAATTTCAATTATCTCATCTAAATGAACGTTTACATGATGTTTCTGCTGGAAATGTCTCATATGAAACTTGAAGATCCTTTCAAGACCTACATTTTGAATGATGGTAACATATATTTTTATGAAATTTAACATAAGAGTAATAAACGAAAAGCGCAATATCAAAAGCCCTTGGCGGATGGTCTGATACTATGGTCCATCAAGTGAGTGCTAAAATACCCCGTTCAATTCATTAAATATGAAAATAATTCATCTGGAGAAATTATACGGAGTTGATTTTTCCCCATCGATAACATTAGCTTGTTGGCAAGTGATAAAAATAATAAATAAAATTTCTCATTTCATAGCAATTATGTGGGTTGGTTCCTTTCTGCATAACACATATAGTAGGATATTTGTTTTGCGGAAAGGAACCAACCCACATAATCACCATTAGAGTGGTTTCCAGTGATTTTTTCATTTTTCACAACATAAATAAGAATTTTATCAACCCAAATATTGAAAAATCCAATTTTTTCATTTTTGTGGGTTGGTTCCTTTCTGCATAACTACGTCCAATTGTTGAAGACTAAAGTTTTGTTCAACATACATACATGTTATGAATCAATAGATTGATTCTTTTAAATTTTAATTGTAGTTTTTGTAGAATATGTTTACTGTTTTAATCCTACTACCTTATTAAGAAAGTAGGTGAGTTTGTTTAGAAGTTTTTTAAACATAAGATTTCTACTCACATTGTATGAGTTATAATAATATAGTGTTTTTTCAAAGTTTTTCATGAATAAAGATACTCACAATAGAAAACGTTGCTACTAATGAATTTATTATTGCAGAGATAATATAATAATTGTAGTCAATGTCCATTGAAATGATAAAAATCTTCCGCTCATATATGTGGTCCAAGATAAAAAAATAGAATCATCCAACTCTCATATTTTATTAAAGAACAAAATTTAGGAATTATACCAAATCTAAAGGGTGAACAATAGAATTAAAACAAATTAGAATCCATAATAACATCTGACATAATTTTCAACCAAAGTGGAAAAAATCTTATTAAAGATTTAAAGATAACGAGGTGAAACTCGAGTAGGGCGGTATTTGCGTCACGGTCCACGGTGCCTTATTTCTCTGCGATAAAAAAATTCAATTAAAAAAACTCTATACTAAAACTCTTTCATAGATCGATTCTCGTCTATGGGAATTAGATTTTAATGCATTCAGCTTTATTGTGAGCTGCGCTTTGATATTCAGAAGGAACCGGTAGTCTGGCAGGCTTCGGGACTTGATTGTCATTATTCTCTTTTTCTCGCTCCTCTCAACTACTTCTTTTTCTCCTCCATCTATTCTACTCTTTCTCACTTGCTCTTTCGACAGCACGTGCGTTCACGCATACACTGGAACGCGGTAATTATTATAGAGCGACACGTGACGGGCCATCAGTCAAAAACTTGTTCAGGAATTTACATAGCAGCCAGCCGTCTTTCTTTGACCAAGCCTCTGGTCAGACTTGTAGCGTGTTTGAACAATTTATTACATTATTCTCCATATTGATTGAATCTCATCATACATTACATTATCGTATATAGTTGAAGTTCACGAGTTTCGTCTTTTAGTCTCTAAATTATCTTGGATTTTTTTTACACAATTATTTTTAATTTGTATGTTGTATGTCCTTAGCTTACAAGAATATTATAACTTATTCGTATTCTCCAACATGTGCTAGTGAGTCACTAACTTGAATGTTCTTGCTGTAAATTTTCAATGCTTTAGATGGATTTACTAACTTGAAACTTTTGATTCACTCCCACTTGTAAAATGAAACACCAACTTGAGTTCTCTTACTGTAAACTTATGAATGTTTGAAATGGATTCAATAATAAGAGTAGACAAAACAAGTATTTTATTAATAGAATAAGTTACTTAACAATGAATTAAAAATAAATAAATAGTACTTTCCCAATTTGTGATAAATGGAGACACTGTTTTTCAATCATAACCCGGCATCCAATCCCTTGAAGGTGGGAACAGCATATTGTAGGGTATCCTCAAAAATAAATTGTTGAAAAATCTGGTCGTGAATTGATCAATCATTGGGTCAATGATGGGAATCAGTTCACGTGAAATTGGTTTCCAGAACTGGTTCAGAAATCTAATCGCGAACATATCTGGAAGATAATGGAATATTGTTACTATAATGTAGTATAGCATGTATCGAAAAAATATAATGAATTTCAATAGGTAACATGAGATGATTCATGGTTCTCACATGAGTTATTGTTTTCTTAATCAGATAACGTTTATATGTAAACAATCAATAATTCAATAAATCAATTAATCAAATAATCAATCAATCAATTCAAATAATCATGTATTGTTATTTAATTAACAATGTATTGACTTTTGAACCACATTCCTTTATTAAAATTTTGAAGAAAACCATTTTTGGACTATGTTCTACTTTCTGCTTTCCTCCCAATTCTAAATCTTAATGAGATTAAAATTTGTATAGGAATGCTTATGATTCGATGAATGGATTTGATTAAATTCTAATATAATAATTATATTAACGATAAATCTTGAGTAAGGAAATGTATAAACTATTTGATAAAAAATAATATCATAAAAACCATCAGTAAAACCTGTGTAATATGGGCTTGTTCATGGATGAAGGTTACAAATTGATTGCTTCAAATTCACTTATTAACAAGATAGATAATGACAGAATTTTTGCATTTAAAGTAAATCTCGAATTAAGATTAAATTTACTTGCCAAGAGTATTTGGAAAATACAAGAATAAATTCTCACAGAGTAGGTTATATAGGCTAAAGTCAAAAATAGATTCTTTCAATGGAAGCTTGATAATTGCCATAAAAATAATTGAACATAAAAAACATCAATCTGTTCATGCTAAAAAACAGAATGTATGAGAGTGAGAATTCGGTTAAAGTGGTTGCATTAGGTTAAGTCACGAACACTCGATACTGCTCTTGGATGGGTGACAAGAATTTAACCAAATACATACTGTCGAGACGAAACCTACCCTCATGAAACACCTCGGACCTCATTAATAACAGCCATACGAATATGTTTATGATTCTTTTTTCCTAATAGTACTATCAATGTATGTTAGTGAATATAGTAATTGAAATCACAATACCATTTAAGAAGTATTTTTTTATTTGAACACAACGTCTTTCGGGCCCTCAAGTGTAATTGAACAAATAAACAACAATACAACATGAAGTTTATTATTCTCATGCTGTTTATTTGTTATATCACACTTGAGAATGCCTCTAAAGAGTGCGAAACATATGTTGTGTTCAAATGAAATCTACTGAAGAAGGTATTTTGAATATTTCTGTATTTATATCCAACTTACTGAGGAAAGCATTCTTTTCGACGAGGTTTGTAGCGTGAAGTTTGAGATTACCGATTCCACGATTGCTGTGAAGGTACTGGAAGTGTTTCAGCTCCATGTAGTCTTCTCCATCACGACCAGTGATCAGGTCTCCTTTGACCGTGTACATGAATGTCACATCGTCTGTAACAATATTATCAACTCATCACTTTTCATTTTACTCAAAGTTTATTCAAGCTCAACTCCACACAGCTTTTTCTCAGAGGTAGCATAATGGTTGTCTTTTTCTTAATAAATTCCATTGTTATTTAAATACAGGTTGAGTTTGTTATTGAGAGATTGATCGCGAATTGATTGATAAATATTGATTACAGAAATAGAAAATAACGATTGATTAGAGCAAATCTTTTACAAGGATTAAAAGCCCAATGGAATTATTCTAACACTATAGATCAATGCAATAATAGATGGTAAATGACGTCCATGATTGTCCATGAGATGATTAAATTATATTGACGTCAGATTCATTCATTGGTTCCAATCGCATTGACTCATTTCCAGTCCTCATTTGGATCACATCATTTTGTTGAATGCAGTAGTTAATTGAGTATTGTGTTACTTGTTGAAGGTTATATCGGTGAAGAAATAAAGTATTACGATTATTTGAACATTATTACTGATTTTATTTTTACTTTAAAGTCAAACCAATACATTGAACTCAAACGTTTTACTTAAGGCATGTTACACACACTTCACAGAGACAGAGTACAGTACAGAGTAGTTTTGGCGCGCAGCTCAGTTGCCAGTGCCTTGCCAATCACACATATTATTATTTAGTCTATTTCATTGTCAATCAACACACCCCCTCAATGAAATAACCCAAAAAATTTATCAATAAAAAAACAAAGTAAGTTATAGGAAAACTAACATAGTTCAAAACATCTTAATTATTAAAAAATATTATTTCTCAACTTGACAAAAAGTTCCTTTCCCAAGGGTTTTGTGAAAATGTCAGCAATCTGATCTGAGGATTTTAAATACTCAACTTGAATAACACCTTCAGAAATTTTCTCTCTTACAAAATGATACCTTATATCTACATGTTTCATCCTTTTATGATGCTCAGGATTATGAGCTATTTTGATAGCAGACTGATTGTCTTCAAACAACAAAATACAAGTTTTCTTATTTTCAACAACACAAAAATCAATTAAAATTCCTTTTATCCAACAAGCCTCGCTTGCAGCTTGGCTCAAAGCAACATATTCAGCTTCTGTGCTTGATAATGAAACACTCTGTTGCTTCTTGGTACACCAAGAAATAGTATTACCAAATACCTTGAAGCAATAACCTGAGGTTGATCTTCTCTCTAAATCACCACCCCAGTTTGCATCTACATAGCCTACAATCATATCATCATTCAATTCTCTCTTATATACTAGCTCTAAATCTAAAGTACATTTTACATATCTCAATACACGTTTTAAATTTCTATACAACATTTCACTGGCACAACTTTGGAATTGACTCAAGAAAGATACAGTACAACACAAATCAGGTCTAGATCCTACAACAGCATACATAAGACAACCAATTAGTCTACGACATTTCTTTTCTATTTCTACAGACTCTGATTTATCTCTAGTCAATAATTCAAAGTTGAAATTTTTATCCATGGGAGTGTCCATTGGCTTACAATCCTGCATGTTGAACTTTTCCAATACATGTTTGAGATACTCCTTCTGACTAATAACAGTTACCCCCTTCTCAATATCTTGCTTGACATTAATTCCCAAAAAATTAGAAACTAAGCCCAAGTCTTTCATCTTGAAATTTTCTTGTAAGACTGATTTCAATCTTGAAACATCATTCTCATCTGAACCAAAAATAAGTAAGTCATCTACATACAATAATAGAAATACCTTTTTACCCTCCACAATTTTAGAATACAAGCAATAATCATTTTTAGACCTAGTAAAATTGTTCATTTTCATTACAGAATCAAATTTAGAATTCCAATCTTTTGGAGATTTCTTCAGACCATAAATTGACTTCTTAAGTTTACAAACCTTATTCCTAAATCCTTCTACTCCCTCTGGTAATGACATATAAACATCTTCTTTGATATCACCATTAAGGAAAGCATTTTTCACATCCATCTGATATACAGGAAACCCTAATTTATTTGCAACACTCATGAAAATCCGAAAAGTTGGCAATTTGGCTACAGGGGCATAAATGTCATTTAAATCTATGCTATCCTTTTGTTGAAACCCCTAGCAACTAATCTAGCCTTGTACTGAATGTTACCCTTCTCATCATTTTTAATTTTAAATACCCATTTGCTATCAATAATTTCTTTGTTTTCTGGTACATTATCTACCTCTGTCCAAGTATTATTCTCTTTCAAAGCATTTAGTTCAGTTTACTGCCTCCAACCACTTTACAGAATTGTTTGATTTCATAGCTTCAGAAAATGTAAGAGGCTCATCTACTTGTAGACTAAGATAACTGGTTTCATAGTCTTTCAACCACACTGGTTTTTTAATCACTCTTTTCTCTCTCCCTCTTATTTCATTATTTTCATCCATCATTTCTTCTCCACTTTCTTCATTTACTTCTACTTCATTGATTCCATCTTCAATATCATTTGTTTCAATCTCAATACCCTCAGCTTCACTTGTATCAGTTTCTTCTACTTCATTATTTTCAATTTCTTCAACTTCATTTATTTCAGTTTCTTGTACTCCATCATTTTCAATTTCTTCAAATACATTGTTTGGATCATTACCTTTTGCGATTCCCTCAATGTCAAAGCCTTGATTTATCTTGAATACTTTGGGGTCAGAATACTTTTCACCTTGGTTAGATTGCTCAACATTTGGAAAAATTACATCCCTAGAAACAATTATTTTCCTCTTATCAGCATCCCACAACCGATAACCATTTTGCAAATATCCTACAAATGTTAGCTTCTTGGTTCTACTGTCAAGTTTCTTAAGATTACCTGCAACATGACTGTATGCTATACTTCCAAAAATCTGTAGTCTTGATAGATCTGGTTTTTTACCGTACCACTTTTCAGCTGGAGTACAATCAAGAGTACATGTTGGGCTTCTGTTAACAATATAAGCTGCTGTCCTTAAAGCCTCACCCCACATTTCCTTTTTCAATCCTGAATCAAACAAAAGTGCCCTAACCTTTTCTAGCAATGTCCTATTGATTCTTTCTGCCTTTCCATTTAATTCTGGAGTGTATGGAATGGTGAAATCCATGAAAATCCCTCTATTTTGACACCAATCCTTGATTTTATTACTAGAATATTCCCCACCATTATCACACCAAAATTTTGAAATTTTAGAATGCCATTTTGCCTCTACTTCAGCTACAAATTGTTTCATTATATCAAATACCTCACTTTTATTTTGAATAAGAAATACCATGACAAAATGTGTGAAATCATCTAGAAAAGTAACCATGTATTTTTTATTGTCCCAACTTACTGGGGTAATAGGCCCACAAACATCAGTATGTACTATTTCAAGGGGTCTTGTTGCCCTTTCCCTGACTGTTTAAAAGGTTGCCTTGTTTGGCGAGCAGACACGCATATTTCACATGGGTTTTTGGAAAAGTCATCAATTTTAGTTTTAATATTCATTCCCTCACTAAGATTTATGAGCTTTTTCATGTTATCTGCACCAAGGTGGCCTAGCTTCCTATGCCATAATTCTACTTCATTAGACTCATTAGACTTAGGTGAAATAGTGCTAGTCATTACATGATGGACTGAATTTGAATTATGCATTTTTAAGACAACTTCAAACAAACCATTCGAATTTTTTATGCCTTCCATAATGACTTCATTGTCTTTCAACACCTCAACCCTATTTCCACTAAATAAGACCTTACCATCGTTCTCAGTGATAGCACTTACAGATAACAAATTTTTAGAAAGTTCTGGAACATATAAAACATTATTTAAGTTGCATTTGTCTGATTTGAAGTTTCCTACCTCAAGAGCAAACATTGATTCATTTTCCTTGGCTACTCCTACTTTACAACTAATTGGAATGGAACTATCAAATAGTGATTTAGATTTTACCATATGTGAAGTAGACCCTGAGTCAATTACGAAAGTGTCATAGTGTTTTACATTAGAATTAGTAGTTAAAAAGGATACTTGGTTCTTCTTCTTATCATTCTGTTTTTTACGAAAGTAACAGTCTTTGTCTTGATGATTATTCTTCTTGCAAATACTACAGAATAGACCACTTTTCTGTTTCATTTCATTTCTGCATTCACGGGAAATATGTCCATAATTTTTGCATCTGTAGCACTGGATTTCCGATGTTTTGAATACCACTGGTTGCACAGAATCACCTTTATCAGTAGATAGTCTGCGTTCTTCATTCACCAACCGGGAGGTTAGGTTTGTGAGATTTCTGTCACAAATTGCGGTTGCTTCCCACGAAGTTTGAAAGTGGGTGTATTTCCTGGGCAGGGAGCTGAATATTTTGCCAATAACCATCTCGTCATCGATTTCGTGTCCAACAGATTTCAATTTATGGGTCAAATTTTCCAGACAGCTGATGAAACTAGCAATGTCTTCATTAGCCTCAAGTGTAAAATTGAAAAAGTCCTGCATTAGAGAAAATTTCTGTTGTTTTTCATCACGTTCGTAGATTTGACACAGTTTTTTAAACATTTCACATGAAGTTTCACAGTTCAAAATGTGATTCAAAGGTTTTGATTCAATTGTAGTTATTATTATTTTCTTGGCTTTAGCGTCCTTCAAATTGAAAATAGAAAGTTCTTTTTCTTTACTAGGGTCGTTTGGTTGTAATTCTTTTCCATTAACAATATCACTTAGTCCTTGAGAGTCGAACAGAATTTTAATTTTAAATTTCCACATTTGAAAGTCTTCATCGTTGGATAGCTTTGTAACCATACCCAAGTCCGAATCACTGGAACCAGCCATTTTTACTTTGAACTCGATTGCCTTACCTGATTTTAATCACTGATTTTACTTTTGGGTATTTTACTTTTACTTTTAATGTTTTTTACTAGAGTTCAATCACTTCACCGATATTACTATTTTAGAGTTGAATCTCCGAACTTCCATTGTCTTACACAAGAGTTTTTTAGGTTTAAAAAAGTTTTTTTTACTTGCACACGAAAGATCCAGCCTGGGCCCATAACCTGTTGAAGGTTATATCGGTGAAGAAATAAAGTATTACGATTATTTGAACATTATTACTGATTTTATTTTTACTTTAAAGTCAAACCAATACATTGAACTCAAACGTTTTACTTAAGGCATGTTACACACACTTCACAGAGACAGAGTACAGTACAGAGTAGTTTTGGCGCGCAGCTCAGTTGCCAGTGCCTTGCCAATCACACATATTATTATTTAGTCTATTTCATTGTCAATCAACATTACTAACAGTTCATAAGCTTCATGCATTATGTGAAAAAATGTTGAATTGGAAAGATAGTAGAGGTTCTGATGATCATATTAACATTAAACATTTAATTTCAGACTATTCCTCTACATTTAAAACTGTACTGCACACTACACAAGAAAAAAATAGAATAGAATAAATAAGAAGCATGACTAAAAAGTATAAGAATGTCTCATTTTTAGGAATTTTGATGGTTTTCCCAATAAAACTTAAATACCACGTAATATTAATCTTTCAATAGTAAGATTCACGACGAAATCTTGTAATTGGTAAAAAAAAACTCAATCAAACATTAAATTGACTTACTTTTTGTCACACTGAATTACAGCGAGGTGGCATAAAAAAAGGTAAGATAGAGCGATCGATGAATCTTGCTGCTTTATGTATAGCTAAGTGTAAGGTACCGTATAATAAGATTATTTTATTTCTTATTAAAATTAACTCTAGCTTGCTGTCGCTACAGTAGTCTAGTCTAGTGGTTGAATCACTTGTTTTTCTATTGAAACTAGAGTGATTTGATATATTACTGTATAATAGAAATATAGGGAAACACTCAGTAACTGAGACGAAAAACTTGATTTTTTTACCTACATCTAGCTGAATCTGCTCAATGTTCATCTGACTGTGATATTGTAGCCTATTATAAATAGAATTTTTTTATTTGAATCTTAATTTTTTTGAAACTCACAATAGGAACATACTTAATAGTTTTATACTTACAGAGTGTCAGGTTGAATAAGCCTTGAGTATTAATAGGTATCCTTGCTATATTTCCGACCAATTCATACTTTCCAACTGATTCCAAGCGATCATAGTGAGCTTCAAATTCCAGTATGAGCTTGGTGGGATCATGAACTTTTGCTCTGAAAACGAATATTAAAAATGCAGCTACTTGAATATAATATATCCAATATCCATGTGATCCAACAAATAAATTGATGAATATTGTCACAAGACATTGGATGGAGCTGGATGCTAGCCAGGGAACTATAATCTGTCCAAGCAAAGAAGACCCTCTGGCAAGATGAGAAAACGACTCATTCAGTTCGGTCAATATTTGTTCAAGAATTATCGATTTGGTCTAAATTGTAGGAAACATTCTTATCTACAATTTGAGACCAAATCAATATTTTTTAACCAAGATGGAGATCGAGACCGAGATGCAGACATTTTCTCATCTTGCCAGAGGGTCTTCTTCGCTTGGACGGACTATACCAGGATGGAAAGCACTGGATATAGTAAACATAAATCTATGACTTTGAACATTATAAAGCAATTCAATTAATTTCTCCGTTCTTTACCCTCTAACATTTTCTTCAATATACCTCTTTTGGAATTTACTACAGGGCGGTGCAGAGCCGACTGACGAGTTATGAAGGGTTATAAATAATGAACCGAACGATTTAGAAAAAACGGTTCAGCTCATTCAATTCAATGTGAAATATAGTTTTTATTGATAATATTTTTTTAAAAATTATGTCAGTTGAATGGCGGCCATCAGCAGCGATCAACTAATGTAGCCGATTTTTGAAGTTTTCAAACACATTTTGGCACAATGCGATTGGTGGTACGGCCTGGATCTCTTCTCTGGATTTCTCTCTCATTTCTTGTTAGGTGTGTAGGCAAGATTTGAAAACTCTATGATAGTCCCATAGAAAAAATCGCATACACTTAGCATCGGGTGAGCGTACCGGCCACCTCACTGAGAATTGCCCAGGTGACAATTCTCTCAACACATCCATTGAAATGCGCGCTGTGTGGGCTGCAGCCCCGTCCTGCTGAAAACATATTTCTCCTAGTCTTGTTCCCCAGCAAGTTCTTCATGGGGCGCAGAAACGTTTGTAACATTGCAACAACGCTCGGATAGTGACGGATAGTGATAGTGACGGTGATGACAACATGAAGGGGGACATGAGGTGGCCGGTACGCTCACCCGATGCGAAGTGTATGCGATTTTTCCTATGGGACTACCTTGAAGATAAAGTTTACTTCAAACCTTGGAAGAATTGAAAGATGAATTCAGAGAAGAAATCCAGACGTACCCTACAAATCGCACTGTGCCAAAATGAGTTTGAAAACTTTAAAAATCGACTATATCAGTGAATCGCTGCTGATGGCCGCCATTTAACTGATTAAACTCTCGAAAATATAAACAATAAAAACTATATTTCACACTGAATTGAATGATCCGAACCATTTTTTTCTAAGTCATTCGGTTCATTTTTATAACCCTTCCAAACTCGTCAGTCGGCTCTGCCCCACCCTGTATAATCGTTTCAATGAATGTATAAGGTAAAATGTATATTTGAAAAAGATAGGAGATCGCAAAGCATTAATTGAATAAGTCTTGATTAGTGATAAATTGATAATTGAATAGATTTTTGAAAGAAATCACATGGATTTGATGATCATATTATAAGAATAACGATTGAAGCACAAATTAATGAGGGTAATTGAATGGAGAGGAGGATATACAATTTTTAATTATGATTTCAAATTATAAGAGTTAATAAATTATTATTTTGAAATAAATATTTTCAATTATATTTCAAAAGGAAATTAATATGGGCCAAATACAAGCAACAGCTCTGAAATATATATTCAGATTCGTGAATACGAGGAATGTAAATAATTCTAATGAATTACCTGGCATCCACAACTTTGATGTTGGATAGTTTGTGTATCTGCACATCCCTCACTTTGGTATCACCACTAACCATACTGCTCTTGTATGTGAACTCCATATCATCCATTTCCATCGGATCCAATGATGGCAGACCCAATTCAGGAATACCTTCAAGAAAATACTAAAATTAGGACTATAATAAGAACTAAAAAAATAGAACTACTTTCATATAGTTGCAAATGACAGATATACATTTCAAAAGAGTAATACTTATTTTCTCTTAGGGCTACTGTATTCAATAAAACTTTCAAATAATTCAAATCAAAGTAGGTACTCTTTTGAAAAAGTACATATTATGAAAAATAAAAACATATTTTGAAAAAGGTACTTTGATTTGAATTATTTTAAAGTTTTGATTTCAAAAGAGTTTTTTCAATGGTGCTGAATGCGATTATATTGTTTCAAATGGTTCATTAGGGTCCCAATAATGTGTAGTAGTGCACACAAAATTTTGACAGCCATAAAACCTCACCCTCATAAAGTTTATTGTTTATGAGGGCTTCACCCTCATAAACAATAAACTTTTTCTAGTTTTTCGCATATAAATCGAAAACGGTTCATATTTTAATTGATACATGCCGATAGTCAATTGCAGAGGACAAAATTCTGTCTTGATTAAAAAAAAAACAAGAATTGGTCTAAATGTATCAATGAAAATGTGAACCATTTTTCAGTTATATGCAGAAAACTGAAAAAGGGGAGGTGTTACGGCTGCCAAAAGTTGTGCTGAGAGAAATTTTGTGTGCACTTTTCGAATACCGTACCGTAAGTTACAACACTTATATTATTGGGACCCTAATGAACCATTTGGAACAATAAAATCGCATAAACCACCTTTTCCAGGAGTCGGTCTTTCGAAATTCTCTACGTACCGTACCGTACTGGACTAGGTAGGCCTACTGGGTATACCAATGAATAATTATTTCAAAGTAATTATAAGCTAGAAACAAATGAAGCATTAAATTAATAATGTTGTTAAACTATAATATGATTGCTGGGATCGGAAATATTTATGCAGGTAGTAGAAGGAATGTAGGCTAGGTACCTACTATTGTTTTTCTCTGAATTTAAAAAATCAAATTTACCCACCTGATTTCAATGTTGGGACAAGATGCTGAATGATATCCTTGATGCATTTATTGAGGTTTGGATCATCACGGTAGCATACTTCCATCAATGGCATTCCTGAAAAAATATAACTTATCAAGTACCTATATCAAAAATATATAAATGATATAAGTTTATCAAAAATATTATTAATTATAAAATAATATATTATGAATATAATTATTAAATATATAAAATTAATAATAGTATATATATATATAGGAATAAGGCTATTCGAACTAGGTATAAAGACTAGGTACCTAGGTATTTCTAGTGTCCAGCAGGTTATTCCTCTCGTAATAATTTCCTGATTATTCAAGAAATTTGTTCAAGACAATCATGTATAGGAGTCACGTGAGAGGAAAAAATCTGATTTACACTTGAGTAAATTTTCTATAATAAACTCACTACCTACCTTTACTTGGCTGTTTTACTATAGTACCTAGGCTACAAAAACCATCCTATTCTTGACACATTAGTCTTATACCTTAGTCAAGAATAGGATGGTTTTTGTAGCCTGTGTATTCTTGACTAATGTGCTGTTTGCCTTATCCATAATAATTACAGAATATACGAATAAAAGAGTGTCGTTTATTATTATGCCCACTAATTGGAGACGAATTATAGTCCAAGTTCCAAAGAAAATAGGAAATTTGGATTCTCATAGAAAATGGGTACGAGCGTTTAATTACACAATGATATATTGATTTAAGACAAACTTGTTGAAATTAGGTACAGTAGGCCTAATGCATTTTCACTCGAAAGATACAATTATTGAGCGGAGCGAAGCGAAGCTCTAATGGATTAGGAAAGTCACTCTTTGTATAACTACTCCTCCGGAACCGCTCGACCGATTAAATTCAAACTTGCCATGGTGATAGTAGACATGGACGCCCAGGTTATAGGCTATAGAGCATTTTGAAAATTTGTATATTAAGGACGAAAAAAGGAAAAAAAGGATTGCTTACACACTATTACTATACACATTATTCATGCTATATTCATGCTCTCTGCACTGCAGGGTTGCAACCTAACATCAGTTTTGAGAAACGTTCCTGGTCAGAAAAGTCTATTATGCTCTTGAAATCATGTTGGTATCACTGGCAGAATCGGCTCCTTATCGAACCCTCATAGCCCAGTGGTTAGCGACGTGGACTAGTATTTCACTGCTTACCAATCAGGGGGGGTTTGAAACCTGAGCAGAACATTTTTTTTTGCTGATTATTTTCAACTTAGAACAACTTCCAATATTATTTTACATAGAAATAAAAGAAATAAACGACCTTTTAAGATTTGTTTGGTTAAGAGAAAATTAAATTAAAATTTAAAAAAATCGGCTAGGCGGAGAAGGCGAGCCTACCGGCTAGTTCTGCATAAAATGGTGCCTGATTTGTCAGGATTCAATGATAAATAACTGAGATATGTCTATTTTAATTTTAATTTCAACCTTTCACATTCAATATGGTAGTTTGGAAAAACTTAATGTGTAATACGGCCTGCGGCTCGTGCGTGTTTCTCTTGATGCAGCAAAATCACTCTATGCGTACTGATACACAAATACCTATATTGTACTGTTGAAGGAGGCAAAATGGGTTTTTTACCTGATGTCTTTATTAATAAAATTATTTATTTATTTGCATGCATTCAATATTTCTCAACATGCTAACAAACAATGGAAGCTTGTTGTGGAAATACACAAAAATTTTGCCCAAATTTCATCCAATAGGCTTATTTTTTCGCGATTTTTCAAGTTTATATTGATTTTCCTTTATAATTTGCTACTGAATAATTATTTTAAACAATCAGAGCACATTTGAGACCAAAAAAGGTACGTCAAATGCTGTATTTTCAAAGTTGAACCACTCATAGAGAAAATGACTCCAGCTCGGTCAATATTGTTTGAAAATTATTGATTTTGTCTCAATCGTAGGAAACATTCTGACCTTCAATTTGAGCCGAATCAATATTTTTTTAACCAATATTGACCAAGCTGGAGTCATTTTCTCATCTTGCCTTATTCTATCAAAATAAACACTCACTTGAGAAAACATTCATTTAAAGGTTGTTGATCCTATTTTATATTCTCATTTCATAACATTACATGGTAATGGGCCACTTTCACCATCAACTAGGTTTAGCTAGGTTTAAAATACCGGGATCAAATTTTCGAGTCTACGCTTCAAAAACTTTTGGACAAAAAGAAAGCTCGCTCCGCTCAATTTGCGGCTGCCTCCGCATGCGCTTCCCTAGTTTAGATAACAATTATTTCAATAAAAAAAACACAGATGATCAATTATTATTGATTTATCCATCCCTCTGTATGACAAATAAGCGATAAGGAAGCTACTCTACTATTAATGCGTGTATTACTGTAGACTCTACTGTAGCCTAGGCTACTACGCGCATTATGGGAAGCATCAAAGTTAAATTTTACTTACCTGATGAAGCATTTTCGTCACTTTCCCAGTCTTCATACTCGAGAGCATTTAGTTTGAATTCAGTCAACACTAGTATTAGAACTATAAAATGAAGAAAAAACATATTAAATATATATAATTCTTGGACCGTTACTATAGCAGAAGGAAGGTTCTCAAAGGTGATGATCCTGGAAGAGTTGGAAAGGAACTAAACTTAGTTTAAACACACACGGATGCAGTCTGCATCGATAAAAAATGATAAGAATAAGACACCTTCCTTTTAAACTTGACAAAAGATAATGTCATCTTTGCCTCCATCTTGACTTATCTCTTAGTACCGTTGTTATCACCAATTAACTTTTTTAACAATGGGAAGCGCTTGTATTAATTATTAAACGATGAATGGATGCTGACTTGGATGGAGTTTGGTATGTGTGCCAATTGCAGGATGGAGTTGGTCTCATTTTATCGGTGACTAGAATACTTGATATTTATTTAAACATTGTTTCTTATGATGTATTACTCTCTTAAATGTATTTGAGCAATTCAAAAACACCCTTATTTATTCAAGTAGCCTACCTAAATACATTAAAAATACCTTATTCGATCGGCGACATGAATGTTTGAAATTTCTTTGATCATTTCAACAACATCTTTATTTATTCAAGAACCTAGTTACATTAAAAAGAAAACTAGTTTTATGTATAGAGACTGAATAATAGTTTGATTATAGTCTCTATAGTTTTATGCAGTTTCTTGACGAAAAAATCCAATAAACGCAATTCCATAAGTAGGCCAAAGTCATTATAGTTGAAGAATCAGATAAATTATTTTTGAACTTTGTTCCTGAATGAAATAATACAACTATCGCTCGACCTGAATCCAATAATTAATTTCTTCTATACATATTTTGATATAAAAGTTTAATTAACAATATAAGAATCTGTTGGATTACTTTTTTGTTCTAAATAGAGTTGGAAATTGCTAAGCTCTATCTCATACTCTGAATATAATTTTATCTCAATTCTAGTAGGTATGATAATTATTCAAGTTCAGAATTTCTTTTGGAAGGACAGTTTCTAGAAAAAACGGTCCAGTAGAAAAAGAGTATGTTAATTATATCAAATTGATACATCTAATGAAATTTTAATTTTAATGCTCTCATAAATTTCAAATCCTTGGTTCAATTTCAAAAGAATAAATTTTTTGAACTTTGCTTTAAAAAATCACACAAGACTTCCAAGATTATAGAGAGAGCTCATAGCAGAATCTATTTTCGAATGTACCTGATGTAATGATGTTGAACAAAAATATTTCTATTCATTCCATAGAAGGAAAAGGTGTAGTTAATAACAATATTTAATTTTTTGAGTTTATTTGAAAACTTTCAAGAATTGTATCAAAACACACAAAAAGTAGTAAACTATGAAATAAAGTAATCAGAAAACGAAAAGAGAAATCACATTCTTGTGAATTAAAAAAAAACTCAAATAAACAAAACTTATAAATGAATTAATATAATTCTAAGCTACTGCCTTAAGATACTTTAGTTTTCTATTCAATCAAATGGACTGAGCAAATTTGAGGAATGTAATCACGAAAAAAATTCCATAACATAATAGTTTCAGTGAGTTTTTTTATCAGCAAAGCTTTTGATTTTCAACCATTCAGCATCAGAGTGGATTAAAATTGATACAGTATAATTGGTCGCGGTTTGTACAACCATAGAGAAATGATAGTTGAAGTTTAACTATTGAACATTTATGTGCTACTTTGATAGTACGACGCAGTAGGCTACCAAAAATACCTTTATCAATTATGTCAATGTATTTAGTACAGTATAATAAATTACAACCATCATAAATTAGTTATATTGAAGAATACTGATAAAACTGCTGAGAATGTATGGATTAGTTTTTTATGGATTTAAAAAAAAACTATTAAAGAATGGGCCTACTCATAAATACCGATACGGTAGTAAGCTGTACAAATTTCAGGAATGAGATACATTTATATATCCAAGTATCAACAATACATCGTTGACAGAACAATACGTTAACAGAGTAGATTGATAAATACATTTATTTAAGAATTAATTATTGTAATTTGATTCAGGAGAACCATTAACTTCATATCATTAAAGACATTTTTCCTGGTTTAGCTGTATCTTAAGGCACCTGATTCACAGCCTTTTGACATAGAAATTTGCATTGATAACAATTGCATTTTCTTCTAAACGTAATTAGAAGAAGGAACCAAGTATAATAATAATACTTAAGCTCAGATATTCTCAGTGTGAAGAAGCGAATGCTATTCTATCACAACTAATTTTCTATCAATAAGTTAGATGTAGAGAGATATATCCAGAGATATACTCGTATAGCAAAAAGCAATAATTTTGATAGAAAATATTTAAAGTTAAACCAGATACGATTTAATCCGAACTATACAGTATAATGAAAACTCCATAGCTTAACTTGATACTAGGATAGATTTCTTTGGTTTTAATGAACAAACGAAAGAAAATATACATTTCTTTCTCTTAGTAAATCCTACAAACTAAAGCGATAATACAGTAATTTAGAAGAAAATGAATATTCACATATATATAGTCCAATACTGGAATTGAAGGACAGGAGCTACAAAGATAATACAGCAAATAAGATTTCAATATACATAATTGGGACAGAAAACAAACATTATTCTATTTTAAATAAATTCAAAGAATGTTATAAAGTACAGTATCAAAACTGTATCATAAACAGATATAATAAACATATAGTATAAACTGTAAATATTATCCACACTGTATTTGTAGGAATGTAGCTCCTTTATTACTGCATCTCGAATAAGATTATTCAGCTTCAAAATACATCATAATATGAGAAAAACAACACTTTTTCTTATTTAAGAATAAATCTAACATAAGTGATTGAGTAGTATTCAAAAGCAAATGAATTTTTAAACTGTATGATGACTGAAACTCTATAGATTATTGCTTTACCGTAAATAATACTGGTTTCATAAAACATCATATTTCCGAGAAAAATTTAGTCTTCTCAAATTATTTATGAGAATGAATTCAACAAAGGTAACAATTCCATTTCGATGTTTATGAAACACTATAAACTAAAGATAAGTTGAACAAGGTATGGACAATGGACATTGCATTGCAAGGTAAGTTGAACATTGCAATGGACGATAATGAGATGGGAGATCAGTCTTATAGATAGATTTCTCTCTCAATTACAAACAGCCTTTTCTTGATGCTCTGTTGATGATTGTTCAGTCTTCAAAGCTTTGTTCTTCTGTAACATTTGTCTCACATACATTCGACTCAATTCCGCTTTCATTCGCAATTGATGGTAGTTCCAACTGTAAAAAAACATTTTTTTTTCAATAAACGCCCTGTCTGTATGTGTTTCATCTGGATGGACAAGAACATAAGAACATACAACATGCTTGATAATAGCTATTTATGTATTAAGAGCGTAATGTGCAACGTTATCACTTGTGCAAAACAGTGATAATTTTGCAAGAGCGATAAAAAAGCATTACACGCGAATTACATACAATATTTTTTCTACAACTGCACAAACCTGTTAATCTACAGTTTTTTCAGTCATCAAATACTGCGAACTATTGAATTACTCTTGTGTAATTACCGGTACAGGTACAATCAGACATTGTCGACTTTTGTAAGGTTATGTTATGACTCCACCTGACCTACTTTTGGCGAGCCATGATCAGCTGATTAGCAAGCGTAAAGTACTTCTACTGCGCATGCGCAGATGGTTAGCGAGTGTTAGTAATGAAGATTCTCCTCAGAAATGGGCTTCTTTACGAGGAGAATTCAGCTCATAATAGAATATTTCGTACCTAGGGCCGAAAATGTGCGTTTACCGGCTCGAAATCGGTTTTCAAGTCCGAGGCCGTAGGCCGAGGACTAGAAAAGATTGAGAGACGGAATATTACATTTTCGACCCGTGGTGTCGAACTTTATTTTTCGGCACACAACATCAATGCGAAGAAAACAAAATAAAAAATTAGTTAATCAGTTCCAAGCTAGACCAGTAACCTTATTATGCTATCTTCGCCTATGCTGAATTTGGAGTAGGTGCCATTTGCTTGCTATTGGAACTTCGCGTCAAAAGTTTATTGATTTAGTGACTGAATAATACTTTATAACTATCAGTGTATTCGATTTTCTTAGTTCAGAAACGTTTAAGCCCTAGTTAATTTTTGTACGATCATCCTAAATTGTACAATATCAATTCAAAGTTGTTGATTTTCGACAGATACTGGCTAGCAGAGAAGCTAGTCTAGTTGCATTATCACCTGCTAGATGGCGCTGGCTAACCTGCTAGACGAAGTAACACAGAGTCTGACAACAATAATATTGTTCAAACATGGATTTCACGTTCATCATTATTCAAAAATTAATCAATACAAACATTTTTTATCTTATCAAAGTTGAAGTATTAGTAGTATTAGTTATTGAAGCAGTTTTCCTTTATTATTCAACTACTGATTAATGTGAAAACTTTCAACGTTCAGTTCTCTTGACAAGGGATCTTACCAATCAAAATAACAGATGAGAGACTACCTTTACATCGAAATACCAATAAGTCGACATTGACTCCCAAAACAGCTGACATTTAATGCAATCAAACCGGGATGCTACCTATTGATCGACTAACCCTTAAATCGACAACAACCTTCAGTCAGCTGACATTCAAGGTTATTTTACCGCCCTAGGGCCGAAAAACGCATTTTCCCGGCGAGTTGCTGGCGACCTCGCCTGAAAACGAGCGTTTTCGGCCTCCGTATAAAGCATGTAAAACAGTCCATTTCATACCAGTGTGGCGAAAAATCTTGTTTTATGCGCAGTTGTAGAAAAAAATCATTAACGTCGAGCTCACACAGGGTGTTTCAGGAGGAATGTACAATACTTCTCAGCTGATTCCTCATATCAAGCAGAGAAAAAGTTTCATAGGACATAACACCAAAAACGTTTTCCGTGATAACAAATAATAATGGATATTATCCATTTTTCCAATTTTCAAAGGCTTCATTCAGGTGCTGAAATATTATCAATTACAAAATTAGCAATTCAATGAAACCAGTTGGAAGTTTGTTATTAGGGAAAATATGCTAAAAACAAAATTTTTGACATTTGAGGGGTTAAATGGGATATGAAATCATAAATTTGTATTTTTATTTGATTGAAGGTGTAGAGGATTGAATTCTAAAAAAAAGTTGACGTTAATTGTGTAAATCTTACCAAAATATCAGAAATCGCGACTAAACACTGATTTTCCACATGTGCTATGTTTTATATAATTTGTTTTCTTTTGCTTCTAAGATTTTAGTAAGATTTACACAATTACATCATCTAATTTTTCCAGAAATCGATCCTCTACAACTTCCATCAATTAAATACACAAATTCATGGTATCATATTCAGTTAGATTTTATACCCTTAATTGTTGAAGAATTACATTTCAACATATTTTCCCTAATATCGCAATAACCGTTCAAGTTACAATCTAACTGGTTTCATTGAATTTCTCATCAATTTTTCAAAGGAATTTTTAATATAAGTATAGAAATACTTTACTTTCTCTATCATATTAGTACCTGGATGAAGCCTTCAAAAATTAGAAAAATAGATATTATTTGAAAAATGACAATTTTCCGCCATTTTTATCTCATAAAAAAGCGTTTTTGGGGGTATGTCCTACGGAACGCTTATTTATCTATTGTAAGTGACCAGCCTAAAAAGTATTGCTCATTCCTCCTGAAACACTCTGCATAGCTACTAGGTGGGTGATTGGTTCAAAGCTGATAGGCGAGGAATTCTGCTGGTTGATTCTATGTTTCACAATTAATTACCATTCACCTAACAAGTAATTCTAGAACCATATTTGCGTGTTTTTTAGGTCAAGTACTCCAAATTCAAGAGATTTCGAAGTTATTCACTCTATATTCAAGATTTTTCAGGCTATTTTTATCTATATTCAAGAATTTCAGGATTGCGGCTCGATGATGGATGGTTTTGTATAGTCTACCCAAGCAAAGATTCCATTCTGGCAAGACTCCAGCTCTAAAAATGTTTCCGGCTCGGTCAAATTGGTTAAAAAATAATGAATTTGGTCTCAAAATGTTGGATGTACAATTTGAGGTCGAATTTATTATTTTTGAACCAATATTGACCGATTCAGAATCATTTTGCCATCTTGCCAGAATGTCTTCTTGGTTTGGACAGACTAAAGATGTAAAAGAGGGTGATATGTATCCACCATCAACCCATTCGCAGTGCGGCCGCAGCATAAGAATAGATTCTGCTAGCTTTTGTCATATTTTTGACACCCATTCAATATTCAAGAGCAGTTTTGTGTTCAATATAAAGGTTTTAAAGGTGGGGAGACCCCTTACGGGTAGGTTCCACCTCGCCAATGTGTACTTGGACGAATACTAGTCACCCACCCAGTGCAAATAGCAGTAACACATAGATAACAGTGACACATAAATAACAGTAACACATAGGTAGCATAGTTCATAGCAGCAACAAAACAGTAGCAGTAACACAATCAAAGCAGTCAACATTTCAGGGTTCATGACACGATTTTACGATCACTGAGGAGTGACCCTCACCGAGTGGCCAATATACTATATCGTGTTGAATGATAATTGAATTTTTCAAGTGTTCGTCACTCAACATTATGACCACTCAACCCACCAAGCACTGAACACACTTTTTCAATAATAATAAAATTATTATTATTATTACACTTTTTCAAGCACTGAACTAATTTTTTTGAATAATTGATTAATTGGAAGATCTATTTATGTTGGACAAATATAAAACATTTCCAAACCCAGTAACTTATTTGTAGCTTGTTTGATAAACCTTGTCATAGTCTGGCCAAGCAAAGAGGACATTCTGGCAAGATGGGAAAATGTCTTAAGCTCGGTGAATATTGGTTCAAATTATATAAATTTGGTTGTAAATTGTACGGCAGAATGTTTCCTACAATTTGAGTTTAAATTTAAAAATTTTGAATCATTATTGACCGAGCTGGAGTCATTTTCACATTTTGCAAGAATGTCTTCTTTGCTTACTATACAAAATAAGACATACGAAATAATAATCTCGATTTTGGAAAATTATTTTAAAACCAACCAACAACTCGATTTGGAAACGCTTTATATGTACTAGAGTTCTGGTCAAGTAACTTCTGACGAGAACAAAATTTTTGGAGGAAGCAACCCATATAATAGATGTCTTAGAACCTAGACCTAGAGGATGAGAAATGCACATGCAGCTTCATAAACATGATATACATTTCTCACAAAGAGAACGGATTTAGTAAGAACCAAGAATTGTATCAGCAAAGAATAAACAAATAAGAAAGAAAACAATACCAGAGTCTAGAGATGATACATTACCTCTTATCTGGTTAGTCTATGTTGCTGCTTAGCTGACTTGGGCCGTGTTCTTAAGCTGCTTCTATTGTACACGGTTCAATGTCCTTTTAAGAGAATACACAACATTATACACATCAAATACGAGGGCTATTTTTTCAACAACTTCCGATGTGGCATAAAAATGAAACTAGTGGGGGTAATTAAATGAATTTTTTATCAAAAGTTACCTATATTATTAGTTACTTCTCAACATAGTAAACATTCAAATCTATGTATTTTTCGTACCTGGAGACAAGCTTCCTTATAACTAGTTCAAAGAATTTTGCCGCCAGTGATTTGAGATGGTTTATCACAGCATCTTGCAGCGCATAGTCGGTTCGGAAGCTCTGCCCTCCTATAGCATCTTCTCCAGGTACCGAGCAGATGCTGTAACGACAGGCGTCGTCATGAATGAGCATTAGGCTCCGGATGTGAGCATTACTCTCCTTTATTCCTACACCAATCACGCACTGCTCTGTGCTCTGTTACTCATGAAGCTTTCACCGTATACTCGTTTCATTCTACTGTGAATTTCTGCTGCAGATATCCTTTCAGCTTGCAAGAAACGAGTTACACCTCGCAACACACACTTGGCGGGAGATTCTATCATATTGGTCATGTTTATGTGTCTCTAGATGGATTGGTAATGACGTCAGATGGTCGAAACCGGGTGGGCTTATAGTAGGAGAGCTATATAGTCAATCGCCGCGCATTGTTGGCCAATGCTGCTCGCACTGCCGCCTAGCGGCACAATCGGAAGTTGAAAAAAATAGCCCTCGTATAATTGAAAGATCTTGTATTCAATTGGAACTTTTTGTTATCGATTGCTCAATTTTTACAGAGTCTGTATACTGACAGTGTCGCCGTTGAGCGTCAAACTGTTGATTGGCTAGCTCGTTCTGATTTATCATAGTTTGCCAACTCTCATTAGATTTACATTGGAATGATAGCCAATCATATGTTGTATCGAAGTATTTTGCTTCTTACCTACACTTTGCCAGTGCTATTTTGAATCAATTTATAGCTTTTAAACCAAATTTGAGTTTGAGTAATTTCAAGTTCTAGTAATCACACATCAGAATTTTAAAATTTGGCAAAAGGATGGGGCCTGATGGGGAAAATGATCTCAGCAGACTGTAATGGAACTCTTCTTACCGGTGGCCACACTGAGTATACAATATCTGTAGTACCGTTACCGTACCTTCTATATTGTGTGAATCTTCTTATTTGAATGTTTGATTTACATAACTTGACGTGAAATTTGCTTCTATAGAGTTTTTGACTGAATTTTTTTGACGTTATTAAACTGTATGGAAATTTTCTGTATTATTGTTGAATAAAATGAATATTCTATTCTATTCTTGAAAGGAAATTGATCCGTATACAACTTGAGCGGGAGAACTATGGCTTGACAGTCACTGGAAGATGTCATGATAATGGATAATTTGTATTGTTCAATATCATATCTATAAATACGACAAAACATACAATCTTATGAGAATATAAGCAACAAATTCACAACCAAAGCTGCCATGCATCTTGACAATTGAAATCAAGCGGTTTAACTATACAGACAAAACGCAGGTAAATCAGAGTGTGTATGTTTACAAATTTGTGTAGGCGTGAAACCACATGGACTCTGGTTTACCTGAGTAGGCTGACAGTATAGTTAAATCTCTTTGGTATACCGTAACGTGTGGTCAGCCTAATAGAAGAACAGGCTGTACGAAGATACGAATAAATGAGATAAACACCTTACTTGCATCAACCTCGACGTGAGATCTTGAATTCGACGCTCTTGATTTCCGATGATTGCTTTCAAGAACCGCTCATTTTGAAGAGGTGCTCTCAAAGAGCACTGCTGCAAAAGCTTGCGTTCAGTTTCGGGAGTAACTCTTTGCACCATTATTTGCTGTAAACATACAAAATGAGATGATAAGTAGTTGATATTATGACCTGGAGCCTATAGGCTATATATATATAGCCTGATATAGGAGGCTGCTTCATAAAAGTTAGAAAAATAAATACAGGATGGATAGCGATTGGATTTAACGTTCAAGTTGGACCCATCACTGTCTTATTGACCGAAAGTGAGGTCTAGATTCAAAGCGACGATTTTGCATTTTTTATGCTTTTATGTTTGTTCCGCGTTCACGACAAAACGAGGCAATACATTCTGATGAAATTTGACAGGAATGTTCTAATTAAAATCGCGCGTCGATGTATATGTAAGGTTTTTTGAAATATATTAAATATTTTAAGGATAATATGAAAGGAAAAGGATTTACCTCCATACTAAAATATTACTATCAAGCTGTCGAGTTTATTATTAATTGCATGCAATGACGCATGCAATAAATGAAACTGAACATAACTAAGCATTCCCTTCATGAATAATGCCCCATCCATGGGTGAGGTCTACTGTTCACAGAACTACTAGTTTATATAATGCAAAATCGAAAATGCTTAATAAAGGTATGTTGTTACTGGTGCGACTGGAACAATAAATAATAAGAGTTTGATTGACCACAGCTGATCAACTGCAATCAATTATCGCTAAATCCCGTAAAGTTGATAAACAAGCCGAAAACACTATAATAAACAGCTGAGAATATTCACGAACATTTCACAGTTACATTTTTACACTCGAACAATGTTCTATTTATTTATGTTACCATGTGTTACTAAGTTCACTCAATTCAAGGAGGTTCATGGAGATGACATAATATGATATTATCCTATTCAACCCATTATAAATCTTTGTCTCCACTTTTTCATCACTTTAGTCAGCTGGGCCCCGTTTCTTGAAAGTCACTAGTCACCAATATCCCATTTGAATGCATACATTTCAAATTCACCAGGTGAAAAAAGTCACCTGTGATTTTCAATGGAATAAATAACCGACTTGTTACTTTTTTGTAACATTACATCCACAAGAACTTTTTCCAAACAGCTTGAACAGCTGTTTCAATACATTTCTGAAATTTATTGAATAACCTATTTTGCCTAACGTTTTCAATCTTATACATATTATTACAATAGTACAATTGGTGACATAATATGTTTTTTCTACAACTGCGCATAAAACAAGATTTTACGAGCTGAATTCTCCTTGTAAAGAAGCCCATTTCTGAGGAGAATATTCATTACGCTCGCTAACCATCTGCGCATGAGCAGTAGAGTTACTTTACGCTCGCTAACAAGCTGATCATGGCTCGCCAAAAGTAGGTCAGGTGGAGTCATAACATAACCTAACAAAAGTCGACAATGTCTGATTGTACCTGTACCGGTAATTACACAAGAGTAATTTAATAGTTCGCAGTATTTGAGGACTGAAAATACTGTAGATTAACAGGTTCGTGCAGTTGTAGAAAAAATATTGTATGTAATTCGCTTCTTTATTGCTCTTGCAAAATTATCACGCTCCGCTACGCGTCGCCTGATAACTGTTAACGAGCGATAACGTCGCGCATTATGCTCTTAATACATAAATAGCTATATAATATACTAGACGGCAGGCTCGCTTCGCTCGCCTTCTCCGCCCCCTGGACCCCCGCCAGTATCGGCAGTGTGGGTGAGTCAAAAAGGCTCGCTTCGCTCGCCTGCAAAACCTCTACCAGTGTCAGCTGAGACAAACAGGATCGCATCGCTCGCCTGCAAATTCCGTTCAGAAGGGGTTCGAAATTTATTGAACACAGCATTCATTGACCTAATCTAGACGTGTTTACCAAATTTCAACATTCTCTGCCAATTTGTTCTCAGAAAATCTAAGAAAAATTCCGAAAAATAGTAAAACGCTAATATTGAGCATAACCTTGGGAAGAGTATCGGACATTGTTTGAAACTTGTTTCAATATCTTCTTAATTACTCCATCTATAATCTCGCTGAACCATTGAATTTACACTAAGGATTAGTCGTATCAAGGCGGAATATATGCAGCCCGCAATACATCTACAATTTTGAAAACCTGATTTCTGGCGTAATCTTAAACGGATTTCAAAAATATTTCAACACAACATTTCTAGACCTTATCTGAACCTGCCCACCAAATATCAACATTTTCTACAGATTGGTTTTTGAAAAATTTGAGAAAATGCCGAAAAACTATAGAAAAACTAAAATATTTAGCATATCCCTGAAACGTTTTTAAAATCCGTTCTTAGCGCGCATCTAAACGTCCAACTGAACATGCCTGCCAAATTTGAACGCATTCGCTTCAGTGGATTTCTAGTTCTGGTGATGAATGAAGGAGGTACAATTTTTCAGTTTTTTGCATAAAATCCGAAAACGGTTAATCCTAGAGAGAAGTGGTCTGGATATAAATTAAAGAGGACTAAAATCTGCGTCGACTAAAAGAATAAATAAAACGAAAATCGGCCGGATAGAAAATTTTTTACATTTGATCAAAACCACCATTTTTTTTAAACCCCAAAAATTGTCCTAACTACTTTTAAATGTGATGTAACACATAAAGTAACAATAAATTCACTATCCCTTTACCCTAAAAGTTGTTGAACATGAGAAGTAGAGTCCAAATAACATATCAATATTGATATTTCACTTATTTTTGGAAGTTTAACAATCACCTTTCCAAGAATGGAATTCCTCAAAATTCAGCTACAGGTGGTTTTTGTTAATATTTTGATGCTAAAATATACATACAAAGTATTAGCTATATTCAAAATGGTGTCTGGTAGTCTATATGGATCATTCCTCATCAGAATACTAATTTTACTGCTCAAAATTTGGACCATTTGCAGAGAAAGGACCCTTCAAGGATAATAATCTAAGGACATCACCAACTTTCGTAGACGCATTTTAACACAAGGAATTGGCGTTTCCCCGGCATATATAGGAATAAGCTCAAAGTACTCAAGTTAATGAAATTCTTCAATTTTGTCAATTTGGACATATAGTAGCCTATATGAAATAGAACCACCTTTTGAAGCTGAAAACAATGAGCTATAGTTTGTTAAGATCCGTTCTTTTTTACGAAAGTTAGGGATGTCCTTATATTATTATCCTTGAAGGGTCCTTTCTACTGCAAATGGTCCAAATTTTGAGCAGTAAAATTAGTATTCTGATGAGGAATGATCCATGTAGACTACCAGACACCATCTTGAATATAGTTGATTCGTAGAAGACAAATGTCATTTATATTTGTAAAGTAGTTCAACAATTGAAATTTAATTTACAAAAATGCAATATATTAGTATTAATATAATATTTCAGTGTATGGTAACTACATGAAAACCTTCTATTCAAATGCACTTTTGTGTACAAATTTTGAAATCAACTATATCATAACAATTAGAAAAACTAACTAATCCGATGAATAATTATATGATTCAAATGATTTGTAAGCCTATATGACAACAATAATGATTGAGACGCTTGCTCGTTTCTAGCTAAATTGAAGGGATTTCAAACTAGCAAGCTATAAAATTGATCGTTGGATGTGTCATAAGTTTCAATCTTTAATGATCAAAATATGAAGACTTTTTTGACATAAGACACACTGGCGGCTCATACCCACGAAACAGGTGAAGTGCCCGTATCTTTTAGTGCAGCACTTCAGCTTTTTAGTGGGCACGAGCCGCCGCCAGTGATAAAAAAACACAATACATATTTAAACAAGGTACATGATTGGTCAAAGGAGTAGGAAAATTTCAAAATCAAAGTCATTTTTGGGGGGCCCGAAAATATGTTTGCGGGGGGCCCAAAATAAACTGTTATGCCACTGGTCCCAAACCTCCAACATTTCATAGAATACAACTAATAAACCTAACTTTATAAAATAAATAATAGAGAACTTCAATAAAAACCCTAATAATACTTGAAGAACACTTTATAAACACTTGAAAAACTAATAATACTTGAAGAATAATATAAGGAACAAGAACGAAATCTAAGAAACAAGAACTTCAAATAAATGAACTTCAAATCTCTAGTAGATGGCTAGTTGTTAAAATTATTATTATTTTTTTTTTGTGGAAGTACAGATTATCAACAACAAATATGTCTGAAGAGAGATACCTAACCTTTGAAAACACTAGATTTGAACACATAAAAATATAATTTTTCTATTTTATTTATAATCAACTACGAATTGGCAACGTTAAGCCACGTTTACACAGGAATGTTAATAACATTTGTTAGTAACTTTTTACCACAAATTCATCACTTGTGCTGTTTTGTCAATTTTATGATTTTCGATCGCCATTTCCGAGATTTACGTAAGATTTACACAATCGCCGCCATTCAACTTTTTCTTTAGAATCCGACTCTCTTCAACTTCCATTAATAAAAAATACAATTTTATGATTCCTTATCCAGTTATAACCCTTATTGTTGAAAAAATGGCGTTTTCTAGCATATTTTTCTAACTATCTCAATAACCGTTGAAGTTAAAAACTTGGAACTGGTTTCATTGAATTCCTCAGCTAATTTTACATAGGAATTGATTATTTTAGAACCTCACTAAAGCCTCTAAAAAATTAGAAAAATTAATATATTTTGAAAAATCTCAATTTTCCGCCATTGTTATCTCGGTAACAGAGCGTTTTTGGGGGTTGGTCCCATGGATTTTTTTTGTCTACTTGGTGTAAGGAATCAGCCTGAGAAGTATTGCACATTCCTCCTGAAACACCCTGTATATAAGTTATTATAATAAGGATTGAACTTTAAACTTAGGGCTATTTGAAATAATTGATAATAAAATGAAAAATCAAATACCCTTTTTTAAAAACTTTAGAAGTATTATTTTACAGACAAGTTTCGGGACTCAGCCCAAATAATGTCGGATAATGGGCTGAGTCCCAAAACATGTCTGTAAAATAATTCTTCTAAAGTTTTTTTTAAAAAGGGTACCGTATTTGATTTTTCATTTTATTTATCAGTCTATATACGTTGTTCAAAAAAGTTATTAACATATTCCGGTGTAAACGTGGCATTACATCAAGCCACACTGGATTCAACTTTAGTGAAAATATTTCACCTAGCTCTTCACATGAGTGAAAATTTATTCGATTTTCACCTGTTACTTTTGGTAACGTTTATTGATAACTGATTATCATCAGAAATAAAATGTGACTGTTACAGAAAATTATTTGAAATTCAACAGATGACAAGAGAGATTTGCTGCTTTCATCATAGAACATATGATACTTTGAATAGTAACAATTTGTTTAAAAATCACAGGTGAAAAATTCACCAGTATTTATTATTTTATTTATCGTATGCTTTTAATATTGGGGAGACCCAACGGGTTGTTCCAATTCGCAATATTATAACCTCATTTCTCACGAATGAAAACATGGAGAACCATGTGGGTTATAGTTCTTTTAAAATAGTCATTTTAAAACAAAATTTTTCATTTCAAAACAAAATTATATAACAACTAAACTAAAACACCTCACAAATTCACTAGACCATGGCCGAAAATATTGAATTTTGACTGGAAATTTGGATCACGAAATTTAAAACATTGAAATTCACCAGTTATTTATTGTACGACGGGCCCCTGGGGTCACTGCCATAGAGAAATCTTTAAGTGGAGTTGGCCACTGATGTTTTGGGTATATTGGAAATGATTCTAAAGTAGAGGCAGATGATCACAGCGCAACGAGTGGTGATCTATATGAGTTAGCGCTATTGCTTTTACTGGATGTAAGTTTTAACACTTATTTCAATCACATCCTCGAAAGGTAATTTATATTGTGATTCTAACAATTATTTTGTGATTATTCAGTTGATAAATTCAATTTAGATAGAAAATATCAAATTCAATACCTCATAATGCCTATCTTATTTGGAGTTTATAAAAATGGTTTTGTTTTACTTTTGTAACATAATTAGTCTTCATTTGCCATAGTATGAAGCTTGATTGAACTCAAACACAATAATATTGGAGATTACAGACATTTATATGGTCATTGCAATGAATGAAAATAGGAAATTTTCGTTGTTATGATTCAAAGATTAATTTTATATAGCTCCTACTGTAACTTATACAATCAATTCATCAGAGATATCATCTTATTGATTTATGATGAAATATACATAAAAAATGTGTTATAAAATGTCTGCTATAATTTTATATCAAATAATTAAATATGTAATGCTATAGGCCTACTAATTTTTCAGTACTAACCTGTGAAATGTAAAAATTTGATTCCGAGGAACAATCCTTCCTGAAGAAATTTTCAGTTCTCTTTTTTTGCAGCTCAGAACAGCACATTTCTTCATAGTGCAATATGTTTGGGTAATTAAAACTCTAAAGTATTCTAAACATAATAAAAATACTTTTTCTGATGTAGCCTGGATGAATTATTGTTTCCTTCTTATTTATACTGACAATATAATGCAGTACTGATCAGATATGATATTTTTCAGCATTACAAAAATATGAGTTGCAACACACGCTATACAATTTTTTGGTTTTTATAACACTGCTCTACCAGTAATTATATTTGTATTGAAAGACCATACTATATATAGAAAATGATTCACCCAGAACGGCTTTGTGACACTCACATGGCTACTCCATGTATTTTATCTCTTTGGGAGTCACCCCCGTATGATTCAAATGTGTAAACATGATTTCTTGTTTTGTCATCTCCATGAACCTCCTCGACTCAATAGAATTAGACCACCATTCTACCAGTATTTCTCAACTTCCTAGTTTTGTGAAATGCTAGACATGTGCATCAACAAGGCCTCAGATTTTGAAATATTGACAAAAATAACCCCTGTTTCACACACACCTTGATTTTTGAACGTCCGGTTTCTTGCCTTCATTATAAATTCCACTATTTATTTAGCGTATGGCTTTCAATAGTCGGGAGACCCAAGTGTTGTTCCACTTCGCCATATAACCTAATTTTCCACGATGGAAAATCACGTAGGTTATAGTTCTGTAACTAGATTTCACTAGATTGGACAGAACTTAGTGAACACATGATGTGTCTCTGCGCACATCATGTTCGCCAAACTTCATTCAATCTAATATAATTACATTTATAGGTTGACTGCAAAAAAATGTTTTCAGTAAAAAAAGCAACCGTAACACATTGTTGCGGTTACTTCAACATCATTGGTCACACTGTTATTATCCAGTCTCTGTTGTTACTGTTCTAGTCTTCTATTAGCATTTAAAAGTGTCTTCTATTAGCATTTAAAAATTTAATTAACATGTAAATGGGAGAGCTATTGAGCAGAAATATCTCCGACACTTTACAATATTATTATCCGTGGGAATTCTTTGTGAAGTGTACTCAAGAATATGCAGTAAACAAGATGATACATCCTCAATTGAAACAATACGATTAGAAGGTATTGTATCATCATTATTGAAACGCATGTCTGTTTTGGTTTGATTCATTATACTTATACGTATATTATTTGAATCTTTTTGAAAGGGAATATTGAACCGTAAATAAGAAGAATTAAATTACGATAATTCGTACCTCTATAATACCTCAATAATTCCTAGTGAAAGCTTAGACACTTGGAAAAATATTCCATATTTTCTAGCTTCGATAATTCGTAATTTTCCCTCATTCATAGTAATTACTTTTGTCACGTGAACTACGAATTATCGACGTTTTACTGAAGTATTATGCATTATATTAGTATGAAGAAGAGAAATATTCACCTCTTTCCCTGGATTGTCAATGCACACCGGTGAGTAGTTCTGCAAGTTTTTGAGCAGGGTTTTGGTAACATTCTCATAGGACTCAACATCAAATGTGAGTCTACTCAGTTGGTGTTTCAGACTTCTCTGACTGGCGTAGGAAAGTTCAAGCTGATTCTCCAAATCGTGCACCTTCTTTCTCAGATCGTAGTTACACTCAGCCAAACTTTTAATCTGAAAAAAGAAAATAAAAATTATAGACGCACATGTAAGATTGGCTACATGCTGAAATTAACTAGTAAATAGCTAGAATGGAGTATAAAATAGAAGTGTAAAATAAGTTCGTCAACACATGAAGATGAAGGACTTCACTTTCCGACAATTGTTTGTCCAGAATCAAATATGAGTTTCAATTACAATCACTCTAGGCTATTACATTCCAAGCTATGGCTGATCAAGCTATATCAAGAGATTGGAAATTGATATAATTTTTACAGTAACTTTGTAGAAGTTAAGGTTGTGAAAAATTTCCAGTTTCCTTCCTTCAATTGAAAAGAATGCATTGCTCAATTAATGATTGTTCAATTGTTTAAGTAATGATTGTTCAATTAATTTTAATTCAATTTATTAACAAATAAAGTTTGTTGTATGTATGTCTGGCTCAACAGCCCATGAAGGGCCTAGGCCTACCAGCTGGTTGCCAGTTTCAAATTCACTCTACTATACAGCCCGTCCAACAGTGGCGGCGCTACAGGGGGGCCAGGGTGGGCCCGGCCCCCCAATATTCTCTCGGCCCCCCCAATCGAAACAAGAACCATTATTTGAAAATATAATACAATAAATATCACAGTAGTACTAGATTGAAAATAAAAACTTTTAGAAACAATATTAACTCTTGTAGTTAAAAGTAGGCTAAGTATCATAGAAAATAGAGCAGACTCAACTACCTTTTTGTTGAAATAGGCCCTGTCCAGAGTAAGTACATAGCCACAGATTGCATCTACACTATAGTTTTATATCTCCACCAAAATCTAAATATTGAGGATACGCAAGGACTGAGAAATATTGGAAACAAAGAAAGATCTATTATTCATAGTTCCAAGTAATTTCATGGAGTAGGACCACGGTAGCCTAGATCTCAATACAATATTCCTTTATACAGAGTGACACACAGGTCAGAGATGGACGGTTTTCAAGGAAATATTACTCAGCCAGTTTTTCAATTAATGCATATTTTTACACAAAATAAAAGCTCATCATGTGCCATTTGAGTTGGCACAAATAAAAGCTCATAACCTGAAATTTCAGTTTTGTTTGAAAAATAATAATGTCCATTATTTCGAATTTTACGAGAATTTGGACGAGTTGAAGAAATTGCTGATATCACTACAGTGATGTTAGTCCGTGTGATTGAGAATTTTGAGAAGAGAGTTGAGTCCAGCATTTGAAATGATGGTCATCTCCTTGACGACATTATTTTTTTCCAACATAATTGAATAAATTTCATAAATCTGAAAGCTTATTAATAAGCTTTGTTTACTCAAATGGCACATAATGAGCTTTGTTTTGTGTAAAAATAATTTGCATTAATTAAAAAATTGGCTGGGTATTATTTCATTGTAATCGTCCATCTCCAGTGTGTCGCTCTGTATAGAGGAATTGTATTAAGATCTAGGTTATTTCATTTTTTCCAATAATTACAGTAGTTCTGTATTCAAAACTGCTCAGTTGTAATTGCTTATACTTATACAATAATTCTTATTATCTTTTAAACTTTCCATGCCTTATAATTTTTTGTCCACTATACTTTTTTTAATTGGTGTATATACCCTACAGTGAATTCATCATTATTTGAAAAATGAACAAGAAAATAAAAACGGGGTAGCCTACTGTACCTTTGAGGAAGCCTTCAGTTCACTTTTCAACTTACTTCATTCAACTTGAGGTTTTCAAACTATTCTCAATTTTTCAAATATATTTGAATTATTCTTATCAACATATCAATCATCTATTTGCCATAGATAATTATAATAACATATTATTCCTGATTTAAATTAATTATGAATAATTATATTATTCGGGCTATGATATAAGCTATTATCAAGTACCTTATCAATTATTCTGATCTTGACATCGTGTATTTACTATAGACTGAATAATCAGTCTGATTTTACAATCTCTATAGTACCGGTATTTACTATCCTCCAATCTCATAGTAACTTCTAATTTGATAAGAAATTTCTTGCTGTTATGATGCAATAAAGGAGTCTGTATTTTCTCAAACTGTAATTTTCAAAAAAGTCATCATTCTCAAAAAATTAATGTGCATATTCCAATTTAAGTTTTCCAAATAATTTCAGAAAATTCTAATGAAACTCATAATGTAGTAAAAAGTAATCAACTATGTATGAAAAATCATAAAAATGTAATAAATTATAGCATCTAGGGCATTGGAATGTATGGCACTTCAAAAAAGTAAAAAATCATGGAAATAAAAATACTGCAAATGTAGGTACTGTACCATATATCTTGTGAAGCCTAGGTCTAGTGTCAGTAGTATAGCATAGCTCTTAATTAATTAGGTGGAGGGCAAAGGGAATTTTGGCTCTCAATTGCTGGCCCACTCAGTGATATCTTGGGCCCACCCTTGGCCCCCCCATTCATGGGGGGCTAACGCCGCCACTGCCGTCCAAGCCAAGAAGACACCCCGGCACGATAGGAAAACGGCCCCAGCCCGGCCCAAAAGCCATAAACTCTCAATCAGAACTCACAGTCCCCGAACCAACATTGGCCGAGCCGAAGCCGCCCCCCGGCCGGACAGACCATACAGGAAGCAAATAATCATCAACCAGGATAGAGGTAACGTGTGGTTAGCACGTTGATCCTCTCAACCATAAGCCAGATTCAATAAGTTACACTGATTTAAAAAACCACTTCAATTGTAAATAAAAACTTTGTTTAGTGACGATCGTTTTGTGGAGATTCATCAAGAATAAGAAGATTCATCATCTGAGTCTTCATCAGACTCAAAATCTGACAAACGATGCACAAAAAAAAGACACCAGGTCGAAACAAATGTCAAACATAAATGAAAGAGTTTATTCACTACTAAAAGGTTTTCAAAAGCAATGTTGAATTACTAGTGAGAAAAGAATGGATATACAACACAACTTATTAGATTGGATAAACTTGGCACTACTACCGTGATATGGTACACTCAAGATAGACTGATGAATAGATGGCTGAAGGCAATTTGAATGACATATATACAGACAAGCCGACATAAAATTGATGAAAGATTTCAAATAATGTTAACAGCTTAACACTGATAACAAAAAAGCACCATTGGTGGCCACTTGAATAATATCACCTCAAAGATACAGATTTGATGCTTTAAAATGAGTTCAAACCTGCTTGAATCTCAGCTTATGATATTTAGCGGCTGATAGTAGAAGTAGGAGCTCGCAGAGCATCATGAGGGAACCCGGCTATACAGGATACTAACGTATAATGCAATTCATTCTTCCTTTTCATAATTACATTTCACAATTAATATTTCTCATTCAAGTAATTTTGAAAATTTTCAAGTTATACGGTTTTGTTGATTTTGTTATATTATGTCATAAAAATTTATAGTGAACTTATCTTGTCATTTTATAACTATTGTTTTTATGATTGGGCACCCGCCGAAAAACCTATGGGACAGGCAGGACCCTCAATTGCTTTTGAAGTTGTGAATAAAAATTCGATTGATTGATTCTTGCTGGACAAGTTGAGAATTACGTAGTAATATGAATTTTTCAATCAATGAAACATAACTGATTTGTATTTAATGTCATATCTTTTTCAAATCTTATCTTTGTCATATCTCATGTCATATCATTTGTCATATCTTTTTCAAAACATATTTTAGTCAAATTTCTAATCTTCAGTTTCAAGTTTTCCGTACGGAAAACATCTGACCTGTTGAATGAGGGCGTGATTATTTTCACGAAGTTCGCCAGTTTGCTGACAGGAGTCGCAACGAGGGGCCGCGTAGTTACGCTGAAACTCCGGGAGAAGAGCTCCATATTGCGGCGATCCATCTCCTAACGGGTTTCGGATCTTGAATGGACTCGGTTTCTAAAAAAATCATCAACAAAGCTTATTCAAATAGGTTTCTAGAAAGAAAGAACAATAATGGAAAACTCAACTGTCTTTAAATGTATTGAAAAACAGTCAAGCATATTTGATTAACTCTCTGAAATCTTATAAACAGCTAGATTGATTTGAAACCAATAATTCTTTTAAAACTCCTACATTAGAACTCAAGAAGAATAAAAATAATACGGTATGGTATAGACTGCCCAAGCAAAGAAGACCTTCTGGCAAGATAGGAGAATGACAACAGCATGGTCAATATTGGTTCAAAAATTATTAATTTGTTCTCAAATTGTAGGGAACATTCCAATCTACAATTTGAGACCAAATTTTTATTTTTGCAACCAATATTGAACGAGCTGGAGTCATTTCCCCATCTTGCCAGAAAGTCTTCTTTGGTTGGACAGACTAAACCAGATTGAATAACGCAATTATTGTTAGGATTAGAAGAAACCACTTTTTATCATTTTGAAAGTATTTTCTGTCATCCCATACCTCTTCACATTTTATGACGAACCCTTACTTTCCCTCTCAAGGCTTTCCTAGTACAGCCGGCACCAAAAAGTTAGGCAGTTTCGTCTGTCTCTTGTAAGTTATAAAACTCAACAGCTCATGTAAAGCATCTATTGTCTCTTGATTTCAAAAACACCATGCATAGTTAGATGACCACTCTAATTAACAACATCAGCTGTGGAGCGCTAAAGGAGCAGACGAGACTGTCTTCATATTTGTAAAATTCTATATTATGTCTGAAAATGCAGTAAAATGATGTTCAAGTGTATGTCAAATGACTAAATAGATTGAAATTGAAAACACAGTAGATTAATTTGCTATTAAGTATGAAATAACTTTTGCTTTGTACATAAGAATGATACTTAATGCGCTGTAAAAGACAATACCAGATATGCTTTAAACTAGCTGAACCGACAGAATGCTAATTTATTGTCTGATTTTTCTCCTAGTATTTGACAGTTTGATGTGAATCCTCTATATTAGGATGTGTTCATGTCGTAGCTTCGAGCATCGAATCTAGCTTTGACAATAGATAAACGATCACAGTATTGATCCTAGAAGAGAGTAACGCTTTGCTTCTATCAGCTTTACATGCGTTACACAATACATCTGATATAAGCAAAGCGTTACTCTCTTCTAGGATCGATGCTATGATCGTTTATCTAGTGTTAAAACTAGGTTCGATGCTGGAAACTCCGACATGAACGCACCATTAGGAATATAAGCGGTTAAAAAAACAAATCACAAAAACGGGATTCGGTTAGGAACTTGGCGTGGACATAATATCCTCCTTCTTACGTCTCCTCTATACAAATAGTCTAATGCACTCTAAAGACACGCTTCTTACCTCGTTGGTATTTAGACTATTAAAATACTTGATTTAATTGAGACAGCCTTGAATAAATTGAAATTGAAATTTAAGAATGCAGCGTAGCAAATACAAGATGGTCTCGCCAATATATATATAAAACTATTTGATGCTTTGTTAATTATGCAAGTAGCTTAGCCTTTGTTTCATCAAGTGATGCGAGGAAACTACAAAATTACCTTGTTAGACTTGGCGCCTCGTATTATTGTTGGTCTGAAACCCGGAGGCGGTGGCGATTCTTTAGTGATTTCCTCCCACTTTTCTCGACAATTTCTAACGTCACCGGGCGAAAAAACCTTCGATAACTCAGGCTCAATACTCTTGGCAATTGCAGCATGATTGACCTGGGCACACCCCTGTGCTTCGTACACTACTCTTTCCTCTCTCTCTTCACTGGATCTGTATATTTTGAAATAAGGACTTCTGCCCAGCACCTTGAAAAAAAATAAACACGATTTATCTAGCGATTCTCAATGATTGATAAGAAGAAAAAAATAAATGCTAAAATAACCGACAAGTACAAAGAAATGAGTGCTGAGTAATTTAAAAAAAATGGTATAATTTGATAAACTTACTGATATCTTCAACAGTTGCATGTCATCCATTATATTTGAGCCTTAATTGAGCTTACATGGTGGCATATCTAATGATAATTAAATAATAGATAATCGTTGTAATAATTGTAAGCATAACCTTTGGGCATTATTAATATTAATCAAAATTTGGAAAAGAAACGTTTTAGACCCAATCGACTGTGTTTTTATCCATAATATTGTATTCTATGGAGACTGTATATTGCATAATCATAGTGTGGACATTTGACTGTGTCACATTTGATTGGTCAGCTCGGTCAAGTCCAGCATACTTTTGCCAACTCTCATAAGATTCACTTATGAAAATCATATGTATTTATAGATAAGCTAATTCACTTCTCACTCAGAATTTGATAACAGACATTCGCCAACATCCAGTTTAGTTGGCGTCTGCTATTAATAATAGACAACAATAATATATTACAACATAAGTGGAAAAACAATAGACAAAATCATACTGAATTTTAAAAGATCTAGCCTGAAGAGAACTGTAAAATAGTACTATTCTGTTCTACTATAGTTTCTCCAAGCGAAGAAAACATTCTGTCAAGGTGGGAAAATGACTCAAGCTCGGAAAATATTTGTTCGAAAATTATAAATTTGGTCTCAAATTATAGACCAGAATGTTTCCTACAATTTGAAAGCAAATTTATCATTTTTGAAATATTTTCCGAGCTGGAGTCATTTTCTCACCTTGCCAGAATGTGTTCTTTGCTTGGACAGACTATACTAATTTTAAATGGAGAACTGTTGGCTACTACTGTACAGAGCTTACCTTGAAGTCATCATTGACATATATGAGTTGGTAGTCTGCATTGAAGCAAGTCATTTTGTTCTCAGAAAAATTAAATGGTAGCTGAAAACTGATTTTAGTATCTTTGGATCCTATTGATCGCGGATGAACGTAGTCGCCCAGAATCATCTGGTCAAATTCCCTCCAGCCTTTCGGAAAAATTCCAATGAAATCCTTCGAGGTAGGTTTATACTAGAAAAATAAAAGGAAATACATCTGATCAAATGTATAAAAATATGTTCTATTTGTTTTTGAATAATTTTTAGCAATAGTTTTCACACACGATTCAACCGATATTTAGAACAAAAAAAATAAACATGGAGAAAACCAAAAGCAAAATATTATTTCGATGATCTTATTTTATGCTCAACTATCTGTGTTGAGAAACATGTTTTTATTCATCAAATTTGTGTTCAATGATGCCATCATATTGGACTACAATGATTATAGAATTTGAATCTTGGAAATCAAACAAGCCACTTGCGACTTGACGCGAATAACCGTTTGAAATTCATGCTAAAAAGTATTTTAAGCTATCCAACCCTTTTAAAGAGCCCAAGTACACAGTCTTCTTAGAGGTATTTCTGAAAAATATTGATGAGTGTGGAATATTTATCAATTGAAAAAACTTATTTTTTCAACGAAGTTATGTATGATTTGAAAATCTAAAGCTACATTAAAAAATTAAGTATGAATTGAAACTATTGGAATTTAAAAAAGTTTCAAGTCTTATATGGAGAGGAAATGTGTAACATACTGTATTTATTTTCAATAGCAAGTATTGCTATTGAAACTAATGATTCTGAAATTTTTACTTTTTTATTCATTACTATAGATCTTTGTTATTAACTTATACTACAACAACTTTTATGATTTTGTTGCTCTACAAACGCGTTTCGGGGTACTGAAGATGTGCCCCGTGCCTCAATGCCCTGAAACACGTCCGACAAGCAACAAAATTGTGATTAGGCTACTGTTGTAACTCAATCGTGAGTACGAGTCAATAGCGTAGCTTGAAGTAATTATATTATCGAAAGATCAAGTGAAATGAATTAAAAAATCAATAATTTCTTTAAACCTTGGTTTCGAAACCTTTAAAGTATTTAACAATTCAATGATTAAGAAAATATCAACAAAACTAAGTAGGCCTAACAAAGTTTGGTTGCGAAAATGTTACTTTTCCACTGATATCCGGATATTGAATATTATTAACTTATAGTTGGCCTCCAAATCAATCCACATAGCGCCAAGTGCAAGCTATAGTGAGTGAGCCACAACAGAAGCTTTTTTGTGCTTAGGCCTATTTGCTCATGTTTTGCATCTGTCAATGGTAAAATAACAAAAGATAACTTATTTAAAAATAATAGGCTACCATGTCTAAAGAGAAATTTGACAAATTATTGACTAATTGATAACATTATCAGCTACGTTTCTCACCGTTCTATGTAAAGCATATTTGAATAGCATTGATTTACTGTCAACAAAATATTCTCTATGGATGTTCTCAAACTGAACAATATTTTCCTCTGAAGCCATTTTGCTCGAAGTTCTTGAAACACAGACGATCACTGAGATCTCACTTTCTCAGCTGTTGATAATGATACAGATGGAGTATAGTATATAGGCCATTATAAATTTTATCAAAATCTGGGAAAAGACGTTTTGGACTTTGATGTCTGTGTTTTTACCCTTTATTGTAATTTCTTGAATGAATAAAATAAAAATTATAAGAGCACAGGAAAAAAATTAGTTCAATTTTTGGTAAGGAAGAAGGAGGTTTTCTTTTTTAATTAATGTAACTTATAAAAAATACAAGATCTCTTGCTATATTAAAATACAATACCGCAGGTCCTTAGCCCTACGTAGGTAGTGTCTGCATAGTTAAATATTCAATTTAATATTATAATTATTTTACAAGAAGATAGGCTACTCAATAAGTTACTGTAGGCCTATATTGAAATTATAATCTCAATGTAGCCTAATCTGAAATGTTTCTAGAAGGAGATAGGTAAAAATGGGTATTAGCTATATTATAAAGCGTTGATTAGAAGAAATCGAAGTAATGCTCAGGGTTTCAAGAAATACAACAATTGATAGGATATAGAAATGAGATAGCGTGAAGTCTGAGGTTACACCTCAGATACAGATTCACTTTATTCATGTAGATTACATAATACAATAATTCGAATCCTATGCTATAAGAATAAAAATTAATGAAAATTACACCAAATACATTATGGTTCGCTTAAGTAAGCTAATTATAAACTATGAAAACTTGCAAAATAAGACACATAAAGGATTCAATATAAGCTAACGGTAATATGAATTTGTGCTGTATCTACATAAAATGGCGGAGTTTAGACATGTCTATATGTATATAAATGTCCATTCTTGGAGAGGGATGTTCAAAGACATCTCTCCCATTAACACTCAACCTTGGGGTGAATATTTTTCTGATATTTACGACTACTGTACTAAGAATTTATTTTATTGAAAATTTCATACTATGAAATTATGTAAAATAAATAATTATTCATATGAGTGGGAATGATGGGAATAATGATAATTAGTGATGTGGGTCGGGTAAATACCCAGCGGGTAGGTAAATATAAATTAGGTATTTACCCAAGGCCCGGGTAAATACCCAAAAACTGGGTATTTATCATTTTTATTGAATTTAGAGAAGATTTAGTTGTCTTTTTGCATTCAAACGCCTTCAATGATAGTAAAATGATGACAAAATGCAAACAAAAATGTTTTATATAGTGACAAATAGCATTTAACTTCCGAGCATCATTGACATAAATACCTGGGTACTGGATATTTATGATTTCATTTGTTTCTGTGTTGTTAAATCTTATTTAAAATGACAAGACATTTTTTTATTAATGACTATTATTTAGCGTTCAAAGGGAGGGGAATTTGACCTAGTATGTATCACTTCTCACTTGCAATCCATTTTCTAGGAAAAAATCATAATAAAACGAAATAACAACAGAAAAATGTTCACTATTTTTCTAATGTGGTGCTGTCATGATTTCATTGATAAAGATTGAATTCATTGACGATTTCGTTGAGAAAGCATTACATTATGTCATTGATACGAGCGAATCTGATTAAGTGTGGATGGTAGTGGACGGCCAACTGTCGAACGGCAAAATCATGCCCCATAAGAACAATGTAATTTTTATCAATCTTTCAGAGCAAATAGCGCCGTTATT